>VZTF01004854.1:131938-162847 GCA_013397755.1 Cnemophilus loriae | reverse complement strand
CCCCGCGGGCGGCCGCGCCCTGCCCGCGCCTCCTTGTCCCGCTCCCTCGGGTGCTGACGGCTTTCTCCTCTCTCCTCAGGCATCCTTGGGGTCGTGGCCGTGTACCTGGTGGTGGGATACGGCGCGTCCCTGCTCTGCAACATCATCGGCTTCGCCTACCCCGCCTACGTCTCGTGAGTGTCGCGACTCCTGC
This sequence comes from Cnemophilus loriae, assembly GCA_013397755.1. Taxonomy (NCBI): domain Eukaryota; kingdom Metazoa; phylum Chordata; class Aves; order Passeriformes; family Corvidae; genus Cnemophilus; species Cnemophilus loriae. The sequence goes on along the minus strand of VZTF01004854.1, from coordinate 162,654 downwards.
CCCTCTCGCCACGCAGTGGTTCCGGGTGCCGCTCGCCGATGCGGTTGCAAAATCGCATCCCTCGCCCTGGTGCCGAGCCTGTCTGGGGTGGCATTCCGGGACCGTACTCCAAAGTGTTGTTTTTGCCGCCCACCCCTTTCCTTGAGCAGGTACAGGTGCCAGGTGGCAAGTGAAGAACGAGGCTTCTCTCATCGGGCGGATGCTGGGTCAGGAGTTACAGATGGGAGACGCTGGGTGGTTTCCACACTTGAAAACCGGTTCCTGTAGCGGGTTATGCTTTGGGTTTGGTTCCCAGCTTTGTCATCTTCAGCGGGAAGCTGGATCTTACCTGACTGCTGGTAACGGGAGGGAGGATCGCTATTTTGAGGATGTTTGTTAAAACTCGCGCTGGTGGTTTGAGCGGGGGGTAGGAAGGCACGGGTGCATCGTCAGCTATGCCTGATACAGAATACTGAGTACTGTGATGGGCTGGGACAGAGGTGCATTCAGGAGTGATGTTTACTCCAAACCCGCCTCGCTGATAATGGAGGGAAAGGAAAGTGCTGTAACTCCTCTCGAGTGTGAAAGACTTTTAAATACTTCCTTTTTCAGAGGAAGGCCTCCTTAGATATTCTTAAAAACCAAGTAACTGTTATCTTTCACATGCGTTATATAGTCCTTTAAACCAAAATGCCTTTCCTGCTAGGCAGGACCACAGTCGAGTTCCAAAAGACTGCAGAAACGTACTAAGTAAAACCTTCTGTGTAACCTAATACATTCATAAAATGGAAGTCCTTCCCAACAGTACTGCTCTATTGTTGAAACACAGTGCTTGCCTTTTATGTAACTCTATTTAAATACAGTCAGCAGCTTTTAAAAATATGTTCTCTGTAGTTGGATCCTGGGCAATACAAAGTTAGTGCTTTTATTTTTTTCAGAAATGTGAGAGATTGACTTAGTTTTAGACTCTTGAAACATCCTGTGGTTATGATGCTTAAGACCAAACAACATTTTTCTAAATGCTGTTCCTGGTGTTTGCTAATTTTGGAGATTATAGGCCAAGAACTCTGGAGAAATTTAGGTTTTGTTTCCTAAATGATAATTTTTAGTGAAAAGATTAGTTTTAAAGTATTCTTTCATTAAAATCTGAAAAGGGAAATATCAGCCAACTAACCTTCAAAACATTGAAATGGTTGTGTAGGAATTACGTTTATGCAATATTTTGTGTCTGACTTAGGTCAGTTTTAAAATTATGTAATTACTTTCTAAAATCCTATTTAAATTTTTAAATTTGTTTTTAAATTTTTTAATTTGTTTTGGTTTGGGATTATATTTTAAATCTTCCATTATGCAATGGCGCTGAATAAATTGGTAATACAAACTCTTAGAACTGCAGAAGCAAATCAAATATGAATAATAAGATGTCATTATCAATTTTTTTCTTTCAAATCTGGAATGTTTAAAAAAAAATATTTTCACAGAGTGTCTACCCTTTTTCATGTTGAAATGTAGTTTTAAATGTGTCTTTATGTGAAAAGTTACCTCCCAGATGTTAGTACTGTGGTGTGTTTCAGTTTTGGTTTGTTTTTTTTTTTTTAATAATAGGAGCAGTGTCCTTGGCTACAAGTTTTACTTATACAAAAATGCATGCTGAGCAACATGCACACAAATACAGTGCCAGTTCTAGTGTTTTTCCAGTTCACGTTCAGGTAATGCTTTTCCTTTAGCTGCCTTTTTAATGCTGAAAAACATTTATAGTAGAAAATTATAATTTTAGGTGAAAATCTAATTTAAAACGCATGTGGCGTGCTGCATGCCAGTGTCTTTCAGTGGCAGCCTGCTGACAGCATGGGTGGGCTTGATCCCCTCCCCAGCCCTTCCCTCCCAAGTCCAGAGCTGGTATGTAGAGTTTTTCCACATTTTGCTCTGCCTCCTTTTGTTTTGGCTGCTCTGGATCACATACTGTAGTCAGTTTGCTGCCGAGTGCCGTCCCCCATGCTTATAAATCATAGAGACCCAAAGCATAAAGAGTGCTAGCCAGAGTGGTTTGTTTATTCCTCTCTGCTATTTGGTTTGCCTGCCTTGGAAAGGCAGATGAAGAGCCTGCTGTATGAACTGACAGTAGTGGATTTGCTTCCTAGCATTGAACAGAAAACAGTTTTCAGCAGTTTTCATCAGCTGCACACACCCTCAGGTGCCTTTTGCTCTAAAAGCTGTGGCTTCTGGAAGAGGTCAGGAGCTGTAAATGGCATGTATTATGCAGGGTGTTAGTTTGATGTTTACACAGGTGTTTCAACAATGAAACCAAGACTGAAATGTTTCAGAAAGGTACTGAAAGAGAAAAAGCAGATTAGTTTTCATTGGTTAATTTACTTTCTTCTTTTGTGAAGTAGGTCAGCGCATCATTTCTCCATTGTCAGTAACTGAATTGTGTAAGTGAAAAACAAGGTATGGTTTGGGTTGAAAGGAATTCTGAAGGTCATGTAGTTCCAGCCACGCTGCCATGGACAGGGACAAAGTAGCGGGTCAGATTCTTCGTCAGCAGAAAACGCACTTGTGAAGGAGGGGGACAGATGTCTGTGCTCTGCAAGGGACATCAGCAGTCTTTACAGTTGTTTAAAATGGCAAACAGGCTGCCTGGTGGGTGACCCATGGGCATGTTCCAAATCTGTTTTATTGGGATTTCAGTTCTGGGTTACTTTAGTCATGGTAATTACTGTTCATCTCTATGCTTTCCTGAAAGAAAATATGTTGAAGTCATAGCAAACCCAGAGACACTTAGCTCAGAATTAAGTCTGTATATGCACGAAACCTGGACAGTTCTGTGCAGGTATCTGCCTGTCAGGCCTTGTATAAATCTGCAGTTTATATTCTTTGGTCTCTGTCATTCTCTGTATTCACTGTCAGTGTGTGCAGTGCAGCAGGTGTGAATTTCAATGGAGAAATGCTAGAGGCTGTAACTGCTAGACCAAGCAGATGGTGTGATGTGGTGCAGCTGCAGGTGCACTGCTGCTTACTTTCTCATCACTGTGGTGCAAACCAGTGCCATGAGACGGGGCAGCTCCCTGGTTAATGTCTGATACAGCTTCAGGCAGCCACAGCTGTTTCCCTCCTCATTCCCCCTTGTTCACCTTCAGCTTTGCCTTGGGTAAATTCTTAGTGGTTTTATACACGGAGGAATTTCTTCTTTGGCAATACAAAATCTTACCATAAATCTAAATCTATGACGTCACAGCAAGGGCCCACCTGAGTCTCTTAACAAAGGCAAATGCAGCAGTAGTTTTCTGGCTGTTTCCCAATAAGTCAGACAATATCTAGTCTCATTCCCTAGAAGTCCGTAAGTGCTATGTGATGAAACAGAATAAATAAGTTGAAATCTAATACTTAATTTACAGGCTTTTGTGGTTGCAGTAGACCAGCACTGAAAAGTTTATCACAGGTGATAGAAGCAACTTGTTAAACTTCTAGCAAGCTTTAACTGCACAAGGCAGTAATCAGGCTAGAGATGGAAAAAGTGAGTGTTGGCAAGTACGTAAATACCATTGCCAGCATTTTCACTGCTTCTCTAAACTTTCCAGAGCTAGCGTGTTCAAATATAGCTCCACCCATTTAGTGGTGGTTAACTGCCTCAGAAAAATTAGAGTGCAAGCAGGAAGGGAGCCTTTGATGACTAAGAAATGCATGCAAAGGAATGGAAATTTCTTAAGTGCTGTCTTGCTTGGTTTAAAAATTGCAAAAATGAAAATAGCTTTGGGCAGTAAAATGTCTGAACTTATTACTAGTGTCTTCAAGGGAGAAAAGCAGTATAGTACAATAATGCCTCTCTGCTTTGGCTAATTTTATGCTGTTACTTCACTTTAGCTGCTTTTACTATGTAAATGTTGCTCATGGCATTTTACTAGCAGTAGGCAATCTGGATTGATTGTAGAGAAGTATAAACGCTCAATTCAAGTTTGAATATTGTTACGGTGTCTTGAGTCTGTCTCCTAGTTCCTTTTCCTCTTTCATACCTTTAAAACAGGAACACTGCTTTTCTTTGGTTACAGTTATTTAGAAAAGGTAAAATTGTTCCTGTATTTCTTGAGAACTAGGGCAGCAAATTTCCTTTCTCTTAACAAGTTTTAAGGTGAATGCTTACTTTTTTCCTTCATGAAAAATGATGCATGATGTGCTAAGGTTCAGAAGTAATGCTCTGCTGCTGCTTTATAAATATGATTTGAGAGAGCTGACTTACCTAACCAGATTCACAATGCCCAGTATAAATATAAGTAGAAAATTTTCAAGTCTGTCTGCATGTGTGCTGTTTTCTCTTGTGCCTGATAGTCTTTTCATGGGGCTTCAGACTCTAAAAAGGGTATTTTGATTTTTTTTTTAATATGTCATGCCAAATCAGTTCCTCCAAGCATACTTACTCACTTTTTGGTTTTTAGGTTTTAGAGTGCCATGTTTAAAAGCCATCTTAGCAGTCATTTGGACAAATTATGTGCTTTCCTTTCTAAAGAAAGCAAGTGTTTAGGTGCAGGGAATCTAATACTATGATAAGAGTATGAAAATTTAAATTTTACTTCTGCATCTTACATTTAGGTTAAAAATACAAAGGTGTTTGTTATACAGATGGGTCTACTCTGAACTGAGGCACTAACACATCTTAATCACAGCAGAAGAGCGCACATGTGTATGGGATTGTGTTTTGGGGAAGCTGGTTTTGACCTGAGTCAGAACTGGGAAACTGACACATAGCTTGGCCATACAAATACTTGTTCCAGCAGAGAGGGGGCCAAGAATGAGCAGAGAGCAGTGGAATGAGAGGATGCCTGCTTTCTTCCCCCTCTTTGTTTCAGGAATCTAGCTTTGTGCTGAGTTAACATGTAGGCTGTAGGACTCCATGGGTGGGCAAAATGGCATGTGCTCCTCTTCCTGCCTCAGTCCTCATTTCCTTTCAAGAAACAGAGTTAGAACCCTTTGTGCTACTGTCATGTAGCTTTTTGGTATCTTCTAATAATGTCTGTCTGTGCATGGACAGTGAAACCCTGTCTTGCTATCCTTCATGAGTTTTTCTGCTGCCATCTGCTAGATACACAAAACTGTGAGAGAAGGGAACCGGTAGATTTAAATCACAGCAGTTGTGTAAATGCAGTTGGCAGGAAGATCTTTTCTATATCTGCAAATGCATGACTCTGCCTTTGCAGTCAGTGAGGAGGAAGAAAGACGGAAAACAGAAGGCTTTTAGCTGATGGATGGAAATGTAGAAGCCGAAATGATAAAGCGAATCCAAGTGCAAAGGTACTTGTTTCACTGAAATGATATGAGGTATCAGGGAAGCAGCTTGCCAGGATGAATCTGACGTGAGGATGACAGAGAGGCACCAAGTTAAAGAAATCTGTGGTGCAGTAGAGTGTTGATTCTGCGTGGGTATCTGGATAGATAGCTAGAAGTAAATTATTTTACAACCTGCCATAGAGAGTTGGGGCAGACCAGTAGGCATAAGCTCTAGAAGTATAGGTGATTTCATGGGTTTTTAAGTTAAATGAAAAAAAACCCCAAACTTACACTTGGCTAAGGGTGTGACAAATATGCCTATGATACCTTGTAGTGGCTACCTAGAACAGAGGCTAGACAAAGTTAGAGAATAAAGTGGGTATTTATTAAAGGCCTTCAACAGATACACCTTGGGCAGTCACAAGCCTCCCAGAGAGGCTACACCCAAGATGGACGATGGTCATGAGTTTTTCAGACAGACATAAGTTTGGTCTGTTTGCATATCAGGGGTTAATTGTCCAATTACAGCTTCAGGTAATGAAGTCATATTCCCCCAGTTTGCTCCCCACACCGATTCACTGTTATTAGCACTTTTCAGGGCCTGAGGCAGAGAATGTGCTTGGTTCTCAGGCCCAGAAGGATTGTTTTGTCTGACCAAAATGTGAAGAGAGCTTACTAACACTCTATATGGAGTTCAGACTTATACACTAATGCAGTACAGGATCTGAAAAATATAAAACCTTAAATCTTAAGGCATCACGTGCCTACTTACTTCTTGTAGCACTGACCAGAAAACTGAAGGAAGGATGCACGAAATGGTCCAGGTCTTTCCCAGCTACAACATGAGCACTGAGTTTAAGGGAGACTGATCTTTTGCCTTGAACTTGAACTGTATTTATACAAGAATCCTCAGGTACACCTTGTAAATTGCAGGGACAAGGGTGATCACTTCACATGAGATCACAGCAATAAAATTAGGCATTTCTTTATTTCTGCCCCCCACATCTGGACTCAGCTCAATAAAACCCCCACCCCAAACTTATAACTTAGCCTGTAAGTACTATATGTGTCAATTTACTGTAACAAATGATTTGTTACGCCAGAGCTAACTGAGGAGCTACAGTCTTGGAAAAGAGCTGATTTTTTTGTTGAAATGAGTCAGATGCTCTAAGTGAAAGAACTCCACTTGGCAACTTCATAAAATTAGACCAGTGTCTGTTACTATCAGTAACAGGATAAGTAACTACACTTGATCTAGGGTTCAGTTTGACTGATTTTAGGATGCACAGGGTCAAAGATGAGCCAGTGCTCTGACACTGTAGCTACACAGCCGATGGGAGCCCTGGGCAACTACAGAATGTGACAGCCTCCACTCTTCCCCTTTGGCACCACCAGCTAGCAGGTTACTGGGGAACAGATCTGGCTGAAAATGAAGTTTCTCTTGGCTCCCCATCCATCACAGTGCTGGCCCACAGCAGGTCATTTTCACTCTTGGACAGACAGCTGTATCTAAAATAACTGTGCTGTGATATTTACTATGCAGACTACTGGAGCTGTTCCTAGTGATTCCTTTTACCTCCAAGGTGCAGAACTACTGTAAGTAGTTGTTTGAGGCTCTATTTAAAGTCCTCTACAGTTAGTGTTTAAGCAGTATAAAAAATCCTTTGGGGTATGTAATTACCATGCATAACTAATGTGGAATTGAGTCAAATCAGCACTAGACAAAACAGTATCATTTTGCAAAATCTGAAGCTATAGTCTTTGGATGGTCCTTTATTTATTAGAACATCTTAATATTATGTATTAATGAGACTGACTTATTTGCTCTTGCAACACAGAAATAATTTATAAGAAGGCAATTCTAAAGTAGAATGTAGTGTCAGTGCCTCTTGGTGTGTAACTTTTCACTTGTTGATGGAAATTGCATTTTGAATATCAGCCTGCTTGATGAGTGACCTAACATGGAGAAGAATAAAGTGTTCTTGGCTTGAAGTAATGTTTATGATGTCTCTCCTGAGGTTAATTGTACAGGGCATTACACCAGGATAATACCTGTAGAATAACTTGGAAGACTAAATTTAATTAGGGTGTGATTCTCATGTTGAAAATAGTGTAGTTATAAATGGATAAAAAATCCCTCTCTGTTCAGGTATGCTACATAACTTACTGTGCTTGTTCTTGGACAAGTACTGTTTTCTGTGACTTACTGTTGAAATAGTGTGTAAGTAGCAAGGGATGGAGGTAACTTTTGCCCTTTTATTCAGCGGTGACATGTTACGCTGGATTTCCCTGTCTCATCTGAGGGACATACTCCCCTTTCCAAAGCAGAACATTTATGAAATACTTGCCTTTCCTCGACTTCAGTTAAAACTTTTATTCACTGATGGCCCTGCTGTAACCTGCTTTTCCCCTGCTCCCTCTCTCCCTGACTGGGACTGGAGTAATGGCCAGCAGGAGCAGTTGTAGCTGACATGGCTGTTGCCTGCTGGGTGTGGTAGGGGGCTGCCCCTGAACTTGCCCACCAAGATCAGACCACTGCAGAAGGAGAGGAGATGTGCTGTTGCCTACAGTGTGTAAGAAAACAGCCACGTGTGGATTTAATGCTGCGTACATCAGCTGGCTAAATCGGACTGGGCTTTGACTACTCGGAGTGCTGCTGCTTGTGACTGTCTGACAATAAAAGCATGTTGTTCATGTATCCCCTGAGGAACTACAGCAGCAGATGGTGAATGTTCAAAGGGAGCACGCCCATGGCAGTGCATTTAGGAGCGCTCAAAGGCCATTTGTTTCTAGAGGAGAGAAGAGAACAGAGTGTGGCCCATTAACACAGTGATATGCCATCTGCCCTTTGCCACCAAACTGGAGATTCTAACGTTTGTTTTTTCTTTAATGAAAGCTGATGTTTGTGGTTACCAAGATGACTGTAATAATGTTAAAAAGAAATTAAACAATGCTCCCATAAATCCATATATGGCTTCACATGGTGACTGAAAAACAGGAAGACTGCTGGCAGTTTCACTGCAGAGTGTTTTCTCACAAATACCAAACTAGGATGCTTATTGTGGTAAAGTAAGCCTTCCCCTCTATGCCTCTAATGGAGAAAACGTCAGCTGAACTAAAGAAATTCACATGGTGAGCATTTACAGCAAGTTTTCCTTAACCGTGAGAAACTTTGCGACTGCTTCCTTTCTCTGCTCCATTCATCCTCCACTCTAACATCTCTACTAGTCCGTGTACTTTTTTCTTTCCCTCCAGAAGTGCAGTTTCACATATTGAAAATAGCTCTATAGCCTTCTTCCTTAGCTCCTGTGGTGTTCAAGGGCTGTTTTTGTACAGCCCCCACACCTGCTTCAGAGGTGTGGGCATGGAAAATAAGAGGTTTTCAGTGGGAGCAGGAGCAGCTGCAGTTGTCACTGCGTTTGAGCAGACTGCTTGGACTAGGGCTGCCTGAGTTGTTAGGAACAGCAGGAATTAGACTTGCTATTGCCAGGCTGTGGAAAACCTGTTCTTCCAGTTGTGCTGGTGCTGTGCCTTGGTAAGGTCCCCTTATTGATGGGCTATGGCATGGGCTGCTGCTTTTCCCACTGCAGGACACTGCTGGCCGGGCTCACACTCCAGTAGAAATAATGCACAAATTAAGTATCAGATCCTTGTATTACATTTCAAAGTAATTCAGTCTAGCAGCTCTGCCAGCTCCCCCTGCATGTGGTGAGTTTGCCAGTGCTTTTGCTAAAACATAAGGCGTGTCACAGGAATTATTTCCCCCAACTCCCTCTGCTCCCCGTGATTTACAGAACTAGGAAGTGATGGAATCCTCAGTGTTTCTCAATTCACAGACCAGGAAATGTACTTACGGCCAACTCCCTGATTTCTGTCTTGTAAGCCTCCATAACTCTGCCTTTTTTAGGGAACTAACAGAAGACTTGGCACCTCGGATACATCTCACACATGCTGCTTCAGAAACAATACAGCTGATATTAGAGGGATAAGTGATAGAATTTAAACTAATTTCATTAAACTGAGTTACAGATTTTAATCTTCCAGCATGAGTGGAGAGGACAAATACTTTCTAACGCTCTTAAGCTTGAAATTATCAGGCTTAGATTTGCTAGCATTTTCTTGTAAAACTTCTTACAGTGCTAATCTGGGATTTAGTGGCTCCAGAAACTCCACTCCACTACTTTTGCTGAAAGAGCGATTGTGCATCTTTTAGTTTCTGATTTTTAGAACTGCATAAACTTGAACTGCTTTCTTGTAGCAGATAGAGAACAAAAGCCCATTAAATCATTATGCAGAAAGCCCAGTACTTTAATAGAGTTCTTAATACTTAGTCTACATCAGACTTTGCAAGTCCTGGAGGAGTTAATTTATAGAGCAATACAACGGCTGATGCAGATACATATTCCTCAGCATATGGATCTGGATCCTATCTGCTTATGTAGACAAAGTGTTTCTTAGGACTTAGAGCAAATCTTATGGATAAATGTACCTTTTTGAGGAGGAATCTAGTGCATGTATGTATGAGAACATTTAAAATGCTATTTATTAGAGCTAGCTATGTAAAAACCCCAGAGAACAGTATAGACAGTCTTATACCCCTGATGGTGCTGGGACCCCCAAGCTGTGCAGCACTGAAAGAATTTCTGATCCACACGTAGCCCATTGTGCAGGCCTTGTCTGTAGGCAAGGTTACCCCATTCTGATAACTTCAGGTATTGTAGGATTTTTCATCCAAGACAACAACTCTGTTCATCATTCCTTTCTGAGGGCCAGAGAAAGACGATGGTCACTGCTGGTTGTAGGCAAGGCCAGGTGGGTGCTGTGATCACTGGGATCCCCTGCCTTGCAAGACTGGGCTCACTCAGATTATCTGTTATGTGGATCAATAATGCTCTGATGTACAGTAGCCTTCTGGTCAGGATTACCACAATGCCTCCAGAACTGGAACTATGGCCAAAGATTATCCCCTCCCTTTCTTGTCCCTCAAAATGTTTCGTGAACAAGGTCGGAATGCTCACTGGTTTTGTTTGGGTTTTTTTTCCTCCTCGTAATCCCAGAGCTAGAAATAGCTTGAGTGTCTTTTAGTTTTGAAGTGTGATATGTAGGGAAAAGCTTTGCTCTTCAAAGATCTTGACACACTGTCTGTATGATAGGTATTAATTCGTTTTCTTGGAGTAATTCAATTATGAAGGTTCACATATAACAACAAATCTGACTCATAAAGACTTAATCATTGTAGATGAGACTGATGCTGCTGTTCTGCTCACTTGATTTGTTTTCCTTGCAGAATCAAGGCCATTGAAAGTCCCAGCAAAGATGATGACACACAGTGGCTGACTTACTGGGTTGTGTATGGCATTTTCAGCATAGCTGAATTCTTCTCTGACATCTTTCTGTCCTGGTTCCCTTTCTACTACATGCTGAAGGTATGTTAGTTCATGTGACCCCTGTCCTAAAATGAGACCTTTGATATAACTGATCTAATGTCTCCCAGAATGGATAGATGACAACAGATTCATCTGAAATCATTCCAGAGTCACACCTTATTTTTAGATGCAGGTTATGTGTAATTTAGTACTGTGCAAGTGATCTGTTTACAGCTGATGGCAAGAGGGGAAGTTGGAATGGGTGAAAGGGAAAGGTCTGCTGTGTTTTAGGAAAAAAAAAGAGACAGTGTAACTGTCCCATAAAAAAAACCCAAACAAACCCAGAGACAGTTCTTTCTCTTGGTGTTCAGGTAAATTTGGACAAATGACAGACGTGGTAAACCCCACAGAGTGACTCTATTTTTGCTTTAAGTGCATTACTAAAAGTGGAGAGTAAAATCATGAAGGCTGTTAAAGGAGGTAGTAACATCTGTGCTATTGGAGCAAAGAAGGAAATTTGAACACGAGAACAGTTTGTCCTATAGCTTTAATTTTTAATTAAACTCAGTTTCCTGGAAAGAATTGGTAGTTATCAGAGGAGATGGTTGCTAATGTGCATTTATTAGTGGGATTTGACTACCAGCAATGATTTAGTTAATGTGTTCCAAGCTTTGTTTGTGATCTAAGGTGTCAGTCAACCTTAACATGTGAAATTCTTCTAGGAGATAGCTGACCACTATGTATGTTGTTGGGTAGAAGACATTCTAGCTTGCTGCAGAGCCTGCTATTTATCTCGAAGAACTGTTACCTATTTTCTGGTTCTGTGGGCTGTTCTCTTCCTTCTCTTTTGTTTAGTCCCACCAGAGGTGTTAAAAGGACTTGCTTGCCCGCTATTGTGGTGGGGTCATTAAAAATTTTAGTGATAAGACCTGATGATGCCAAAAGCTGTTTCCAGGAAATGCCATATTTTATGGACAAAAATTGACTGTGACAGCTGGTTTACACCTCTGCCTTGTTCTTTTTCAGTCTTTAAAAGGCCTCAACTGTGGCAAACATTTTGATACTTTGTAGTTTAGTAGAATTATGACTTTACCTCATTGTCTGTGGTGGTATATACTCACAATTCTGAATTCATAAAGTTTATTTTCAGAGCTTCTTTTCTAAATTCTTGGTGGAAAAATACATGGCTATGGTTTCTTTATGCCACCACAGCTCTCTTTCTGAAGAGCACACAATTGAAATTCAGGTTGACTTTGCAAATAAAGACCACAAATGGCTCTGATAAAATGGAGTGCCACAGTTACATGTAGTGTTGGAATCAAGGGAAAGGACTCTTCTCAGTTCTGCAAAAGCAAACACAAGGAATTATGTCAATACACAACTTTCTACGATAGCTGAAGGCACACAGAAGTCAAGTGTTTGCTCTCAGTAGTGGTTGGTAGCAGAGGTGTACTTTTGTTGTACAAAGGCAGGCAGGTGTTGGCTGAGAATCAGAAAGTGTTGCTAAATGGATGGAAGGATGGAGGTTATTCTGCAGGGGGAGAAGAAGGAATCGGGCAGCTTCCACACTTCGTTCCATCCGTGAACTAAAATCTCTTGTAGGGTAGTTATGATGTCTCCATATCTCTTTTATGAAGTAGAAGCCCAGATACATCATTCATGAAAATTTCGAGTTTGCTTTCATTTTCAAAATGTGCTAAATTTGCATATTAGCATCTATTTGATACAGCTTGTAGCTTCCACTCCACTCAACTTCCAGTGAGTTTTAGTTGCTCAGTATTTCAAAACACCTTCATGTGCATGGCTGAGACATTGGGCACAGCTGCTTTCAGAGTCCTCCAAGTCCAGAGTTTAGACTCTGTGACATTAAAGTTTTCAGCAGACTAGAAGACTTTATAGGTGGGAGAAAGGCACATTGAAGAACGCCTTTAAAAACGTTACGATGTTTGTATATACTTTTGTTCTCCAGATGACATTTCTTGGATTTTGTGGGCTTTTTTTTTTTGTAACGTCCACTTCTTATTTATATGTTTGGGTTTTTTTTATCTCTGAAGCACAGGACATGCATGCAACTCATAATTTATTGTGCATGTGATTTGTTTTTAAATACTTCTGTTCAAGATTTAAAGATTTCTGTGGCATTCAGGTATTAGACTACTGTAGCCAGTAAAAGTAGCAGAGTTTATCATCCTGTGAGTATTCTTGGTGGAGGGAGTGAGAGAGACTCCTTACTCCACTAATGGCTCTGCCTTGAAATACTATAATGCTATTTCTGAACGAAATTGGTGCTGCCAGGCAAAAACAGCTACTAGGAGCAGGTGAAAGTGAGTCAGACTGAGCTCAGGTGAATTCCTTTCTCTCCTCTGTCTGGTCTGGAGGGTTGCAAAGAATTTACTTTGGGTTTGGGGTTTTTTTTTCCCTGCTTAAAAGTTTTATCACTCTGAGCTTGCTGGACTTTCTTACAACCCTCTTTCTTTTCAATAGTCTATGTTAGTTCAGTTTCATGAGAGACAAGGGGAAAATAAACTAATTTATCAGTCTAACATTCTCAAGCTTTGAAAATGATGAGAATCTCAGCTTTGGTACATGTCCAATAGAAAATGCATATAAACATCTGTTTCAGTAGAATTCAAAAGTAATAGGTATTTGAGAACAAACCTATATTTATTTTTTTCTTGACTAGACTGGGACAAAGCTGTCAAATCAAAATTACTAATTTTGTTCTTAGGCAGGGAAAGGGAAATTTCAATTTCTTTTAGTTTCAGAGGAAGTTGGACTCACATCTGAGGGATTTTCTAAAACAAAGGAGAACTAACTTTTTTGTGTAGAAGTTGATATACTTCTAGAGTTTTGTGGGAGAAGTTGAATAACTCTCAGTAATTGATCAGATATTCTTGAACAGGAAATAAAGTCAGTGTACTTCTCAGCTTTTAATGAAAGATAACAACATAAGATAGCACCATGTATTCTTTCTGTTATATTAAGTTCCAAAGAACTGAAACTTTTGAAAATCAATATTTATATTGATCAAGGCACTTCTTGCATTTATTTTCTCTGACCATACTTAATAATGCATTAGTTGGTACTTACTGGTGCCAGATTTTATTGCATGTTGAATTATTTGTTTTAATTCATTGGAATGTTCCTGGTGGGCCAATCTCTCTGGCGAACACTTTACATTAAAAAACTTTGTCTTACATCCTTGTCTTCAGGGCGAACACTCCTTTAAGTCATTCTGTTTTGATACCATGATCAAATAGTTTAAATAAGAAAGCTTAATGCTTACTGAAAAGGATGGTAAATTGGTTTGGCACTGCAGAGAAGACAAAGCCAAAATTTTACAGATGTGAAGAGCAGAACCTACAGAACATTGCATTGAAATCCTCAAACATAGAATCCTGTCTAACATGAAAACAAAGCATGTTTTGAGGCTGAGGTGGTTTTGTTTTGCGTTTCAGGAAAGGATAGTCTGAGAAAAGCTGTTATGCCTTCATTTCCTGGAGCGGCTTTTGACATGGAATAATATAGTACTATTTGTGTACAGAAAGAAGTGTACAAATGCTGACAGAATGTACTTAATTTTGTTGCGGTTTTATCCTGTAAAATAATGTTATATATATTTTCATAGCTCAAGCAAATTTAGTTATGGCTGTCCCTGTCCTTTAAAAGTTTCATCTTGCTGTGCATGGCTGTCTTTCCGTGGTGTATGGCAGCAAAACAGAAGCCAAATAAAAGTGCTTCAGTAATAAAGACAGGGATTTGTAGTACGCAAAATAACTGTCCTTCCAATCCCCTTTTGTAAGATGCAAAAACATGACCCCACAGTGTGGTCTTTGATTTTTCTAGAAAGCAGATGGTGCTCTAAAAGTTATACCTAAACTCTGTAATCCAGAAGCATTACCCTTGTTTGTGCACTGTGTGTAGCTTGGGTTTATCTCTCCTCTTTGTCACTTCACCTCTGGAGTATACACAATCCTGTTCTTTCCCCCACTGCATTTTGAAAGCAGGGAGGCAGAGAGGACAGGGATGTGTTTTGGCTGAATTGAAGTCATTTAGGGACCTAGACCTTCAGTCAGGCCTGTGCCACATGTTTTTGAAATATTGAGAGAGACTGATTTTTTTGTAACCAGGTTTTATAGTTCTGCCTTAAAGAGAAAAAAAAAATACATGTAATCTTGATACACTTGACACCAGATTAGATTTACTGCTGCAGCCCTCCTCCTTTATCCTTCCACTATCCATGAAATTATTCCAGTATAAAGATTCACTGTGTGTAGCTGTCCTAGTGTGTGCCCTCATCAAACCCTGACCACACAGGGAATGACTCACTGTTCTCAGCGTGCTCGGTTCTGTGGCACTTAGGAAAGGCACCTTGTCTCATACTCATGATTCCTTCTACTCAGGCTGATGTTCTTGTTCTCACAGTGTGGCTTCCTGCTGTGGTGCATGGCTCCAAGCCCTTCCAATGGGGCAGAGTTCCTCTACCACCGGATTATCCGTCCTTTCTTCCTGAAGCATGAGGCCCAGCTCGACAGCGTTGTGCAGGACCTGAAAGACAAGGCTGCAGAGACTGCAGACACCATCACTAAAGAAGGTGAGCAAAAGGCCTTTCACTGGTCACACCAAGTAGGGGGAATTTCACTGGGGAGCTCTTATTATTGCACTTAATATTCATCATTTGGAGGAATCAAAAATAAATTGTAAGAAGATGATGTAAATTATAGTGGAGAAGTTGAATTTGGGTGAAGATGCCAGGAAATGGTGGATCTTGCTTCCTAGAATTGCAGTTAGGCTAGAATGAGTGGAAGAAATTGTATACTTTGTGTGTCTTCCTACCATACACACCACTAAAAACATTCTCTCTAGAGACAGGTCCAGACATACCTTTCATAAATACAGTTATTGTTTCAGTGTATCCTCATATCTCCTAAAATACTCTCTCAAATACCTGCTAGTATAGAGGGGCTCCCAATTGTGCAGTAAAGCAATTATCAGCAATACACAGCAACATGGGAAGTGCAGTTTTTCTATCCATATGTTTTTGTACTTTTCCTTCCTCTGGAGGTCAAAGGATTCCTCACTCTTAAAGGAATTACTTACATTTTATTTTTGCATGTTATTACAGCCTATAGATTGCTTAAGTTTTTTCTTTTATTTCCTTGCATTCTGTAATGGACCCTTGCACTCTAAAATATCTGATGATGGTTGTATGAATAAGAGAAGGAAATGTATTAAGTAGCTAAAATAAAGATTTATTTAAGTTTCATTTGAAAGGAATTTATCTATATGCTATTTCAAAGCATCTTAATTCTCCCTTCCATCAAACAATGAATGCAGTCTCATTTCATCTTACCAACTTAAACAGATTTCCTGTCTCCTTAAAAGATCTGCCTTTCTCAACTATTCTTGGAAATTTTGCTGCAAGACTCTTCCTGAGTCTTTATTGTTAGGCATGTATCTTAATTAATGTCTTTCCATGTTTCCTGTCCTCATTTCAACACTTACTATTTCTTTTTCCTATTTTTATATAGAAAGATTTCCACAAAAAAAACCCTGAAAAAAACCCTCCAAACCAGGCTTTTTTTTAAGAAACCATGCCCACACATTTGCATGATGTACACACAAAATAGCATTATTCCAAGCCCATTTTATTATTATGGTATATTTCTTGCTGCAAACCTGTATGTCCTTAACACTGTGAGCAGCTCTGTCTTAACAATACCATAGTTATATATATATATATCAGTCTTTAATGTTTATTGTACTGCTCCTTGCTTATGTTTTATTTTTAAAAATCTTTTTATGATCAGTTTTATCACTATATCTATGTGTATATGTATACAAAAGCTATGATTTTCTTCTGTGTTCTTTCTCATGTGAGTAACATGATTTTTTTTTTAATGCAGCTCACGAACATTTGATAACCCACTTTGTCTGTAGGTCTATGACTGACCTTGATTTTATTTTCCTGCAGCCAAGAAAGCAACAGTGAACTTGCTGGGTGAAGAAAAGAAGAGCACTTAAACTGGATAAGTTTCCCTACCGCCTCCTTTTTGCAGCTTGATGTTACTGGGGACTGTGGTATAAGTTCAGTAATATTGCCTTGGAAACATTTTGATATATTAAAGGAATGTGCTGTAAGTTTACTTACTACTTTGCTGTGACTGATAGAGAGTATGCATTTTTATTTAAAAGCAATGCAGCAGGCAGCATCTGAAGCTTAATCAAAATATTTTATTCATCTTCATGCAGAAGAAGTTTTTCAGTAATCTCTTTCTGCAGTAACATAAATAAAAAGTATATATCCCTCAGGCTCTGCACTTTAGTTGTCTCTTTGTCTATGAAATTACTCTTAACACTTTGTGGTGCATCTGGTAGCACAAAGCTATTTTATAGGGAAAATTCTGAATGGATCTTCTTGAATATACAGGGAATTATTGTGAGAGATGGCATAATGGATGTATTCCCCACCAGTAAAGCTGTAAATCATGAAATTGCGTGTTCTAGGCACCTGATTATAGAGATTATTCACTGTTGCATGTTTTGTTGTAACACAGTATTTGGTCAGTGTGTGTATTCTTAAATGGATAGATACTAAATGTAGGAAAGAATAACTTCCTTGGAGTGATAAAGCTTATATTGGCCTGAAGTGATTTGCTAGAAATGGATGCATTAAATCGCACAAGATTAACACAACGTGACTGAAGTACAACTTCTTCCCTATTCTTGCTAAAACAAGTTGTTATCCAGAATTGTTAGTAGAGTGCTTTTTAAGATCACACTCAAAAGCACAAGCCACCTTTTGCTAAGGCAGGCTACCATTACAAACACTTTTTCCTGAATTCCTTTTAAAGTATCAACTGCCTTGGATATCAGTCCTCAGAACTATATCATTAAGGGGACAGACTACAACTCCCACGAGCTTTTTCTGCTCATAAAAATCTGCAGTCTCTTCTGACTATACTAAGAACAACTTTGAATGAGCACTTGAACTTCCTGGTTGGAGATGCTCTTGTTGTTACGTGACGTATTCCTGACCAGTCAGTAAGAGTGCAGCCAAAGTTGCTAAGAGAATAAAGGATTTTTTTACAATCAGTGTAAAAGATTATATATATTTTTTTTAGATTTGCATCTGTGCTCTTTCACACTGCAGTATTTTCAACAAAAATAATTACATTAATTAATTAGGCATGAATTACTGAAATTTCCCTGTTTTCATCTCCATGCTGACATTTCTTTAAAGCCTAAAGTAATGGTATGGCAGTTCTGAGCTCACAGAACATGCAGAAAGGAAGCTTAGGCTTTTTGTAGGAAAAAAAACTGATTTCCAGTCCAAAATCTTGAATTCCAAAGACTTAATCTTAAAATAAAGTTTTGAGGACTTCTGGCTTTCTGCAGCAAATCGTTGTATAAACATTCATTGTAAATTTTCAGATGCAAGAACTGCAAAAGAGTGAAGCACACAGTGCAACTCAGCAGGTCAGTTTTAACCTGGAGAGGTACGTTTTCAGAGGGGATGTAAAAGTGTCATAAGAGAAAGCATTTTAAGCTTTAAGCTGGAAAACATAGCCCTTGGGGCTGGCAACTTGGATAGGCAAATATGAGACCTGCCATACCTCATGTTCTGTAGGACAGCATGCAGTTTGTCATTTGAAGAAAAAATGCAAGATTTCACAGCTAATCATTCCACGACAACTTTTTGTTAGGAGGGGATATGCTGAAGAGGATAAAGTTTACAGCAAAGTTCTAGATCATAAGCAAGTAAAAAGCTTGAAGTGAGTCACCATTTAACTTTTAATTTCTTGTCTTAACTTCTTCTGTTGTAAACCCACTGGACTTTTTTGTAAGCCTTACTAGATCTTAGTCCTGTGTTTTAAACTCTATTAGCTGTATGTAAAGCACTCATGTGGCCACTGTAATTTAGTTTCACTTGTTGAGATTAGGAGTAACTAGATAAAAACAAGTGTAGATTCTTAATAGATCATTTGATTTTGGTGCAAAGCACTACATAATTTACGTATCTAAAAGCTTATGGTAAATTTTAGACTTTACAAGCCTAATGACGTCTGTAGTAGAGACAGGATTTACTTTTCATTTCTTATACTACTCAACAGTTCTTCCACTGTTATTAATGGGGATAAAACATTCTAGGTAGATGTTAAGTAAGTGTTAAAACAGTCCCTTGCATCTCTCTCAGAACCTGAAAGGCTTTAAATCGACTTCTTGTCTTTACAACTTGGTATTACCAGCACATACAATCAGTGCTCTTTTGTCAGATTTCTACTTGAATTAGAACTACAGTCTCTTGTTAACAGAAGTTGACCTTGGTTTTTTGCCTTGATGCAAGTAGAAATGACTGAATTTCTGCAGCAAGTTATCCTTTCCTGAAAGTAACTCCACTGGGCTGGCCCCGCAGATCAGTGCTTTTTTTCGTGTCTTCACAACATTTATGTGCAAATGTTGGTACACACATCAGCTCCATGTCTTTGCTGAAGTTGTAATGTGGTAAATAAAAACGGACACAAATAAAGAGATTCTTACAGGACTGGTATGATGCCTCAGTATTTCTTAAGAACCTTATACCTCAGCAGTGAAAACCTGGCTGATTTAGGAAGGCAGGAGGTCTTTACAGGGCATTCACTTCCCTTCCCCGCCACCCCCAAACTTCATTACTGTGGAGCCAGTAGAAACTTCTCAAAGTCCAAAAGGAAGTGCCTCTGCTTCATGATAATCTGAGGGTGCAGCCATGCAGATTTAGAGCAACAGGCCCTTACAGAAGAGTTTGGAATGCAGATCCCTTCCCAATAGTGAGCACCATGAGCATCTTTCTAGGCTTCATAGCCTGGCTTACCCGAGGAATCATCAAGGTTTAGTGTTCTCTAGAAAAACAGTACAGGGATTTTGAAGTTTTTCCTCTGCCAGAGACTTCCTTGTGTTCCATAAATGACAATGCTGAATAGTTATTGGCAGTGATGTTACACTTACTTAAGACTTCTGTTGCCACTGCTCATAGGACATTTCATCTGCTTTATCTGACTCCTTTCCAAACTCAGCAAAAAGGAAAATAAGTTCAGGAAAACATGATCTCCCTCACAATGATAACATCACCACTAGTGATAAAATAATGAAAACTCGTCAAACCAGAGCAAGCCAATTAACAAAGCATATAAATTCTTGTAAGTAGTGGAAGATGTGACTGGTATTTGTCAGGTCAAACCCTTACTACTTTTAATTTGATGAATAAAAGAAAGTTTCTTGAGTTTGCTGTCCAGTCTTGCCAACTCTTTCTAAATAATCTGAGAATCAACTAAAATTATTATGACTAATTCCTTAGTCACCTTCTGTGAAAGATGAAGGCATGGATCCACATCGGCAGGAAATCTGAATCGTTTATTCAAAGCAACGAGCGAGTTTTATACCTTTCTCAAGCACCATATTTCCTTACAGGGTATCGGCCTATCCCATGTTGCCACATCAGCAAACACGCCCTCTCGGTGCCCTTCTATGGGGTGATCACGCCCCTCAGCTTCTGGCAGACTCCTTCTTGGAGGGGCCCCACCACTTTCCTGGAGGGGCCCACCACCTGGCACCCCCCAAGGACAAGGCCGGACAAGCCTCTCTGAGCAGCCACGTGGTCCTTTGTTCTTTGTGCTGCCGTGTGCTCCTGCAGGCGCGTCCCACACCCCGCGACTCCATCCCATCTCTTCCCACAACCTTGCACCCGCATTTCAAATTCCACAAACAATTGTTTCCTTATGCAAAGGAGGAAGAATGGAGTTTTGAAAAACAAAACCACTTATCCTTTTATGTCATGAGAGACTCTCAGTATTTTCTGTAAAGGGCACCTGACAAATATGATGAACATCTTGTCTTCTAGAGGACTTCTACGTCCAGTGTGATAGAATGAAACAGTACTTGAGGAGTGACAACCCAGGGCTGCTAAGGAAGTCCTCAGTTGTACAACCACGTTATCATAACGTTTTGAAAATTATGTTTCCTACTGGTATATAAACCATTAAGGGATTCTGGAACAAAAAATCTTCAGATGACCACATGAACTCATGAACTAGTAAAGCAAAAATAATTGAAGATGAACTGTGAATTTAGCATACTTTGGAAGGCTGTGTAGTTGACACCTTTGCTGAGGCTACAGAATTCCACAAAACTTTATGTTTTGTTTTACTCCATCTTTACAGGAGAAGAATATTTAAAGACTTCACTTAGATACATCTAAGTTCTGCTACTTGAAAAGCAAACAGACAAAACCTGAAAAACTACACCCCAAAGACCCCCAAACCTTGACAGATTAAAAGAGGCACATAGGCTGTTTCATAGGAAATAGCACCACAGTTCAGGCTACTCAGTTCCTACCTGGAGTGTCCCCTGCTCTTTCCCAGGTCCCAAACTACCAAAGACTTCCGTTTCTTCCCGTCTCTCTTACACATCCACTATGGCAATTGGTACTTATTAATAATAATTATTATTATTGTTATTGTTATTGTTATTGTTATCATCATCATCATTATTATTATTATTATTATTATAACCATCCATCATCATCATCATCATTATTATAATTCTTTAATAATTATAATTAATTTTATTTTTATTCAGGGAAAAATAATCCCTTTGAAAAGGGTATCCCTTATCCTAAGAGAGAAAATAACCCCACAAAGACCAGTCTGTAACAGGAAGAAGCTAAATAACTGGTGTCCAGTGACAGATTATGTGGGAATCGTTCAAAGCTGTGCCAGGGGAAGTTCAGACTTGACATCGGGAAGCATTTCTTTTCCAGGAGCGTGCTCAGACCCTGGAACAGGCTTCCTAGAGAGAGTGGTCAATGCCCCAAGCCTGCTGGTGTTAAGAGGCACTGGGACAATACCCTTAATAGTGTGCTTTAACTGTTGGTCAGCCCTGAAGTGGTCAGGCAGTTCCATTGGATGATCATTTTAGGTCCCTTCCAATTGAAATAGTATATCCCATTCCATTCTATTCCATTCCATTCCATTCCATTCCATTCCATTCCATTCCATTCCATTCCATTCCATTCCATTTCACTGCATGTGTAGCTCCAGCTACATCTGCAGCTCCAGAGAAGGAATCGAGGGAGCCACACCATCTCTCATGCTCCCAAGTGGAGCACGTACAAATATCCCACAGGTATGTGTGCCCCAAAAGGGAGTTCTGGCTAAAAGGCTCTCTTAAACACACAAGGAGCGGGATGTACATACACATAGGCAAGTATTTTAAGACCAGCTGTTCTTCACAGAGCTGGTCTTTGATTTACTTAATGGCTGAAGGCTGACAGCTACGTATGGTCAGACATTACTGTCACTTCCCAAGTTAAAACACATTTCAAAATAACCTTTTAAAGCTCCCTCTCTTTATGTTAAGAATTGGGTAATTATGGTTGTGCTTCTGCTATAGCAGCTACATGCTATACGTCTGAAAGAATAAACCACCTATCTCACAATAGTGCTGAATTCTCATTTTTAGCCATTCCGTTATTTATTGCCTGTATCATCACAGCTCCCTGATGCTCAATGTCAACGTTACCATCCGTTCCTGACACAGAAATTGTTGTAAGGATTGTTGTAAGGATTGTTATAAGGATTTTGAGCTTGTACGTCCATTTCAAATGCTTAATCTTTGCTTAGGTACCCAGAAAACTGTATGGGGAAATAACAGGTGTGTACTTTTAAAGAGCTAGACCGGGACACTAGTTCAGTATCCATATTTCTTTTGTCCTGGATGCTGAGTAAATTCCCACTCATGGATGCCTGCCTTCCTTTGTTACTGTTGCCACCTACAGGAAACCACGGACCACAATGTCTTCGCAGTGATGCTGCATAAATAAATCCTCACAGAAAACTGTAAAAGCAAGGCAGGTGGAATAAAAGGACATTCATTATCACCCAATTTCCTCCACAAAAATAAAATAATAATTAAAAAAAATTTATTCATAGCACTGAGGCTAAAAGCTGCTGTATTTCTGTATTTTTACAGAAGCCTTGTTTCCACTCTTGGTCCCACAATGGTCCATAAGATTCTGCCTGTTTCCAGAAATGAGGCATAATCTGTTAACCGAGGAAGAACTGAGTGGGTCTTGACCTGCTTGTTTTAAATCCTCTAAGGAACTCAGTTTGTTAAAATACAGGAATGAAAGTCTGGTTTATAAACTTAGCTCTGTTAGGAAAAGGGGAGTTGTGTTTAACTTTGTGCTGCCTCGCTTACAAACAAATATTGCTCATATAACGTACTTAGTCTAAAGCCAGAAATCATAAAAAGCAAAACAGCCCCATTTGAAGATGGGAGGATAAGCAGACAGGGAACTCAGTCTTCAACTTCCTAATGGTAGTGGTCATCTGATTTCCTAGTAGGGCTTTAAAAAAAATGAAGTCAGCTTTACCCAAAATACTCACAGAGATTTCTTTGTTAGTTTGACTAATTTGCATTTTATGTATTTGAGCTCAATATTACGCTTTCCAGAAGTCTTTCTCATCTTTCCTTGAAAGATCCCTAGACTTTAAAATAGCTTTACTATTTTGAGTTCTTAGATCAGGAAAGTTTGATAAGCAATGCCACTAAGATTCTTTCTCACACACACAGAAATCTCAGACCACTTGTGAAGGTATTTAATTTCAGACCACAGTAAATTATATCCCACGAGACTTAACCTCAGCATTTTTCGGCTGTCTGTAGTCTAAAGCTCTGATTTACAAAAGTTAAGCATAACGTGATCATAACTTGGCTGGAGTCATCCTCCTTCGGTTTACATTATGAAGATGAGTTAGCTTGTACCAATCAATTTTCACAGAGCTCTCACTTTATTTAAAGTTTTAGAAAAATTACTCAGCACTCAGCAAAATCCAGGAATAATTTGAGCCTAACAATCTGTGGGCAGTGATGGTCTTTTATATTACAAGTGTATCATCTTCCACTCCTGGTATTTTTCCCCATGTTGCAATTAACTGTAGCACTTCCCTAACTCTATAATAGAGTGGATGTGCCTTAATAACCTTTAACCATGTCCAGTTGTTTTCTGCTACAAAAAACCCTTTTCATATAGCATCTGTTTCCACATTTCATACCTCATGGCATTCCAGCAGCTCACAGGAATACTGTTTAACTAACTTCTCAACATTTAGGCCAGACACTCTAAAGATAGCTCGTATAAACTGTTACATCAACAGAAAAAAAAAAACCCTGAAGACATTTGTATATGCCCATGGTAAATTACAGCCTTTGAACACAGGACTTCCTCTCCTAAACATTTCTGTTTTAGAGAATCTGCATACTGCTCACACTGAAAGGCAAGAATTCTCCCTAATAGTGAGAAGAGAGCAGGAGGAATGTGTGTGGTGTGTGCACAGTCTTTTCCTGCAGAATCCAACATCACTCTGGAATGAATCATGGGGCAACATGGGCAGAGTCCAGTCCTGGCGAAACTGATGCTGTGTTTGAGGGTGGACCTGAGCATGGACACTATCACAGAGGTTATCCATGGATGTGAAACAGGCAGTGTGATTAAGCTAAGCAGTTAAAGCCCCTCTGGCATGGAGAACAATGTCTGAAATGTCAATTTGGGGTAGCCAGGCAGCTTGAGTGCATCAGTCCCCCAAGTCCACCAAGGCAAGTGCCATGTGCTCACGGTGGGGGGAATCAACCACTGGATGGCTAGAAAGACCCTTTGCCCCACACCACTGTGTGGAACACCATCCTGGGCCTTGAAAAGCAGCTTTTATGGGGACACAGTACATCAGAAATAATCCTCGTAGACACTTGGGCCAAAGAGCATGGCACTGAGTGGGAATATCACATTCCCTGTCGTGCACCAGCCTTTGGAAAGATCAAATGATGCAATGGATGGTAAAAGACCACATTGAGAGCAGTGGATGGTGGGATCTTCAAACCCTGGGGTGCACATTTAGCAAAGGCCACCTCATCAGTCAACACCCAGAGACTGCTCATCGGCTTGGTGCGGCCCAGTCTAAAGTTTTGTTTATTGTAGAAGGGGATAAAGTTCCTGCAGTGAACATTAAAAACATACTGGGGAAAAGAATCTGGGTTATCTCTACCTCAGGCAAAGGTTAAACCCCTCCCTGGGACTGCTTTTACTCAGGGACCTGGATGCACTTGGTGGGTACTTCAAGAGTATGGAAAAGTCTGGTGTGTGTCTCAATAGGATTTGATTTGGAGTAAGAAGAGCAAGTGAATGAAATTGTTACTGTGTAACACTGTGAATTATCACTTCTGTGATGGCCCTATGCCCATCACCACATTGGCAATCCCGTGGTGCCTGTCTGTGCCGTGCTGGATTTGGGGCTCTGACTCCCTTTTGATCACACATTAATGAAGAATGAACTTTGATGGAACCAGACAAGCACAGCGGTGATGGATTCAGAACTACTTCCCACATGCAACAGTCCAACACCACACACCTTCTTTTCTGCCTGAAAAACAATTCTGACAGATGGAGGCCGGGGTCATGCACTCAGTGAACTCAATGGGCTTTTATGGGGATGGTCCATAATTTAAGAGGACATTACCTATGTGTGTATATGTACCAAAAGAGAGGAAAGTGATGCGGTTTTGGGAAGTGGGACCTGGCATTATAGAAATTCTATGGAATAGGGGATGCCCACTGTCCCGATTTCAACTGCAATCCAGTGAATCTGCTTCCCAGCAGCTGTTAGTGCTGTATTTTGAATTCAGTGTGAGAATGCTGATAAAACACTGGTGTTCTACTTGTTCCTGAGCAGTGCTTATCTTCAACCCGGGATGTTTCAGTGCCTCACGCTCTACCAGTGAGGTGTGCCAAGAGTGATCAAATGATCCAAGCAGGCCAAAGGGATATTCCATATCATAGATTAGCATGTCCAGTATATAAACAGGCGGAAATTGGCCAGGAGGGGCTGATCACTGCTGGGGGTGGGCTGGGCATCAGTTAGCAGGGGGTGAGTAATTGTACTGTGCATTACGTGGTTTGATTTTTTCCCCCCCTTAAAAGAAACTGTAATCATATTTTATTATAATCACTGTCACTTGCATTATTGAATTTTATTTAGTTTAAATTATTAAACTGTTGTTAGCTACACCCACAATCTTTTTCCTTCCTGATTATCCTTCTGCGCATCCCATCGAGGGCAGAGAGTGAGGGAGGGGCTGGATGGTGCTTAGTNATGGTGCTTAGTTGCCAGCTGGGGTGAAACCACAACCACCAGGTTGCTCAAAGTCCCATCCAGCCTGGGCTTAACACTTCCAGGGATGGGGCATCCACAACTTGTCTGGACAACCTGTGCCTCACTACCCTCACAGCGAAGAATTTCTTGCTAATACAGAACAGCATGGAATTAAGACAATTGCTTCACTATCATAAATAAATGGTTTACTAAGGCAACCCGATTNTTTGCTTATGTTCTTCCACTTCTAACATGGGTGCTAAGGTCAGACTTGCAGGTTATGTGTGAAAAGAGATTTATTGTTACACAGATGCAAGGCAGTTACATGCATTCCAGTTCCAAGAAAAGCAGGCAGTTCTACTCAGCTTCACCTCTTCATTTCTTGCTTGTATCTTCACTTCAAAGTTGCTGCAATGTGTCCATCTGCTCTTGTAAGTACAACTATGCGATGTAACAACGATTCCAGATGTAAGCTTATTTCTTTTTCTTCCCTTTACCTTTCTTGCCTCCCTCTCCTTGCTGGAGGCTTTGATCGCTACCTCCCATCTTCTGAGTTCTTGTTTTCAGTTTGGGAATGGTTTCTGCAGCATACAGCATCACTGATTTACCTAAAATACAGGGAGAGATCAGTGCATGCCTACTATGTTAAGAACACATATAATGCCGAGGAGATCTGCTTCCTTCCCCTGTACAGCAAGCAGCTTGTGAAATATTCTCGGGGGAAAGAAAAGAAGTGCAGGACTGATAAATGTCACAGTAGACTGGAAAAGCCACATAACCTGACAGTCTCCAAAGAGTCTACATGCTTCCTCTCTTTCTGTTCACCTCTTACTGGCCCCAAACACTTGGGACAGAATGATCAGGCAAAAGCTACATGCATTTTTAGAAAGGCACTGCTGCCTTCCAGCAGGATCTCCCTCTGGCTCTTAGCACTCTTGTGCTACTGTACACCCAGCACTCTTCTTGCTCTTTCCTTAAGATATATGCTGTTTCCCTTTTACACTGGGATTCATCTTCAGAAAAAATGCAAAAGATGAAATTATTTGTCATTCCTATTAATCAGTTAAGGGCAGCTGCTTCATTGGTCATTTATGAAAATGGCCAGTGGAAAACTCAGCTGAACTCAGTACTGTGTTTTACCAATTTAGCATCCTCTCTGATACCCAGATGATGTATGTATCCTAAGAAAGCAGTGGAATTTAGCCACTTAAGCACTAAACACTGTTTTAAAGGTCAACAGAGCAGTAAGCCAAAATTGAATGATGTTTTGTTCAATGCAGCAATCAGACAATGTTCCCCACAAGCCCCTCCAATGACACTGCTACAGAAGCAGCAGAATCAAAGGCAACAGCATTTTACAAACTTTACTCAATGCTTACAACTCCATTTTGTTGAGTTATATGGGCAATGAGATTTAATGTAAAACTGTAGGATTTTTAATAGTTAAAACTAATTAAACAGGCTGGTAACATAAAATAAACCAAGTCTTTACAGTTTATTAACAGCTGAGGTACCTAAACCCAGGCACTCTACTCACGTGTTGGAAACTGAGGTAAACATGGGTTGCCATCATCTTGTTTGAGCTGGATTCGTACTCTACCTCTGTACTGCACGTCTCTGTTCCACTCTCTGGGATACATCTTGTTTTTCTGCCATACAAAAGGAGAAATGTATAATAATGTGCCTTGGAAGACAACTGTTTCAGAGGCACTGCTGAAAACAACTCCTGGTACTGAGCAATTTTGTGAGTGAACTGCTACAGGGACCATTTCGCAACCCCAGTGGTCTGGACCACATGGGCACAGGTTTTTGTTTTATCTCCACTGCTACAAACCCTTCTGGACACCTAGGGATAGCAAGTGATAGGTCACAGTCACTGCTTTTGGTTAATTATAGCCTTCATTCTTGATGAAACATCACAGATTTCTCAGAACAGCTGATGTGAGCTGTCCAGCTACTTCTGAAAAGCAAAGTGACTTGGTACCAGGCTTTGGGTACCAGCCACACTTCTAGATGAGGACCTGTATTGTTCTTACAAAAAATCAAGACTGTTCTAAATTAATAATTAATTCTAAGTTAATAATTACTTCAGGAAATGACCTGCGAAGTTACCTCTCTAGAAATCCAGACTCATTCCCTAAGGAAAAAGTAACCAACGAACTATTTAAAGAGCAAGCATGTACTGCAATAAAAGGCTAACGTTCTCTGGCTGAAACATAACTCCAAAGGACTATGAAGATTCCAGGTATCAGAACTGTATTCCCACACAGCACTCACTGCAAAGGTCATCACTTTCCATTAAAAACATTCCTTTTTAAAAGCTTAATTTGCAGAGTTGCAGCTTGCAAAAATAGCTTTTATTCTGACATACTTTTAAGCATCCAGGAAAGTCTTCTAAGAAGGATGGTAAAACAGAAGTAATCTTTTTATAAGCTTTGAAGGGACATTGTCTGAGAGATCTGAGGTATTCCTGATTTGCATCAGTTTTCCAATATTTACTTCATGATTATAGCCAGTTATCATTTAAAGCAAGCAAATCTAATAACAAAACTTCTCAACTGCAAGTTATAAAAAAAGATATAATGAAAGAAGAGCATAACAAATTTGGGTTTTTTTTGGTATGCGGGGACTTTTTTTTAAATTACCTCTAATAACACATTGAATCCTACTGCTGCACATACATCTTGGATTTCTGTAGATGTGGGATTTTCAACAGCCTGTTGAAACAATGCGTTAAAATGAATTAGTTTTCAACCATAACCTGCCTATACAAAACTAGTTACCAGTTTCCCACCCTATACTCTGTAATTAGGAAAAGCTGATGGGGAAAGAGAAGGCAATGACAAATCTAGTGTAGAGGTCATCTGTCAGTGCTGCTGTGGTTTAGAAAACATTAAAAAAGAGCTAAGACATCAGGAAACAGATGAGACAGAATTCATTAGGACAGGGCAGCAAGTTAAAGAATTGTTTAGGAAAAGTAATTGAAATTAATTTACAGTTATTGTATGTACAGAGATATCAAAAGCTGTGAATCAGCAACAGCGAACTTCCAGCAAGGACTCAGGGAGGAAAAAACCAGAACATTTCTAGAGACAGGGCAGCAGATTCCTCCCAAAGGCAGACCTTTGACTGGCAGCTTTCATGCTCAAGAAAGATTTTATTTTTAACTGTTATCAGGAAAAACCCCAAACCCTAAGCAGTGAAGAAAGCCCTTTATATTCCCAGAACTGCTTGCTAAAATTAATATAAATGAGTGAGATGACGAAAAACTATTTCTGGACAGATTCAAAGCAGCAATAACTACCATGTCTGTGTGTCACGTGCCCAGGACACAGAGTATAGGCTCATATAGTCAGTCACCAGAACCCAGTCATTAGCTAGCTACTCTTTTTTCACATTGCTTTCAAATTCTGCAAATTACTTGTGTAGGCAGCTGAGTGCATTCAGTCCCTCATTACTTCACCTGCTTGCCCAAGGTGCTGCTCACATGAAAGCAAACAGCGCAGCCCCGGGCTCTTCTACTAAATTCATATGCTGTCACTTGGTTACCTTCAAATACACTGTAACTGCCATGCCATGGGGGAATGGAAAGATCAGAGAGCTGTATTTTCCAGCTCTCTACACACTGCTACATAGCAAAACAAAATGTCCTATTTCCCTGCCACCCATGAAATTACCTTGTCTATAGGTATCCTTCTTCCTTCTGCTATTGTCTTCTTGTTATTCAAATAAGCTGGATAAATGCAGATGAATCTAAGAAGAGAAAACAGTGAGTTTAAGCAAGCTATGTCAACTCCTTAATGCTTAAGCAGTAATTTCCTAGTAAAACAAAGAAGAAATGTCATGGCTGCAACACAGAAGTTCCCACAGCAGCTTAAAACAACCATTTCTTTTCCCTAGACCACTCATTAAGATGCAGCAAAATCCCACTTTGAGTTATCACGGACACTGCATGACACCACTTTTTGGGGCACTATGTTTACAAGGGATGGCACTACCCATTCTGAGAAAAAAAAAAAAAAAAGGAGGCTGAAATAGAACCTATAGACCTATTTCTTACAAGTTTGAAACCTGGAAGGGAACACACGTATTTATCTGAAAAGAATTAATATTTCCTGAAAAGGAAACACTGTTAGCTAACTAAATTCTGTGTTTGTTTTGTTTTTCTTTTAATTTCCACACAGATCAACCCAGATTTGGGTACATTTATAAAAGCCACTCAAAAACTGTGCTTAGAAACTTGCTTAATATTTTTCAATAGATTTACACGTGTCACGCACATACAGGGGGATCAGCGTGACGGAACCTCAATTATACTTATTAGACAATTAAAAAAAACAACTAGCTGAGACCAGGCAGATGTGGAAGAAAGATCGCATTGACTTGAATGAGGATCTGAGAGCATAAGAAAATATGTATATGAGAGCATAGGAAAACAGGGAAAATGAGTAAAACATATGGTGCAGACAGATTCCAATTAGCTGAACGACGTGAGGGACAAGGATCATGTTCCTTGCTGCCTCTCAAAACTAGCCCAAATCACCTCAAGTCCTACTATTGTCTCCTTCTCCTTTCCAGTTTCTCTTTCCAGGTTTTCGCCACTCTTTGCTACTGCCGTTTTAATGAGCAGACTAGGTCTAGGTTCTACACGGGAATTCCAGTCTCCTTACTGACTTCCCAACCACACAAGTGTCATCACCGCCCCTTGTTCCACACGGATTTAATTTCAACCAACCACCATCCCTCGCTCCACAGGGATTTAAACCACCACCCCTTGCTCCGCTCGCGTTCTCTTTTTCGCGAGCCCTGTATGACACGTAAACGTACCAACCCACGAAAGACCCGACCCCAAACCAGCCGTGTCCACGGTACCTCTCCTTGTCCGCGGCAGACGCGGCGCCGGCGGCGGCGGCCTTGACAGCAGCACCTC
>VZTF01004854.1:51721-131887 GCA_013397755.1 Cnemophilus loriae | reverse complement strand
AGAGGGCCCGCCCCAACGGGCCGATACGAGATTTCATTGGTCGGCCTGGCTGTCTGTCAAGTTCCGCAGCCTGTGAGGAGGCGCGACGTCGGCGCCGGGGCCTCCACGCGACTTCCGCGAGGCTGAGTGTGTGGGGGCGGGAATGGTGGCGGAAGGGGTGGAGGAGTTGTGGGAATTTGTGGTCGGGGCGTGGTGCGCACTCGTGAAGAATGGGTTGTAGGCGCTGATGAAACACGAGCTCACAGGGTGGTGGTGGGCGACGCAGAGTGTGTTTGGAGGGCGCCAAGCCGCTGTGTGATGCCCTTCACTCACAGAGCTCTCGCGGTGTTTGGATCAAAGAACGATCTATCCAAGAAATGTCAGGAAATGATTATTTGGTATTACCACAGCTTCCTGTACAGTTACATGTGAAAAACAGGCTAAAGCTTAGGGAAAAAATTACGGGGTCAGTACTGGCTCCAACCCTGTGTCACATCGTCATTAAGGCTTTGGATGGCGGGGCAGGTGCACCCTCAGTGACTTTGCCGGTGACACCGAGCTGTGAGCAGGTGCTGATGCACCAGAGGGCCGTGGTGCCATCTGGAGGGGCCCCGCCGGGCTGGAGAGAGAGGCTGACAGGAAACTCATGGAGTTTAGCATGGGGAGCGNTTTTGCAGGAAAGGCCCTGGGGGTCCTGCTGGACACGGATCTGAACATACGCCAGCAATGTGTCCCTGTGACAAGGCCGGTGGCTTCTGGGCTGCACCACGAAAAGTGCTGCCAGCAGGGCAGGGGAGGTGATCCTTCCCCTCAGCACTGGGGAGGCCACAGGTGGAGTGCTGGGTCCAGCACTGGGTTCCCCAGGACAAGACGACACGGACGCAATGGATAGAGTCCAGTGAATGGTTACCAAGGCCATAGAGGGACTGGAGCAGTTCATCCTGGAGAAGAGAAGGCTCAGGGGATCTCACCAATATACATAAACACCTGCAGGGAGGGTGCAAGGAGGATGGATCCAGGCTCTTTCCAGTGCTGCCCAGTGACAGCACCAGAGGCGATGGGCACACACTGAAACACAGGAGGTTCCTGCTGAACATCAGGAAACTCCTTTTCCCTGTGAGGGTGACCGAGCACTGGCATGGGTTGCCCAGAGAGGTGGTGGTGTCTCCATCCTTGGAGATATTGAAAAGCCGTATAGGAATGATCCTGGACTACCAGCTCTTGGTGGCCCTGCTGGAGCAGTGGTTGGACCAGATGACACCCAGAGGTCCCTGCCAGCCTCAACCATTCAGTCACCCTATGAATTTCACAGGTCATATTTTGTGCACTGTTACACTCTTCATACAGCAGCTATGTACCAAGACAAAGAGCTGAAGGTGTCTATTCAGTATTTATGTGTGGTGGTGTCTCTTTTTATTTTTCTGCTCCACCAGCAAATCCAGCTGGCAATGAAATATTGAAGAGGGGGGTGCTTAGACCCAGTGCAGCACAGTGGTATCCCCAGGGGAGAACTGCAAGTACCCTTCATGAAAACCTTGAAGAGTTTAGAGTTATGGAGAAGCTTCCAAAAGAATCAAGGTGGCACAGATTAAAAAGTTATTGTCTATTCAGGCTTTTGAATGATGAATGAAGGTTTTGTTGTCTTCTGTCTTTGCTCTCGTTCTGTCAGAATGAGTGCACTGCACAAAGTACTGCAGAAAACACAAACAGCACAACTGTGTGGTGTCAGCAGGAGCAAGCAGCTTTTGGAAATGTGACTGCAGCTGTCTGGGACCAACTCAGTGACTTGGCAGCTCCTCACAAACATGACTCAACAAGCTCCTCAGCTGAAAAACAAGGTTATGTAAACGAGGTGTGACAATTATGGAGGAAGTTTTTGATGCAATAGTTGTCCAGTGCTAGAGACAGGTTTTTTGAGGGTTATCTCCAGATTACCATCAAACTGATGCAGAGTCAAGTGTAGCTTTCTAAGAGGTAATCCATTACAAATAATTACTTAGATATTTTGTTGGTTAGCAACAAAATGTTCTCATCTTTTTGCAAGTAGCTTGATAATGGATTGCCTGTGTTTTTCGTTCTTTGCACAGTGTTCTTATTTTAAATCTCCATTGCTTGCACACACTTGTCTTTCTATTAAATGACTTTTTATTGAGATCCCTATCACCTAAAAAGTGTCAAGAGCTGCCATTACCTTGGGAGTTGTCCTGTTGTCCAAGTTGTCACTGCTTAAATCTGTGCATCAGCCAACATGGACAGAAGCTTCTTCTGTCACCTGCTGTCACCTGCTTTTAGCAAGACAGAAGTGGGCTGCTGGGGAGGAGAGGGGAGTTAGTGCACAGTGTGTGCACAGGGTGAACTGTGGACTGACCAGCGTGCAATATATTCATTGTCTCTGTGCAGGCATGAGGTGGGCAGGGCATGTTAATGATCTGACCACTGCATGAAACATGGTCATCCTAAACCTTGTGACAAACCACGCTTACTGCCACTGGGGTTTGAACAATATGCATTGCCCTTTTCTTCTGGGACACAGAGGTCTGAACCAACCAAAAGGGTACAAAAATAAATCTCCCTCTGCAGGACAGTGTAGCAGAGCTTGAATCGAAGAACAATCTAATCTAATATTTTAGGAAGTAATACTAAGAAATTTTTATTTGGCATTACCACAGCTCATTTTTTTAAATTGGAAAACAGGCTAAAACTTAATGAAGAAGTACTAAAATTTACTTCATTCTATTCCTTTAGATTTCTGTAGTGGTTTTAGTTTCTCAGTTAGTTTGTAAAGCAATTTCTGGTTCATCACCTTGAGAAACAAGACCTTGAGAGTATGTTAAAGGCAGCGAACACAGCTTGCAGTTTGTGACTACCATCATTGCATATTAAGACTGCTTTCAGTCAGTCCACCTAATTCAGGGCACTGAGAAAGGTTTTGTGTATTTGTTTAATGTTGTTTTATTTGACAGTTGCATGTTATTTTTTTAATTGAATTCATGTAGCTTTTTAATACCAATGTATTAATGGCTTATCTTGTAAAACAATATTTAAATTTAGTGGTACAAAGGATACATAGCCTGTATCATTATTTGTGAAAGACAAAAGGTATGAAGACAAAAATTATTTTCCACATCTTTTTCAGATGGAAAAATAATTCAAAAATTGTCAGAAATGGAGTTTGTGGAATTACAGATTGGATCACACAGCAAACATAACTGACCACACAGGGGAAGCATGGTTCGGTTTTTTTCTGCAGATCTTATTACTTACCAATCTCCTTTATAGGTGCTAGAATTCAAAATATATTGAAACCAGGATGTCTGAAATGAAGCAGTGAGTAGAGACATGTCAGTTTAATCCCCATCATCATTGTAGAATGACTTCATTGAGTATATGGCATCCAATCACTGCATTTGTTCTAATGCCATAAGAAATAAATTTCAAAGTCGAATTCTGCATATTTCCGGCCTGAGGAATTCAGAGACAGAAGTAGGTCACAAAGTATTCCAGCTCAGGTGCGCTGTAGCTGCATGCACTTCCTGAGTATCTGCTGGCCCTGGACTCAGAAATGGAATGAAGGCCTCAACACCTGAAGCTTTTAAACAATTTAAAGCAGTATGAGGAGAAGGTACAATTGCTGGTGAGGATAGGACTTGTACACATCTGCAGCAAAGCATCAAAACTGCAAATAATGCCTTTGGAGAGTAGCATTTGGAAAGCTGTGTATAACTTACTGAAGTTATTCCATCTGCTGCCACTGCAGTGGAAGGGGAAGGGGCAGGGAATGAGAATTACACTACAAGCCGCCCCTAAAGCAGAGAATTCTCTGTATACACTGTCACCAGCAAGTCAAGTGTCCTTACTGAGACTGTATTTTTACTGTTAATGGTGTTTGGGGAAGAAAAGTAACCAAAAACTCCCCAACAAAAAACCAGCAAAAACCCCCCTCAAAACCCAAAGAAAACCCATTCCTAAACAAAACAAAGCAGCAACAAGAGCCCTGTATGAATATGAAATAGAAATTCAAAGTGGTTGTCATAGATTGCTGCAGTTCACCTGGGGTAAATGCAAATGCCCTAACTGGAAGTGGGAGCCCAAGAAAATGGAGATGACTTGAGATGACACAGTTTGTATGGGACACAGTGCTTTACTGGAAGTGTCACATACACCTGCTTATTCAGACCTTGCATCCATGTTCAGTTTCTTCTCACTTGAGGATACACTCCATAGTCTAAACATGCTAAAAATACCTGTATAATAATAGGACTAGTGAAGTTATTCAGGAGAGGGTAGATTTTCAGCTGGATTGGTGGAACAGCTTTGTAGTAGACTGCAGATAAAATGCAGAAAAGGGACGTAGAGGGAAATCTTGATTTGTTCAATGGTCACTGAAGGGAAGGGGGCAACACAAGAAGGATTTTCTTCACAATTTTTGTAAATGAGAATTCCAGAAATATATTTTTAAGTAAAATATAAGGGCTGGAAAAAAAAACCAAAACAACTTTCATTGTGAAAAATACTTCATGAGTTATGACTCAAGTTGTAATATACAATGGAAGTAACAGGCAAGTCCATCCAACAGTGAATTTTCAACAGCATAGAGAGAAAATTATGTTGTCTTTCATTTAGTTTCATTTTACTGCTATTTTCTTACCATGAAACTTCAACACGCATAATTAACCACACTAATCTCAGTATGTGCCACTTTTAAAAGACTGTATATGCCATTTTGCTAAAGCAAGTGGTGTCCCTACCCATGGCAAGGTTCCAGCCCGGAACTGGATGATTCCTAAGGTCCCTTTCCTACTCAAGCCATTCTGTGGTTCTGTGATTTTAAATCCATAGACTACCTTTCAGTTTTAACAATCCAGAATCCTGTCTGCTACAGAAGTGTTTTCAGAAGAGGCACTACCACATGCGCATCCTACAGAGAACACCAACACAGCATTCTTTCTGAATCAGCAGAAGCACCACTTCTCTTCATCTCAACGGCAGAGGACTATAAACAACGTCAACAGCTTATTTAAGGAGTGTGGGATGTTCTAAAGCCACTTGAGGCTTAAATGTTTCAATCTGTGTAAGTGCTGCACCGCACAAGCAGCTGACAAGTGGCCTTGAAACAGCCAGCCTGACTTGTACGGTGTTTGGAGCTAAAAGTCTTTTGGATTATGTCACCTAGACCCAAGCCTTGACTTGCAGGAATTAATGTAGGAATTACAGCAAACAATATATACAGTGTTTCACTGAGATCCTGAGGAGAATGCTGGGTACCACACTGCCAAGATTCTATCCAAATCTCTATTAGCTGGCCACAATGGAACTGGCAGATTGGAAAAGCATGGATTTCTACCCATCTCTCATTCCTTCTGACTGCAAAGACTCCATCTCTTAAGTACAGAGCTCAGTTTTACACCCGTTCTTTGTCCTCGGGTTTTAGCCTTGTAAAACAGCTGACAGCTGTGTAAATTCACAGCTGTGTACAGTCAGCTTCTAAGATCAAAAGAAACCATTAGTCATCTGTCTGTGATACAGTAATACAGTATTTGCACTGAATTCATAGCTTTCACTTAAGCTAGATTTTCACTTCTAAGAAGTCCAAATTATTTATGTTCTGTTTTTGGCTGGGATAGTTAATTTTCTTTCTAGTAAATAGTATAGTACCGTGTTTTGAATTTAGTATGAGAATGTTGAAAATTCACTGATGTTTTTGTTGCTAAAGTAAGTTTCTCATACCCTGCCATGAAGAGAGCTGAGGGCCACAAGAAGTTGAGGGGGGGGACACATAAACTGGCCAAAGGGATAT
Organism: Cnemophilus loriae; assembly: GCA_013397755.1. Classification (NCBI taxonomy): domain Eukaryota; kingdom Metazoa; phylum Chordata; class Aves; order Passeriformes; family Corvidae; genus Cnemophilus; species Cnemophilus loriae. The sequence goes on along the minus strand of VZTF01004854.1, from coordinate 126,111 downwards.
TCCAGACGTTATGGCATCATGGAGAGGATATACCTGTGGAGAAAGTGGGCTGGGAGAAAGGGGCTGGAGGCTCATGCTCAGGGATTGCCTAGGAATCAGTCAGCAAGTGGTGACCAGCTGTATTGGCAGTCACTTGTTTTGTATATTCCCTGTTGTTCTGGTGATGATGATGATAATTTTCTTCCTTTTCTGTTTATTCAACTGTCTTTATCTGAATCTACGAGTTTTCTCATTTTTACTCTTCTGATTGTCTCCCCCATCCCACTGGAGGGGAGTGAGTGGCTGGGTAGTGCTTGGTTGCCAACAATGGTTAAACAATGCCACTTAAAACAGTCACATAATCCATCATGGCTGTTCAGCTACTCAGTGTAGTAAGAAAAAAAGGATGCCAACTCCTTTTCATCCTCCAATGGAATAACAAAATAATACTACAAAAAACAATAAAAATTGGGAGTTTTCTCATAACTCATATTATGGCTTAATTTTTACATCTGTATTTGTGTTCTTCTGCAGTTACTTCCAGTGTGCATGTGTGCCATCCCAGGCCTTAGCAATAGTCAGGTAAGATGCACAAGCCTTTCCCTGCTAACACTGTGCTTTTTGTACAGGAGATTGTTAGAGAAAAAAGGGCAGAATTAGGCTTAGCCTACCTTCATTTGTATTTAATACAACCATCACTCAAAGTCTCCTTTTTTTCATGATCCCTATTGACTTTAAGTTGCAGGTGATAGTTACAATGCTTTCAAAAATTATTATTCTTAATAAAACATTAAATTTTCTAGCAAGGCAAATTCCTTTTCTGCACATAAACCAAGACTTAAGTGCATTTTTTCCCCTACAACTTAAAAATAAGATACCAGCTAATCAGTCCTCAAATTAGAACTCAGTATGAAAAAATGGTACAACTATTAGAAAACAAGTGATCTTGGTAATCCACAAGAATGCCCTTTTTTAAGTTTAAATGCTTTTGTCAAAGTCTAAAGTGAATAGGGGAGTGGAAAATATGTATGTAAATGTTAATATATATGTATATGTGTGTTGGGAATTAATCAGCTTAAGTCCCTTAATAGTCTAACTGGGGACTAAAGAATTCATTCATTACAGGAAAGAAAGACTTTGTAATTAATAGTCTCTGCTGTGCTTATGAGTCTTAATAAAATAAGCCTTGTGAATCTTTTGTAAGTTACAGAGAGATTACGGAATTACATTGTGTCAGATACTGTTTTGTGCAGTTCCTTCTAAGGTGAAACACAGAAGTGAACAGAGAACTCTACTGGTGAACCAGGTTTTCAAGCTTCTTTTTTCCACTTATTTATCTGAAATGTGAGTATCACTAAAACGAAAATTCATGGGTTTTTTTAGAGCATTTGTTCTGATATACTGAATTATTAAAATGTCTTAACAACAAATTTCTTTTTAAATGAAATAATATTTCTAATACAGTGGACAGACACCTAACTTTCAGTAGCAGCCAAAAAAACAATTCCACTCTGACAAGGTGCAATCAGGAGGAAATTTTATATAACACTGCAAGTAATAAATAAATTATGCATAGCAAGACTAAATTCAGAATAAGTATACTGTGAAACAAAATACATTAGAATAATTGAAGAAAGAATTAATTACAGAGATAGGATATAAACAGTAATGCATCTCAGGCAGAAGCAAACAACAAAATTGAAGTAAAGATAATTGTGGGCCAAGTTTGTTCAAGAGAAACAACATTTACAGGTGGGAAAATTCATCTGATCTCACAGGATGACAGTTCACTTGCAGAGAACCAGCACAAGCTTTATTCATGTTAGATCCCACCAAAAAGGATGGCATTAGATACACTGTTTGTATGTATGGCTTGAGCTCTGGACAGAAGTGCATTTTAATTTTACTGAGTGAACCAGCTCCCTCTACATCTTCCTGATATCTTAACTGCAATTCTACAGCCACTCAAACAAAGGATGTTTTCACAAACACATTCGAATAATTTCTTTAAATCTTGAAGTGGCAGAAATTCACTAATGCATAAGCCTGTAACTATGTGGAAATTTCCTAAGAAAGGTAATTTGCAAAACTATGCTAGGGAGGCGTTCCCCAATCTTAGAGTAAGTAAACAGCACATCTAGTAAACTGAAACTTGACAGCAGAAAACTTGTCTTGGCATCTCAAGTTAATTGACACCAGCACTAATTATGTCGTGAACTCTTAAAGCTCTTCTGCACCACACCAAATTCCCTTGCACTTCCAATATGTAACCAAACACAACACATAAGCAGTTAACTTACCATTCTGACTAAAAACTCAACCTTAGCTACGTAACATTCTCTATAAACACATTTACAGATACAAACTGTTATTCTGCATATAGGAAACTATGATGCAGGAATGTTATTTCTATATGTGATCTGAAATGAAATTAAAAGTGGGCATCTCTTCTGGTTAAATCTAAAAGTGCAAAGGAGATGGCTGTGGAACCAGAGAGTGAATACACTTGGGTAATTTGGTATCAAGAGGGTCCTCAGAGTTTTAAACGTGTGGAGAAAGTCATGCTTTACATTAACTGACACTTCACTTCTGATTCACAGCTTCATCCAAATCACACATCTCATCAAGAACAAAGCTGTCACACAGGTGGATCCAACTTTGCAAGGTATTACAGTAGATGTAGGAAGTTATGTTTAGGTGGAAGTCTACACGCAGTTATTAGTGACGCTCTTATGGCTGTTCGTACTATTTCATGAAAGCTAGATGAGAAAGACATTTAGGAGGCATCTAGTAACAGTATAACAGCTTATAAGAAGAGTCCACCTAAACATTTTCTAGGTAATCCCTACAATACTGACCTCATTAAGAAAGAGAGATGTTATCTCCCTCTTCAAGCCTCTTCTTGAAAACAAATAGTTGCAAAAAATCTTTTTACTGGAAAGATTTACTGCATTGAATTTAATATTGCAAATCTAAAAANTATCTTTTCCACATCCATACACTGATGTAATACTTCTGAAGTTAGTTGTCAGAACTTCCAGGATAAAGGACTTACCCAAACATAAGGTATTTAAATGCAAAGCACTAGAGGCCATTATGCAAAAATTCAGTTAAAAAAAAAATTCAACTTTAATTTGCTTTTGCTGTGTCAAAATGGGTGAAGGTCTCAAACTTGGCATATTGGCTTAAAATTGCCTGTAACAGCTCGATCCAAGGACCTCCTGTAAAGGAAACTATCCCAACCTCTTTCAACCAGCCCTAGCTGTTTTATTTTCTTTTTTTGCTGGCTCAGGTGGCACTTGTCCAACTGTGCAGTGAGCAAATCCAGCATAGTAATGCAGCACTAATCCTACTACTCCCATCAGGGGAGCAGGTAAGAGGTGAGCAAGTCTACTAAAAGGTCACATAAGAGCCAGGATTCAGAGCCAAGATTCATAGCCAGGAGCATGGAATGGAGAAAAAAACTTCTTTCAACAGCACATGCCATTTCTTCAGTTCTAGAAATAGTATGGATCTTTATCCTTAAGAAGAAAGAGGAAGCTAATACACTGTTATCTTCTTGGTAATATTAACTTCTCTTAAGGGGAGCAAGGGGATGGACAGCTATGAAGTACTTGAAAGTAGGTATCAAATAATTCAGTATTCAGATTATCAAACAAAGGTTCTGCAGTTTTGTGGTCTACTGGTATACTTCAAAATAAAACCTCACTAATTTGTGCACAAACTGTTCTCTCTCTGGTGCAGCTTATGGAATTTACTGAGGAAGAAAGGAAAGTACATTCCTAGGAAAACGTGACTCTCTCTGAAACTGTCCCTTTTCTTTCCCTCCTCCTTTACCAAAAGACAGTGCAGCTAACTTCCCAAAGCCATCAAAGGTACTAGTCGATGTTGAAGAATACTGCAGCTTACCAACATTTATAGCATAAACTATACTTGTATTCTGCAGCCAAATCCTGCTTGAAACAATATTCCAATCACATCAGGAAACTGTGGCAAGGCTTTCAATTTTTAAACTGTCATATCTGACAGAGTTGTGAGCTTTATCTTTAATCTTTCAGGCGAAAATACTCTTGATAGAGAACTGCACATGAAAAATAGAAATAGATTAGTTCCCCTTTAAAGATTGCAATATTTAGTCAGAAGAGCTTTCACAAAAATTGACCAGTAACCTTAACTGTGGCACACTGCAAGAAAATAAAATGGAAGCACATTTTAAAAAGTGAACTAATTACAAATTGTGGGGAGGTCAGATCTCCGCTGTTCACATCAAGAGGACAAAGCTAGAAGACAGTCTGAAATGAGCTTTATGAGTTATTTTTCAGTATAAACTGATTTTTAAATGTAAGTTTGGTATGCACTAGACATGATAAGCTAATTCAAGGACAAATAAAGGTCTGAGCACAAGTCACAAAAAATTCTACCAAAATTGGCAGAAAGAAAGGCAGTGCATCCCAGAAGAACAGTAATTTGAGTCTTGGTTTCCTTAGCTCCTTGCTATTCTTCATTTCGCCTTGACATAAATAATGTCCTCTTACCTGCTGTGGCAACTTCATACAAATGAAACCAAGGAATGAGAGGTTATCTTTAGCAGCATAAATCAAATCTGACTATCGTGACTCTAGACGTCATTAACAAAATCCAAGACCAAATATACTTATTGCAACCATTTTTCATGCTTTTGATTTTATATTTCTGGGATCTGTTTTTTAGTTAAGCTTATAGAATATAACTTTATATCCCCATCATAAATCAAACATCATGGATGTCTTTAAATATTCTGAAAGGCTCTTAGTGGATACTAAGTATTTTAGATAAAGAATCAGAGAAATGTAGATCTGGAAGAGATTTCAAAAGATCACCCATCTCTGCACACAGGCAATATGAAATATACTACAGTCCATCCCTATGAGATGTTTCATAAACCTCTTCTTAAAACTTCTATAATGGAAATTTAACAACTCCCATGGGAAGCATATTTTAGTGTATCACTACCCTTATAGTTGGAAAGTTTCTCTAGCCTGTCTTTGCTACAAATATAGGTTTACTTAAGAGGATACTAAGAGAAACTTTCCAATTATAATGATCATGAAGTATCCCCAAGTCTACATCGAGAAGCCACTACAATTTTCAAAGACATTCTGGTGTTTGATATGCATACAGTTATTTATACTTTCATGTTATCTTCTGATTAAAAAACTGATTTCAGTCATTTTTCAGTAACAGAACTGAAATCAGAATTTCTTTTCTGAGACTGAGTTTACCTTTAATTCTTCAATTGACAGGACAAATATGTAATGCCGGTGTTAAAACTATTCTGGATTACGTCGTATATTTTTGTATTAGCTGTAAAAGCCCAGCACAAAATAATAATTAAAAAAAGAAAAGAATCACAACATTTACAACAAAAGTGGTCTTTCATTTAAAACTCAAGGATGGAGTTCTGTATTCTACTCCAGCAGGAAATCCTGACTTTGAACACATGACATAATCTGTTTATATTTCATCTTTAAAAGGACACTAATATTCATTCATATTAGAAGTTTAATGAAGTTACTATATGCAAAAGATTTCCTCGTGCTAACACAAGGAGTGCTGCTTCTTAACAGGTTCACAAGGTGATACAGGAACATGGCACGTCTCTAAGCAAATCTGACAGGAAGCAAAGAACAAAAGAGCAAATAAGATACCACTTCTGCCAAACAGGTATTTTTGGTACTGGCTTTTATATAAACTGACTTCTGTCTGCTGATAGTGTCTTGATTGTGTTCCTAAATCAGCACATGATTTATAATGAATTCAGTAGATTCATTTCAATATCAGAAGTACAAAAGCCACAGAAGTGATACACTCTGCAACTGTGTTAAAGCTATCATAAAGGTAAATTGCTCTATTTCAGGGCTTCCTGAAATCAGGCATTCTGACATATCAGTTATTTAGAAAGCTACCTTTAGAACAGTCCAGTTGAGATACAACAAAACTGATATACCATTTCGTTTCATGGTTTGTTCAAACATGCACAGAATGGTTAATGTTCTGTTCTCTCATGTTTCTACTTTGAAGTAATCCTCATCTAAATTCAGACTATATTTACATTTTTAAAGCACAAGTCTGGTTTTTTTCAGCATTGTTCTAGCACAATCTATATTTGCACCAAAAAGGCTCGAGGCAGCAAATATCATGTTTGCATAAAATTCTTTTTCTACTACGGTAACAAATTTCTTGCTGCCATGGGATTCTTGTGATATTTTTCCCTTCATAATTTTTTAAAGAATAAATTAAAAAAAAAAAAAAAACAAAACACAGCGCAAATAGAAACAAAATTTCATCTTATAGTCACTATTTCACATTCTACATTATATCCCCAATCAGAAAATGCTTTGTTTTACAAATATTATTTGTATAGTTACAATATTGTTTCAGGCTTGCAGTCATGAGAACAATTATACTGCGTGGCTACTGGAAATACCCTGCCTTTAGCCTTGTTATGCACCTGAGATGTGTGAAACTGTCTCAATTACAAATATATTACAGAAGACCTAGGGCCTGATCCTGCAAATGTTAAAAGCATCCTACAACAGCCATTTGCCAGTGATAAGGAAGAACAGATACTGGAGGTGCAGGATTATCCCAAATCAGGCCTTGAGTGTTAAGTGCATACAACCACATTATATGGTGACACCTCAGAGTAAAATCCTGTATTTTTATGTAATGCAGAAGTAACACACACAACTTACATATAGTAATAATTTATTCTGAAATGTTCATTTTAGTCTCTGTTGAGACATCACCCACGTCTCATTAATAAAAGAGCAGCCATCTCACCTCAAATACCAGAATATACAACAAGTTACAGCATAGCAAAAAAATTCTACCTACTTTAAGATAAAATCTAATTCAGGTAAAATAATTTTTTTCAAGGTTTTACAGTTACACAGTTTTTTTTTGTTGTTTTTGTTTTCTTTTTCAGAGCACAAAGAAAGTGTAAATTGTTACACCATAACTATCTATGCACATTATGTGACCACAGAAATGTTAATCATTACTTCATAAAATGAACCATCAGTTCCATTCATGCAGAAAAGCAGGCTAGGAAAGCTTGTTCAGCGGAAACCATATTACTGTGAATTTCACAGCCACATGATTAATTATTGGGTCAGATGAACTCACAAATACTAAACATAAGCATATTTTTTTGCATAAATTATACCAATTCTTCCCTGATGTAGTTTAGTTGGTCTGTAATCTAGAAATTATTGATAAAGCAATATGACTGCATCATTTCTATCTGTGCTATTCCATGATTTCAATGACAAGCAATATTCAAAGGATAATGGGATGGGATGCATGTTAAACATGGGAATACATGTTAAACATACTGTACAAATACACTTGCATTAGCAATTTTATTCCAAACTGTCAATCAGGTATTCCTGCAAAACATCACCAGTGGAGACAAAGTATACTATCAAATATGGCTTCCAGAACAAGGACCATCTAACAAGAATCAAATATATTTACAACAAATAAAATAAAATTAAAAAAAAAAAATCAATTAAAAAAAAATCAATCCCCATTTTTTTGTTTCATTTGAAACAAAGTTTCTAAGTAGCTGCTGTATATAATACATCAGTTTTATTTATTTTTTGTTGCACTTAAACAGAAGTTACCAGATAAGAGCCAGAGTGACGTTTAGGGCTTTGTGTTCCACTGGAGTCAGTGTTTTCAGACTTGGTGTCGCGTTTCTTGGTGCTGTTATTCACTGGTGTTGGTATCTGTGATGGCCGAGCAGAACTACTGTCCACGCTGCTCTTCCTGCGGCTCGGGTTGTAGTTGAAAGGAGTCACCCTTGCTGCCACAGCACCAATGGGGGAGCTGTGCTTGCTTGAGCTACTGGAACTGAATGGAGTACGCTCACTTACAGTACTTTCGTTAATTTCTGGTGCAGGAACAGGATTATTTTGCAGAGGCTTTGTTTCAGTGCCTTTCTTGTCTGGACTGTCTATCTGAAAGAAAGAGTTCAGACGGTTTTCTAAGCCAACGGTACGAACAGGAACACCTCCATTCCCTGGAGTTTGCTTTTCTTGAATCTCTTTTGAATCTTTACCATTCACGCCCCCTTTCTCTGAAACACTGTCAATAACAGGGGGAGTATTTCCAGTTGGGGACCTTCCAGATCGAGGGTTGTTAATTGGGCAGTCCTCTATCCTCACCCACACATCCTCTGTCTTAGAGACAGCTGGAGCCATCTGATAGATGAGGGTTTTGGAATCAGAGCCATTTGTGGCACCCGAAGACGAATGCTGAGGATCATTCATTATCTGAGGAATTTCATTTTCTTTTATTTTTCTCCAAGTACCTTTTGCTGGTGCTTGGCTTTCTTTGCTTTGCTTCTGTCCAGGAAGAGAACCTCCATGCTGCTTTTCATCTTCACTTTTTGCTTTTTCACTGGATTCTGAAGAAGCTGACAGGATTGAGGAGGAACTTCCAGTTCTTCGCCAAGTGCTTACACGAGGAAGTGATGAGGAATGCTTACTGTGCTCGCGCTTCCATGTTCCTGATCTATTGATCAGCAGCCTAGATGGACTCTCAGAATGGGAACGAGCTATGTCATGACGCTTTGCTGGTCTCCCATCATATTCTATAGTAGGGCTCTGACTGGGGGCTAATTTTCGCCAACCACTACTTTGGGCAGGTGAATGAGTGGATGAAGACATATCAGGAAGAGATGGACTTAAAACTGGGGTCTGCAGCTGGGACCTTGTGGGAGAATCCGGCCTGGAAGGTGACAGAGATTCAAATGAAGCTGACTCTTCTAATTTCCGTCTCAGAGTTGGGCTCGGAGCTTCTTTAATAAAAGTTGACTGACGAACGAGAACAGGTCTCTCAGATCTGTCGGATTCACTTCCGCTAGACTTTGTGGATGACATTCTGGATAGGTCAGTCTTTTTGTTTGATCCACCAGTGCCGAGAGCTTGGTTTAACCCCTTTGAAGCAGATTCACTTCGTGGAATGCTACTGGTACTCTTAGGTAAGGCAGTTTGCTTTGTAAGGTTTTGCTGGCTCATCTGCCTGCCTGGTGGTGTGTATGACAGTCTACCTGAACTTGAGGATTTAGTTGAAGCTGTGCTAGGAGATGATGTTCTTGGCAACTGTGACAGTTTGTTGGGTGGACTGATACCATTTCTTCCTGGGGAAATGGAGTTTCGTCCAGGAGATTGCAGAGGCCTACTTAATGGCTGCTGTTGAGGTCTAGAAGGAGTGGAGTCTCTAGATCCTGATCTAGAAGGTCCCTTACTTGATCCACTCTGGTTCAACCCTGATGTCTGCCTAGTCACAGGAGCTGGCTCAGGTTTCACTGATGATTTGGCTCCTCTTGGAGAACTAGTCAAACTTTGGCCTTCACTAGGACTCTTGGAGTTCATGTTTTTGAGTGGGGGTCCTTTTTTGGCAACAGGACTAGTACTTGAAGAACTATTTCGAACTCCTGGAATATGGATCATTGTTCTACCACGTGAAATGGAAGGCACACTTGTCTGTTGTGGTTGCTTTAAACTTGAAACTTCTGAATGGGAGCGAGCTTTTCCTGTGATCATACTTTTATACACTTTCTTCCCTCCTTTGATTCCCCTGCTTTCTGATTCTACTTTTTTGGACTCCAGTGTACTCTTCTCTCCTGGCTTAATAATTCTTGGACCTTTATTACTAGTGAAAGGTTTTTCTTCTTGGTCTGGAGTAAGATGAAATGGTGACCCTAGCGAAATACCAGATTTTAATGAAAGGATAGAGTCAGAGTCTGATGAAGCTTGTCTAGAAAGTGATGCAGCAGCTGCAGCTTGATGCAAGCTACTAACTATAGAATTTGCACCTTCTTGTATAGCTTTCCAGTCAAAGTTCTCCGAATCAGGTGAAAAACCATGTTCTGAATCTGGCCTCTGTATCTCTCTCAAATCCAGTGTTAAATCTTCTGCTAGTATACCACCTGTATTTCTGGAAGTATTTTTTTCACTGTCACTCTTCATTCGTGAGGGCTTTTTCTTTTTAGGCATAGCAGAACTAATGCATTCCTGCAGAAGATCATCTTCTGAGTCAATGCTTAGAGAACTCAGAGAGCTGTTTCTAGAGAAGCACACAGGAGTATCTTCAACATGAAACGATTTAGGTGCGTAACCAGAAGTCTGTGGTCTGCTGGATTCCACCTGTGGCTCGGGAGCCTCGGGACGTTTTGCAGGTTCCCCTTCTTTGTTGTTATTGTTTTCCTGATCAATATCACTGAGGGAGCTAAGAGACGAATTGCGAGAAAAACAAACAGGTGTGTTTTCAATAGCAAAATTCTGCATTTTCTCATCTGTAGCTGCTCCTCTGTCTGGAATATCTTTGGTTGACTGAGAGAAAGTTTTCGTCTGGCTTCTGCCCCCTGGGTGTTTTTGACAAACTTGTGTCCTGTTACTTGGTTGCTGATTTGAAGACTGTTCTGCATTAGAGCAGTCTTTACTTTCCATCTCCTTTCCTTCTTTTCCTTTTCTTAATTCTGCCTTCTCCCTTGAAAGGTCAACATCATCATCATCAAAATCTAAAGAACTCAGGGAATCATTCCGTGAAAAACAGTAAGGAGTTCCCTCAATAGGTGTGTAATGATGTGGGGAATCAAATGCAAAGCTTCCTCTTACACGCTCTTCGTTATTTGGCAATTTGTCATGAAAATCTCTTGAATTACTTTTAAGGTTCTGTTTCTTTGAATCTCTGTTCTCTGGATAGCCTCTTTCATTACCAGCATTGCTTTTAGGCTCCGTGCTTTTTCGCACACGTGCTCTGTATTCATTGTTTTGGGAAACAGGCTTTACTGGTGATGTTGGTTTCTTTTTCTCACCTTCTGGTTGGTTTTTATTACTTGGAGATGAGGATGCTTGTTGAATTTGATCCATTATCTTCTTCACTCTGAAAGGCTTGTGACTTTTTCCTTTTGGCATAGCTGAGTTAATGCACTCAGCCAAAATATCACCCTCCTCTGTTTTGTCATCATCCAGGCCCAAGGGAGTCACAGCTGAACTTTTTGCTCTCTGAGAATCATCAGTACTTCTGCCCTCTGTAGGAATGGTGTCCCTCTTTTCAAACTCCCCTGACTCTGCTCCCACACCCACGTTGTCTGCACTGGCCAGCTCACTTGGGGGGGATTCTATCGTCAGGTCGCTCAGAGATGTAGCTGTTGAAAAATTTATTGGTGTACCCTCAACACAATATACCCGTGGCATATCATCTCCTGGTGTAAAAGTCACATGCTTTTGTGATTGCAATCTGCTTTGTGAAGGCAAAAGTTTGTAAACTGGCAACTGGCTGGGCTTTCTGGCTACAGGAGGAGGTATTTTTGGAGCAGATGCTTGGGAAGGCTTTTTGGCTTTCCGTGAAGACTTTGTTGGCATTGCAGAAATAATACACGCTTCTAGTATTTCAATATCATCATCAGAATCATCCAGAATGTCTTTTTCTCCTTCAGCTGGCTTCTCTGCTTTCTTCTCCTGGTTATCTTTTCCATCGCCTGTCTGTTCAGGTTCAGCTTCGTTTCCATGCTCGTTTTCATGAACTGGAGGCATAATTCTTAACTCCGCATCTTTCTGTATAAATGGTTCATCAAGGCTCAGAGCACTGAGGCTAGAAGAGCAAGAAAACCCATCTGGTGTGCTTTCTGTGGCAAAATGTAATAGTGTATCAGCATCTGGCAGTACCTGAACTCTTTGAACAGCTGCATTTACAGCTGCCTGTCTAGGACCAGGCTCTCTCTTCTCAGTAGCAGTTGCTTTTCCTTTAGGTACCTCTCTTTTTACTTGAACTCCTTGAGCAGGCGGTGGTGTTTTACTTCTGCTTGGAGGCATTGTTTGTCCAGGACTGTCTGGAAGGTCACTGGGACTTATAATACCACTTACTATTCCACTGCAAGGCTCACTTTGAACTGAACTAGCAATTGAACGGCTTTCAAAACTATCCAAGGAACTTACAGAAGTACATCTGCTGAACATGAGTGGTGTTTCCTGTACATAATGTTCTGGTGGGCTTTTAGGAGTTTGGGCACCACTCTTTGAGGGAGATTTGGCACCTGAAGAAAATTCAACAGCTTTATGTCTAGAGGAATCAGAAGGAGACAAGCTAGAAGTCTGAAGTCTAGTGGATTTTGTTCTGATGTGTTGTGCTGTTGATGCAATTTCACTTGCTGCACCTTCTGTAGGTAGAGCCCCACTGTTTTCCTTCAGTTCTGCAATCTGCAGTGTATTACTGGCATCTGTGCCACGTGTGGATTGATCACGTCCTATTTCATCTTCAGCTGATGACAAGGATGACAAAGAGCTACACCTTGAAAAGCATATTGGGGTATCTTCCACGCAGTAAGTTTGTATAGTTTCCTGATTAATAGAGGGAGTCTTACAGGAGGCATTCTTCTGTGTATGACCACTTCTGCTCTGTGCAGAGCTCGGGTGAAGCTGGTTCTGCCTCTTTGAACCAGCTGATGGGGTTGATGTACTCCCACTGCTTGGGGGAATATGGTCAGTTTTATTGAGTTGCACTGAAGAAGTCTTTGGAAAAGTAAAAGATGGCTTCTGAGAAGGCGCTGGAACTTCTGTCGAGTATTTTAAACTATAGTCAATAGGCTGATCAACATGATGTTCCTCTTCGTTGTACTTTATGCTGTAATTAGTTGGTCTGTCTTCCTCTTCATGTTGTTCCTCCTCAGAATAACGTTCACTATAGTTGGTTGGCTTATCATCATCATAATCATCAACCTGGCACAAGGACTGGTTTACCTTCTGATTCATTCCGAGAGTTGGGCCTACTCTGTTCTGATCTGAGCCACTGGATCCTCTTGATCTAAAGGAAGAAACGCACTCCTGCTGTCCAAAAGGTGTCTGATATTTCATGTGTTTATCATCTCCACTTTCAGTGTACGCAGGGTAGGTTGCGTTTTGGTTCCTTGACTGTCTTTGCTCATTTTGTTTCATTTCATCATCTATTATATGCTTAGGCCTTGCCCATCTTTCGTTCTGGGAGGGACTTTGCCTTCCAGAATTTAACTGCTCATCAGAGTATTTAAGACTATAATTAATAGGAGTGTCTAGCTCTCCATCATTGTCATCCATGTGATTTGCACTATGAATCTTGTGTGCCAAGTCAGCTGGATATTGGCCATAACTACAGAATTTACTTTCATCATCTTCAGAGTAAGACTCAATGGAAGGTTTCATTTGGCCTCTTTTACCATAGCCATCACTGCTGCTGACACTATTTAAACTATCATTTGAAGCTCTTTTGTATTCCATTTTTGTATAAGGCACAGGACATGTCCTGTTTGAGTTCTCAGATTTCGGAAAATATGTATTTGAGTGAGTATGGGCAGAGGCTGATCTCCTCTGGGCATTTCTGTCTTCTGTCAAACAGTGTATTTCAGAAGTGGAACCAGAACTTCTGTCTTCTTGTGGAATGTGAATGCTTGTTACTTCTTCCATAACTTTGGCAATCTGAGCTGCAGCAGTAGAGATCTGCATTCCTATTCTCTTAGAGGAATTCCCAGTATTCTCTGCAGCTTGATGATAGGTATTTAAACCTACTGTTCGATCCCTTTCAACACTCCTGTCCTTCTCAGATCGAGAATTTTCTGTGTTTCCTCTACTGGAAGAGGAGGAGCCAGGCAATACCGTAGTATTTACATATGGTGAGAGCACAGTCATACTGCCAGCATTAAAGCTCTCTGACCTGCACACCCCATCGTCGTGGCGGCTGGCGTCCAGGACATACTCGCTGTATATATTTTGCTTATGTCTCTGCTTATTGCGGTGAGATGCTTTTGGGCTTAAGTTATCAATGTTATCAAAAGTCTCTGATAAATGCTGAGCATCTAATTCTGCTTCCAGTGCCTTTTGCTTTCTGACATGAAGAGATGGGAGACTTGATCCTGGAGACATAATGTTGGCATCCTTGTACTTTGCCGGCCTGTTTGCCATGAGATTCCGTAGAGCTGCGGCACTACCCATGGCTATCATTTTGTGTTTTGAGTGAATCAAGTTTTTCAGCATGCTCACGGCTCCCATGTCCCATAGTGCCTCTTGATCCTTCGCATTTCGAGCAGAGAGATTCCACAGGGTCCCACATGCATTACTAACTATTGTCAAACTGTGTGACTTCAAGTGTTGTAACAAGGTTTGTAAGCAGCTGTTCTCTCGCAAGATTTGCCTGGTGTTGAGTAATTGAAAACAAACATCCATAAGTGGCATTTCAAAAGGGTAAGAGACAAAGCAAAACAGAAACCTATTACTCTAGAAACGAGTTTTGCCCTTAGAAAGGATAATCAAGAATTCTCTAGTGCAAATAACTCTTATTTCCACTAGCTTTTATCTGAATGCTAACCAAATCCTATTATAAATATGAATACTTAGCTTTTAGTACAGTTCATCATTGGTAAGCAGCAGCTATTAATCTGTTTGCATATTCCTGTTATGTAAGTGAAATACCCACCTTATCAAATGTACTACAAATTAACTGTTTTTAATTACTATACTTAATACATGCATTCATATTAAGGCTTGGTCATAGAAACTGTCTACTAAATATACATGTGGAACTGCTAAAAACTATCAGAAGTGTACCTACCTATGGTCCTCATTAGTAGCAATTAGGCTAGAAACATTTCTTAGTATTCCTCCTCCACTTTCTATGATGGCTAAAGTGTTTGTTTGGCTCCGGTACGTCAGCGTGCCAACCAGAAATGCAAGAGCACCATCAACAGCACATATGTCAGCTTTGTTCCCAGTGCAGTGTGCTGACAAATTCCATAAGGCACTCAGAACGCTTTTCAGGGTGGATTCCTAGGAAAACAGCAACATGACAGAAGATTTCAGCTATTGACCTGAAACTCTCAGAAAGACATTACGTTAGCTTCAAGGAGCTGTGTACATTCCAATTCTGCTGTCTGGGGTGATAAGCTGGGTGCAGGCAGCAGTGCACACGTATTTTGTTCACTTTGCTCCTTCCTTCAGCCATAGATTTGGTACTGCCTGTCCCACAGGTTTCAGAAATACGTGCCTCAATGCTGGTTTGCTGCCACAGTCATAGAAAGGGCTCGAAGACCAGTTGGCAGGAACCTCTGGGATGGAATACACTCCCATCTACACACCAAAGAAGTGGCAGATATCTACTAACTAACTGAAAAGACCTTTTATTAAATGACAAAGTTATAAAAAAGACTGTTTCAACAGCACAGTTCATGAAACTGAAAAGCAAAAGCGGTCAATCCTCATAAATAAAATAAGATCAATACTAGTTGTGAGGTGCCATTGCTCCGTTGTGGTCTGCTGCTATGTTAAATCAAACTCTTCTTCAAAACAAATTACCTGAACCACATCAACTGTTTGACCAACTGCTGTTATCAAAAATGGTCAAACAAGATCAGTGTTTTGTGTAAAATAAATGCAATCTCTCAAAAATTCAATTTAATCACTTATAGAAGATACCTTCTTAACTTCTAAAGCACATTCCATCAATGCTTTCACACTTCCAACTTCTCTTAGAGTCTTTTTACTATTTACATCTGCTCGCCAGGACAAGTTCCTCAACACACTTGCAATGACCTGCAAAATGTGAAAGAAAAATAACATTTCAAGATAGATACTTCTTCAGCAGGTCATCAGACTTTCCTCCTGGACTGAATCAAATGCTATGAATAATTAATAGTGGTCGTGTTCAGTTACTGAACTAAAATTTGCAACCATCTGCTTTGTTGTGTTGTCTGCTAGACTGCTCTAATGTTTCAGCATCAAGTTTGATCAAAGGTACTGGCTTTTGTGTGTTGGTACCTAAAACAGAGATTTGAAATCAGTTTCCTGTTTTGCACACCAGTAGAACATTTGGTCAAAAAATATAGATTTTTTTCTCTACTCTTATGGCTGTTCTAGAGTTGTATCATGTCAGGGGAGAGATTTATATAATATTCTTTTCAGCATTTCCACTTAGAAAATAGAACAATAACACTTGCCTGTCTCTCACATGGTATGATTATTCTGATGTTTATAAAGCTCTTTAAAGTCTTTTTAAAATACACTGTGCCTTTTACAATCAGAATAGTTATCTCCGGAAGATGTCCTTGTACTTGGCAGCAGTTAGACTGCGATAGGTTGCCACTGTAGTGGGCAGTCATTACACATAAAATTCCATCCATTCATGAGCAGCTGTAAGCATGCATATGCCTCATGAAATGAATTTGATGGAGAACTTTTGCTTATGGATGTTCTCATTGCCACAGAAGTGAATAAACTTTTCAGGTTACATGGTGAATGCTCCCTTGCTCATCCCCACAGTGGAGCACGGAGATCCAGTGGCAGATGGAAGAGCCTGGGAACACTCTGCTCTGGCCACTCCCGGGCCACCCCAGGAGCCACCGGCCCAGCAGAGCCCACCTCAACACAGCCAGAGGAGCACGGGAGCCCAAAGGCAGGTGGGAACTGTGCCCTGCCCAGGCCCTTCCTAGGACTCTCCCAGGGGACCCACTGCCCCATGGTCCAGTTGTGACACTCTCTCAGGAGAGTCAAAAGGAGCAGCTCTCTGCCCCTTTTGGACTGGGAATGTGGGACACTTTGTGGGATCCAGGGGAAGAGCATTCTGAACTGTAGAACACTTATTACAGGATAGCAGGACCTAGAGGTTTCAAAGGCAGGAAAACAGATGGATTGAGGTGATCTTTCAGCACAGGAAAGCACAAGGGACAGAAAGGCACAGTGACATCTGAACAGCTGACTGGCTGATACAGTTGTGTGGACATGCCTTTCGAGTACAGTCAGTCCCATATTCTTACTAAATCCCATTTAAAACTTGTCCTGAGTGAAGGACTTCCTGCTCTTAGTATGTGTGTGGTGTCTAGGTGCCAGTGGCTGGAGGCCAGGGGTCAGACAGCCCATGGGGTTGTGACTCCCTTTCAAGTTCTCAATACCTGTCCTAATACCACATCACAGAGTTTATCCAATAACCTCTATTTTAATTCTAATATTTTCTTCAATTGTAACTAGCGAGCTCCTCCTGTTAAGGAGAGAGTATTTAGTTAACAGCATTTTAAGAAATAAGGTCAATTTTATTTAAAATTGTTCTTTTATCTGGTGATTCACTCAGACAGCAAGGAAAACAGGAGCTGCCTTATAAAAAGCCGTTCCACTTTGTGTACAATAAGCATTAATTAAAATTGATTATAATTTAATATTTAATAATTTTACACAAGTTCCAACAGTTCTTCTCTCTCAGCTCTGAGGATTACCCTAAGCACTTCCTAAAGACTTTATTTTCAGGCTGTTTTCCTTACACAGCAGGACCATTAGAACAGACACTAACAGATCAAGGTCATAAAAATAAGATTTACAGCCCATGCATTATGATTTAAAAAAACCAAACCACAAAAAAATCCCAGAACTTGACCCCATAGATAAGAATGTTTTACAAGAAGAATGTACTTCCTAATTAATGAAATGAGTACAAGAAAAATTCTGCATCAAAGTCAAGGCAGACAAGACAACAAAAGAAATATTCTATCTCAAAAGAGCATTACCTGCTGTAAGTCTTCACTTTCAGATTTCAGCTGGGCTACAAGAGCTCTCATGCAGCCCTTCATGGAACATAATGTAGCCTGGTAGGAATCAAGAGAAAAAAGAAAGTGAGCAGTATTAAACAGCAGGTTAGATGGCTGCTTCTGCGCAAAATATTTTAAGCAAATCACATCTAAGTTCAATAAAAGCTTAGTAAATCTGTTGTCAACAATAAATACTTTGTTTACAACGACTAAAAAGTTCAGCATAGCTATCAGTTTCAATACATAAGTAGTAAAATTGTGCTAAATTTTTGTATTTTTTTACAGCAGTTCTAGGACACGATCTGGACCTTTACTACCTTAGAAGCCTTCTTTACTTTACACCAGATGAAAACCCCTGTGAGCTAGCAATGTGTTGTTACCTACAGCCTACTGAGAGAACAAACCCTGAGTTCTCTGAAGCCTGTTATTTCCATTTACTCCTGAAATGTCTTCCCTCTAGAGCAGAAAGGTAAGTCTTTCCAGTATGGAGTTATTTTAAGATCCACAGGCTGGCAAACGTTGGGGCAAAAATCTATTGGAAGTTTCTAGCCTTTGAAAGAAATGTGCTTGTCAGAAATTGGGGGAATTTCCTCTTATAATAATTGAAATAGTGTCCAGTTTGATCCAGATATGCTCCAAATATTTAAAAGCAAGCTCTAGCCTGAAGAGGTTTGAAAAATTTCATTAGACAGTAGTAGTATTGTTAAATAACTGACAACTTCAGAAAACTTGACCCAATTACAAATTTTAATTCAACATTCTCAGAAAGAATCAGTCAATATAAAATCACTGTGTACCATACTAACCTAGTCCTCATTAAAAAATCAGGCCAATAGATAAAATTCGTGCTTTCAGTGACCAAAGTGATTTGAGAGTAACATTCATTTTGTGGTGCTCTCTGTCAGCAACAGGATGGAATGAGAGAGGTATTTGGAATTCCTGCCTTGAGTTTAAACTCAATATCCTATCCTGGAGATTTTCATCACCTGTGTTGAGAGCTGTAATTCAAACAGCTATGAACTGAAATTACTGCAAGTTTACAGTTCTGCTCTCACCTTGTTTGCCACATCTCCGAAAGTCAGGTTTGTCAGAGCCATGCCAGCATACCTCCTTAGGGTAACACTATAGTGATCATTTGTGAGTCCATACATTTCACAATCCACTTGCAGCAGTTCAGCAATGGCCTGCAAACCTCCTTTAAAAAAATTCAAGCAAGAAAAAAAAAATATATGTACTCTAATATTGTAAGTACACGACATGTATAGCAAGGAACAAATTGCATTTTTATGTACAGAACAAACCTCAAACGTCTGAAAACCACAATGCTCAGGAAAGGCATATAAATTGTTCAAATTGCATGTGTGGAGTTTACTGAGCATGGACTAAAAAAATTCAGGCTGTCAAACAGGAACCAATGCAGGATGAAAAAACCCCACTAAAACACCAACCAAAAAACCTCCCATCCCAGGAAGTCGTCTCTATTTTAAGTCCAATACTTGTAAAATTGCAAATATTTTCATGCTACTACTACTCTTCCAAAATTCACAATTCATGCCAGAAAAAACAGTAACTGACATAATAATTTATTCACTGGGAAATAGTCTGGTTAATTTCAACTGCTTTCATCACTTAGGAGGAAACAACTGACACAAATGAACTGTTGTTAATAGTTTAAACTATTAGTAAAAAAAGACATCTATGCAGTGACATGCTCAAGGAGTGCCGTGGTTTCTAGCAAGCTTCTCAAAGGAAGTCAGGGAAATACGTCTGATCTTACCAAGCTCATTCATGGCATGTCTGTGTTCTTCATCAAATGAAAGTTTCATCAAAACACACACTGCAGGACAAATCTGATGATCCACTGGAGCAGGCACTGATCCAGAAACAGGTTAACAATTAGTACCTCTCAGGTGATTTTATCTAGATCATAAATTATCCCGAGCAAATCTAATCTTAAAATAAATCAGCTGCAGTTTTGATCAGGTTTGTATCTTCCCAGGAATCCATGAACACACAACTAGTTAAGAATATTACAAAAAAAAAAGTGTGTACTATAAATATATTTGATGCTTGAAAACAAATTAGGAAGAATCCTGAATGTATGTGTTGAGTTAGAAACGTGATTTGCAGTGCAAAAATACGACCTTATAACTCTTAGAAATTAATAATCTTTGTGAAACAAATCAATATGGACAAATATTCTGGTGGCATTAAATAATATGCTGTTTCTTTGGGTGCTATATCCTTATGAATGGTTAATTAAACCCTTTGCTTCATAACCTAGAAATTTATGAGTTCATACTTTTGTGAGCTAGGTTCTGGCTAATGCAGAAATGCACTGATACAGCTTGTGCAGAGCCCAGTCCTACTGAAGTGCATCAGGCACAAGGCAGCCCTAATTTCAGTCACACACCTGCCATGGACACTTACAGGCTGCACTCATGGGATGCCCTTAATTCAGAGAAGCAACTAAGCTAACTCTAAGGTTAAATCTATTTTTCTAACTGTTCCCTGAGAAAAATCCTTTTAATCTACATTTTTCACATACAACATTATAAATAATGGTTCATTTTCTACTGATAGTTTGAGATTATTTAATTTGTACTCTCTGCCCCTTTGTGCAAATTGAATGTGCTATCTCCTAAATATCTGCAGGGAAAGCAATTTGGGATTGTTTATCCATAAAAATGTAAAACAGAACGAGTACATATTCAGTATTATTTTACAAATTACAAATATAAACCACTAGAATTACTATCTAGAAAGCACACCAAAGTCTCAGATTTAAATAAAAAGTTTGTAAGTAGGGTATCATCTGTGACACATACTATATTCTAACAGTAGCTGAACTTAAATAAAGAAGAAACCACACACACACATATATGTATATAAGAAAACTTGCATACATTCAACAAGAAGTCAGATTAAAGTTGTACTTTCTGTAAATTCACTCTTTTCAATATATCCTCAAAATGTTTTTATATGGCTTGCAGAACCTACTTGGGTTTTTGTCTTGGTCCATGCCTTGTTCATGTGCTTCTTGCCATTCCCAACACGTTTCACAGTAAGCACGGATCTGCTCCAAGAGATGGAGCACACGGATTTCCCGTCTGCCTCGCTTATCATCAGGCTGGGAGTGAATGATGTTGTGCAGTGCTGCGCTGGCTCTGGCACGGGCCTCTTTACTACCACGGGAGTTTCCTAACAACACAGAGTCCTTATCGTTGCCATGTAAAAGCTGGATGAGGAGAGGAAGACATCCAGACTGACGCATGGCTATGCAGCTGTCCTGGGAGCTAGACATTGCTAGCAATGTTCTTGACATGTCATCTTTATCATGAGTACCAAGCATTGATAACAATGAATACACCATTTCCACCTGCAGGTCAAATGATTTTAAAAATACAGTTACGTTTTAAAAACACACATCAAATTGAAATGAAATCTGAATGGTACATACGAGCAAAAAACCCTCTTATTTTATGGCAAAAAAATTGTGCTATTTAAAAATAATTAAATACTATTACTACCTCAGCATTCATAATCTTAATAAATTTCACTTAGGCATTAAATGGCTGGAAGTGGGGGGTAGCTGTGTGTAACTGTATTAATCTACAAAACCAATAGCGAAGACTTCCAGATTTCCTTCGTACAAAAAGATTAAACAAATGTATAATGAAAGTGTTTAACTTTGGGAAACCAAAATACCTTTAAAATTAAATCTGTCTTTAAAAAACGATGTTCTGTGTGAATTAATTAAACTTTATTTAAAAATGTTCTTCAGTGAAAAAAAATTGTGTGTGGTATTAAATACAATTATTCTAGACAAAGGATAAGAATTATTACACAAACTTTTAGTCTATATTGTGCTGAAAAAAATCTGATATCCATGTATTTTAAAGTCTTCCTTTAAAATACTTCAAATTAACTGATGATTTTTTGTTATGATGACTGACTTTTATATGGACCAGATTATTTAGATCAAATGCAAAACTGAAGAGTTAGATTATTACTTTTTCAAGTTTACAGGGATAAAAAGAGTAAACAAATGCTTATTTAGTATATATAAAATACTGAGTGTTTGTCAAATTCACTCACACCACGAAAACCCAGCATTACCCATTTAACTTGGAATAACCAAATTTTTCATTAAAAATAGCAATTTTTGACTGATTCCCTTGGCTTTTTTGTAAGACGGTGGTCAAGGCACTATTTGGTTTGTACTCCCACTCTTCAGTAACAGCTTTCAATCAAGAAATGCATTTGATTCTTCTAGTCAGCTTTTAGTAGAATAACAGGATGTAGAGGATGATCTTAGATACTATCTACAAACCCCAAACTCGTAAAGCCAAGATAAACAGGAACATTCAAAGTCAAAGCACAACATAAAGAAACTATCAAAGGGAATTATAAAGCAGCAGCGTGTGTGTTTCTCTAGAATATAGTAATTAAGGAAGAAATGAGACTTTAGACCATGAGACAAATTTCCTACTAATAATTAGATACTTGCACTGGTTACCCTATCAATGAATGATTTGATTTGGTGTCTTCAGTGACAATTCCAATGTGCCTGAAGATTAATACGTGTCCCGAGTTTTAAAGAAAATGAACAACAGCAGGCAGACTAAACAGCAAGTCTGGTGACATGGACTTCTCTAAACACTACAGGATTGCTGAGGCAATACAAATCTTGGAGTCTGTGAAACTGTAAGGTCACATGGCAAAACCCATTTAAATAGGAGCTACTTCTATGACAGTCTAGCGTCCCAGTTTGGAGATCCTGTCTTCCTGGTCTGGGAAACCCGAAATACAGCATTTAAACAAACAACTTTGATTCTTAAAGGAGAGTGAATTTAATCTGCTTTATGCGTATCTCTTTGCAGATGTTTCAACTGGCAGCTATAATCCAGTGTTACTTGGATTTGGAAGGTAAAGTTTTTGGCAGAGAATAAAGCTGAAGAAGCCACCAAATCAGGCCTCCAAGTTGCAGCTCATGTATTACAGGAAAAACAAACAAAAAAATCTATTTGTCTCTCTTGTTTACACACACTGCCTACAGACTCATCTCTTTCTGCACCTGTAAATGCACTCCTCCATTTAGAATCTCTACCATTTTCCATTTTTGGGCATTAATATTAATAATTTCCTACCCCAGAGCACACTCAGTTCAACTTGTGTCTTTGCCTGTATCCTTCCACGCTCACTCCTGTTCCCTGCCTTCAGGGCTTTCCCACTGTTTGTAATTTTGGGGAGTTATACACTTCGCAGTGAAAACTGGCAGATAGACAGACATACAGCTGATATCACCTCCATTTAGGATGTGTATACAGTATGGGACTGACATGACAATATTGTAACTTTTTAAGGCCCCAAATCATTAACACTATGCAAAATTATTAGGTCCAGCTTCCCAGAGGACTGTGCTCAGCACAGCACACACAGCATCCATACTGCTGCTGATTCCAGAGGCAGTATGAGATCCAGTGGCTCATGAATTTGCCCTTTTCTTCCCCTCTCTCTTCGTGCTGCACATATATTTTTGAGTGCAGTCCTCTGTCTACAGACACTGTGAAGGACTTATATAATTTTTTTTGTCTGTTACATTTCTTGGCAACTGTGTCTGTTTCGTGGATTTGGATTCTGCAAAAGTATTCGAAGAAACACTCTTAAAAAGGTTAATTTTCATCACTGATTATAAAGCAACATCACTAGGTTTTTAGATATTCCAGTAACTTCTAGGAATTGCTCGTTCCTTACTGTAACAACTCAACTCATCATCAAGTTAAAAAAAAAAAAAAAGATTTCTGTGCATGTATTTTCAAAGTTGAAAAAATATACTAAAATTTTAACTTCATAAAAATTACTATGTATGGACAAGACTGTTCAGATAATATTTGTACTACTGGCAGAAACAATGAGGTTATTGTATTAGTAAAAATGTAGCATTAGCGACCTGTGGTTTGTAATCTTCGGTTACCTTGGTACCCAGATGACTTGTCAGTCTGCGAGGAACAGAATAGTTACTACTAGAGCTCATAACACTGGCTGTCTCATGGTCCACTCGAGCAGCAGAACCCTACAGATTTAAACAACAACTCATATAAAACAAAGTCCGAGTGAAAGAACAACACTGGCTAATTCAGTTTCAGCACTGGATGATGCAGTTTGCCGACAGCAATGAACTGCCAACCTGCTTCTGTTAGGTCCCCTCTGCCGTGACACAACTTAGACATCACTGTTAAACCTGGTTTTATTAAGCCCTTTTCCTGAGATTCAGTCTCAATAGAACTGTATTTTAAACTGAATGAATTTATAATTACTATTTTCACCAAGAAGGAGAAGTGGATTTTGGAACAAACTGAATAATAATGTTAACAGAGTGAAAAGAACAGCCTCCACTTTTATGTTAGATTTTGTAGTGCACTGGAATAGGTATCCAAGAACCCACCAGTAACAAGAGACTGATCTGGGCAATGAATAACCCTACTTGAATTTGTCCATTTCAACAGCATATTATGAGTGCTTGAGTAGTTTTTAAATGAAAACTATAAAATAATGCTGACACTACTTGATGTAATTTTCCTAGAATCTAGGTATGCCCCTACCTTCATTAACAAGACTCAATTATTAGCATCTTTGTTCTCTTTTAATTAATTTCATGTATTTACATTTTTCCTTTTTCTGCAACTTTTTATCCACTCATACTCTTTACCTTTTTATTTGCTGTTATTTTCTTCCTATCTGTAAAGATTCCCTTACTGTGTCACTCCCTTCCTATTTGCTTTGGGAAACTAAAAAACTGATTTGTTTAGAGAACACTTTTAGTATCAGTAACTGTTTTCCTGAGGTAGTCACCAGTCTTTCTTTGATCCTCTAAAAAAGCTAAAATCTGTTAATGGAATTATTAGTTTAATTTGCAAAACATTTTCAAGCTATCTGGATCAATGAATACAATTTTTTTTCAATAAAAATATGTAACACACTGAAGAAAACTCCATGGAAAACACTTTGAAATAATGTCTGTTTCTTCTATGTGCTCCATAAAGAAAGGAGAATTTTGCAGTTCATACAGTTCAACATCTTAAATGTGAAGTTGAAAGAGACTGTAAGTACAAGGTAGGAGTATCTTAATGAAGTGTTTGTATAGACAGAAAAGAATCTAGTTATACTGGAATATTTAAACACATTGACATTATTATACTCATTTCACTCTCACATTTGAATCCAGAAGATGTGATACATGTTCCAGAAGAAGTATTTTACGCTACAAGAGTATAACTGGAATTATTTATATTAGCACCATTTATTCCAATCTGTATTTTCTATGTTAACAAGCCCTTCTTTTCTCTGTTGAGTACAGGGAAAAAACCAAAATCTGAATGCTCAGGAAGAAAATCACACTACATTTTTTCCGTTATTCACTTAAATAATGTTCAGTGCTAGGAATATGGGAATGAATTCCCAGATTTTTACACTGTGCAATCCCTTCATATTTCCTCAAACTACATTCAGAGGGTTACAGGTTCAACATGATGTACATACCGAAATTCTCCATTATTAAGCTCAGTATGATTGTTTCATCCAAGAAGGTAAAAATGACCTAAGTTTGGGGCACTATCCATTAAAATTCACCATGGTGTAGGTGGAAATAGCAAAATTTTCCTATCATTTCCCCCAAACTGTAGTAAAGTCAATTCAGGTAACCAATTCCTTCAGAACCATCACATGGCTGTGCTACCTGGGGGATGCCAGGATGCTCAGCTGAAGTATAACTACATTTCTCACTGGCTTGTAAAGACTAATGCCAAGGAACTAATGTCAGGTGAGCAGCCATTCACCCAAGAAAATGGGAAATGACAAGGAAGTGTTATGTGGACCCTTCCATGTAGTACCTACTCCTTCAAAATCTTTGCCTGTCTACTTCATCTTGTTTCCTCCTTTTATACTTCACTGTCTTTCACTCATTGTTTTACCTGCTATTTACCATGCCAGTTGAGTAATTTTCCCTGTTTTGTGACGTATTTTCTTAACAAGATGGACAATCTCAACAAATTCCTTTACAGAACTTGCAAAACAAAGCTATAAATAAAATTTTACTTCAGCAGAAGAATAGTGAGTGCAATGGAAAAGAAAAGACAGCTGAAAGATGGTGCTGAAAAGGACATACTTCAATACTGAAAAATCCTGGATTCAATTGGCAGTGTTTCAATTAACACTGACTACAAAACCAATCAGAACCAAACAATTTGGTGATTTTTTTTTTCTTCACTCCACTGAATGGTGATTGCTCTAAGTATACTGAGCTGGTTTATCAGAAATAAACGTTATGCCCAATCCATTAAACCTCCTCTGTCTGGACTTGCACTGAAAACAAATAATTCCCAGATGGCTGTTTTAACACAGATACAGTACCCTGGCTCTATCCTCCACGAGCAGTAAAGAATATCCATGTTTTATAAATTTTTACAAGGCAAAAGTCAAAACTGCACAAATCCTCAACGTTAAGGCCTCAACTGAAGTATGAATGGATCTTCCATTTGTGTAAGTCTGCCAAGAGATGACAACCCTTTCTTCCTGCCTCCCTTCTCTGTAAAATAATATTGTTCAGGAAAAACTCCTAATTCATACTCTGAAGATGGATGATAGAGCAACAATACATCAATTATTTAAATACATTATGCTTTCAGCCCCAAAGCAGCAATGAACTGTCTTCTTCCCAAACAATAAAGCTGTCATAAGAATTAAGAGTCAGAACCTCAATAAGATATGGACGATAGAATTTGATTCCAAATGGTGATCAAATGTATTTCAAAAGCAAAATTATGGACTGTGCTTAATGTTTAATCAAGTGAAATATTCCAGCCAAACCACAACTCTTTCTGATAAATCTTCTACACGACACTTTTGGAAATATTTAAATAATTCTACTTCCCTGGAGTAACAAAAATATCCTGTATATTAATTCAGCTATTAAATCTGTAGTGTAAAATTTTAAAAACCCAAATTACTAGTGTGAATGTCTAAGCTACAGTTGGAATCATGAAGGGAATAATCATGGTAAATAAATAAAAGTATTTTTAGCCAAAGAGAGAAGTAATAAATACTGATAAATATTGGTTTTAAAAGACAAGAATTTAATGTATACCTCAAAATATTCCACTAACGTGTTTCAGTTATAAAAGGAGGAACAGCAATGAAAGATTATTTAGAAGCATTTAAATAACCCTTCAGCCAACTTGCAGGAGATTACCTCATTGATACTTCAGTTTCAAAGCTTTAGATAATACAGTATTAAAGAAACATTAATGATAAACCTGTCATTTACTTCTCTTCTTTTTTAAAAAATTACCGATATCTTAGTGGTAATTTCTAAAATGCAAATTCGAACAATTTTCCATAATTTAATAATACTTCTTATATTACAATTCACCTACAATGAAATATATTTTCTGTAGTCATTCTTGCTATCTCCTTCACACCATTAGGCTCATTAATCATTTAAACAAAAGAAAAATGCTCCCCGCATTACTGAATATTTATACTTCCCTTTATTAAAACACTTCCTTCCAGTAAATACAAGAAATTTCCCAGATACAGATGGAAAGGAGAAGAACATCCATTTTTTTAAATGAGAAGGCATGCAATCACAGTAAGGTAAATACCAACATGTAAGCATCACACATCTCAAATATTTAATTATATTAAAACAAGCAAAATACTCTATTTACCTGACCAGTACTGCTGGTTGCCACGCTGATTTCTGCTGCTCCTTGACCTTCATTCTGCCTCTCTGTATCATGGGAACCTGCCTCATGCTTGCTTTGAGGTGCTCTCTGTTAATACAAGAGTTTATGAAATTACAAACAGAAAGGAGGTACCATTTACCATTCAAAGCTTTCTCGGCCGTGAGCGCATCAATACTGCATCCTCAGGAAGCCACTGAGCAGCACTCTGCATTTCATAACCCTAAGACTCAAAAATTAACAGCCAAGATCGAGCGCTTTCAAAAAACTGCGAGATGAAAGAGAAGCGTTTCCTCTGAGGATTACAGCCCTGCAAGACAAAGGATCTGCTGTGACACACAGCAGCACCATTTTCCACCAGCTATGCTCACATGCCTATCAGAAATGTAGCAGAATCGGAGCAAACAACTGTCTGCTCTGCTTGGCCACATGATCTCTGCTTTTACTGGGGACCACAGCCAGTGCTGTTCAATTAAGCTTCACGTTCAAAGATGAATAATCTCTGCTTGAACAGAAGGACAGCTGTACTATAAGAATCCTTCTAAATGTCAAGGACAAACAGTGCAGGAATTACCACTTTGACAGAAAAGAAATTCATATAGCCTGATACTGATCCCTCTAAAATTTTGTCAAAATAAATTTAACTGATGTGGCAGGCTGGTACAGACAGGTTTCAGTTCCTTTAGGAAAACAGGTTTTTATACATCTACATAAAAATTAAATTGGTCTCCCTGCCACTGATAGGCATTTAAATGAGCAGTTATGAAATATGTGAAGTATCAAACATCACCTATTAACGTGTTTAAAACATTTCAGATTTTCAGAAAGACATGAATAATCCATGGAAATGGCTGAAGTCTGCAGTTGAAAGCAAAATTATTTTTTAAGTACTGTTTTTGTTGCCAAGCCTCATTTCACAGACTGAGAAGCTACTGCCTAACAGACAACACAATCTCAATTAATTTGTTTAGCCACATGTGGTATATGTCATGCAGTTTCTATGTGGCTCTGCATTGTTCTCGAGCAGCAGAGCCTAGGATAGCACAGTCTGCCTCATCTTGCTTTAAGGATATTTATCTCTGACTTTTAGCAATACCTCTCTTCAATGTACACACCCTGAAACATCTTTGGATACTCTCAGTGATTAAATTCATACGGTATCATTGGCATAAATAACCCTGTTTTGTTCATCTAAGACAGAAGAGTCTCACTTAACATTGAGCAGAATTTCAGAAACCAGTACTCAACATACGAAGTGATAATTTAGGGATAAACTTAAAAGTGTAACTATAGTTTAACTAAAGGAATAATGTCAAAAATGCAGGATATTACACAAACTAATAATATGAGAAAATTGGAAATAACTATAGGTAACAAATCTCAAAGTATTTTAGGAGAAACAGTGTTACTACTCTTTTAAATCTGATCTGTAATTTTTCACCCTCTCTGTCACTGTGTATGAAATGAAACTGCTATTGATGCTCATACAGTAAGTAAAGAAACTTTGGTTCCTAGTACAAGAATGAGGCACCCAAGTCAAGATCAGGCCTTGCTGTACATGTGGTGAATTCAGTATAATGCTGAATCCCAGTCTCACAACACATTCAATCTTGAATAAAGTGTAATTATGAGTTTGACAAAATCTACATCTAAGCCTCCAGTGTAACTCAATACAGAATTTTCCAGTCACTAAGTGACTTTTTGAATCCCATGAAGAAAGCAGTACTGAACATGCCTATAAGAAGTGAAAACTGGTTCATTAGCAGGGCTCTAACTCCCTGGGTCACCTGAGGGGGGAATAATATTCTTCCAAGAACACTCCTGGGGCTGGGGCAGGGTGGTGACAATGGGGTATATCTATTATAGTTCTGCTGCATCCAGAGCACAGACACAGAGGTATTTCATTCCCTGACAAGGAAAGTTTCTGCTCTCCTTTAACATTCTTTGCTCCTATTAACATACCTTTGTTTGCTACACGCTATTTATGAATGAGGTGGCTTCCCATTTCCCCTAAGCACTCTCAAGAATATGCCAATACAAAAAGTAGTCAATGCATAAATGAATTTGCAAGGCAGGTTTTAACAGTTACTAGCAGGGTTTATCTGATTTGAAATGCAGAATGTGCTCACAATGTGCAAACCCATTACTGTCACATGAGTTATCAGCTGGACTTGAACATCAAATCTGCAAGTTCTCAGTGAAGACTTCCTACCACTTCAGCCACTGAAGTCATTTGAAGTGAGCTGTCCTCTTCATACAGTCTGGCACAAAGGAGTTAGTAACAACACAGGCAGCAGATAGCAGGTTATTTGTTGAAAACTGAGTATTTATATAAATATTTATTATATATATATATATACATGATTAAACACATTTATTTATTATATATGAAAATAGCATTTATCTGCACACATGGATAATGTAAATATATTTTTGTATCGATATAGTATTACTGTAAATAAATATGTATCTGACAGACTGCAGATTAATGGTTAGAATGGTAGTATAACCACTGAAAGTATGTCCCCTCTTCATGGTGCCTTTCAACACTGAACATAGGAGCTGTGGAAGAAAATACAGAACCTACCAACCACATCTGCAAAGAACCAGAGCATGTGAACAGCAGCAGGCTCTGTAAGCCCTACATGAGGCACAGCTGCCAGAGAATGGCACTCAGGTCCCCTGGGTTAAACTGCGCCACCTGTTCTGAGGTGTGACTTTTGAGGAGGTGTAAGCTGGGTTTGTAACCTCTGTCATTGCTGAATTCTGGCATCAGACCATGAAAGTCAGTTCGACAGAGTTCACTTGTTTGCTCTCATAGCAAAATGGTGGGAGACTGCATGTGCCGATTACGGGGACATGGAGCTGCTCCTTCCATCACATTTGCCACAATTTTCTAAGTGCTTCTGAAGTCAACAATAGCTATCATTACCAATTATAAATTTCCATGTATTTATTAGTAGAAAATTATAAACTCTAGCTAGCATAGTAGACCTTGACTATTTCTGCTAAGAAAGCCAATTACAAGTAATTTTACCTAATAATTTGTCAACCTGAGTTGCCGAAGCAGACACATACATTCATTAGGAATTGCCATTACTCCTTATTAAACACAATATACATGCATGTATAAGTAAGACATATACATGAAAATGCAACAAATGAAATTAAGAAACTGTAAGAAATAATTTTGTTACAGTTGATTCAAAGACAAAAGAAAGTCTCATGAGTCAAATCCTTGAGAACGCTCCTGTCCATCACAGTTTAAAAACTGCTGAGCATAATCTCAGGGAGAAAAAAAATCCTTTACATTTTATCTACAGCAATACTGCCTAATGGAAGTACTTCACATATTTCAAGTTACAGATATTATGAAAGAATGGCCTATACCACTACTGCCACAAATTGCCTTTTTCCTTTTAAATAATTTCATATTGTACCCGACAGCCAAAAATTCTTTCTGGACAGGTCTAACCCTAAAGTGGATGAAGATACCACCACGTGCAGGTAAATGACTCCAATTTTTTCTAGAATCATTCACAAAGACTTAGTAATTTGCCAAGCCTTAAAAATGTGATAAAATGTGTGCCAGAATTTTCTCTGCTCATTGATTTCCAAAAGCTGATTTTATGTTGCAGCATTATATTTGGTCTTATTCAAGATATATTGCACTTGGATTCCACAGTGACTGGCATCAACCACAGGGCCTACTGTATCAGCAGACAAGCTGTGATATTTATTATTGTTGTTACCAGATCTTTGTAACATAAGGAGCACATTCAATTTGGGTACTGGCACCGAAAACTGGGAAATAAACTCTCCAACCACTTTACCAGGTTAGAAAGCTAACAGTTTCTTATTAGCAGTGCTGGATGCATGGGGAATTCTCCTCAAAGCAGGCTCAGTAACAGATTAGCAGACCAGCCTATATTCCTGAAACTAATACATATTCATTACATTTCCTGAATAAATGTATATATGCTAATTATTTCCATGGACTTATCTGGATATGGTTCAGATCTTCTGATGAATCTTTTCTCCTTGAGAGTATCCCAAATATGTGATCCAACCCACCACAGGCCATAATGTACTTCTTTAATCACTCTTTGCTGTCATATACAATCCTTGTTCTCAAAACTAAGATATCACACAGTACATATTAATTATGGATATAAGCAAATAACGAAGCATTAGTTGGAACGCAACTTATTAGTCACAGATGTAGGGAGTTAACACAAGGCCATGCTAATATCTGGCATTTGTACTAAGCACTGTATGGTACAAAACTAAGCATTAACCACAAATTTAGGGATCAAACACTATTGTGCTAAGGTTAAAAGTATTTTCCAGCATTTTCCCACTGCTGCACAGACTTCTTCTTGAAGAAATATACTTGTTCAGTAACAGTATCAGGCACAGGACAGAAATATTAAAAAAATCTCATGTGTTTTTCAGTTATATGGACTTTGCAGTGTGACTGGACCACCAGACCATTTCATAATTAGATCTAGCTGTTCTCTGTAGGGACGGTCATCACTTGGAAATGTTTAAAACACACTACTAAGTATTAGGATGTGTACAGTGACTGCCTCCTTTACCACCATCAGCACCCTGGTAACTCTTTCCTAAAACATGTAACTATGCAACTAGATATCCAAACATTTTCCAGATAAGACACACCATACCAAAATTTCAAATATACCAGAACTTCAGCGTATGAGGCAGCCAAATAATTTGGTGGAAGGAGTGAAAAACTAAGACAAAACCTTTTTTCTGTAGTTGCATCTCAATGCTGATTGAGTCCCTGAGCTCAAGTAAGTTCAAAATACTGTTGTTTTTTTTTGTACCAGAGTAAAAGATAAACACTCTGTGGACAGGATCTATCTGACTATATGGAGCAAAAGTATCTGTTGAGAGGGGCTGGTCAACCAAGCAGGAAGACCTTTACACCAGAAATGACAGGGAACAGAGGGCAGTGCTGGCAAGGCAGGAGCCCTGGCTGGTGGCAACACAAGGGCAGTGCACACAGCTGAGATAAGCGGAATGTCCTTAGGCACAGGCACACAAGGAAGAACAAGGTGCAGCAGAGCTGCCTTGCTGGGAAAGCTCCCAAGCCTGTGCTGGTCAATGGGCTGGGTGCCTCTCTCTGGCACGTCCCTGCACCGCTGCTTGGGGAGCAAGCAGGAGATGAGGGCACAGGGGTGTGGACTGAAAACTGCTGAATAGCTGGGAGTCAGGGAGTTGCAATCAGTAGCACAAAGTACAGCTGGAGGCAAGCCAGAGTTAATACTGAGACCAATACTGTCCAATGTCTGCATGTTGGGACACAGTGCACCCTCCCCAAGTTAGAGAAGCTGATCCAGCAGAGGGTTCAGCTGCCTTCCAGAGGTACCTGGACAGGTGGGAGGAATGGGCTGAGAGGAGGCTCATGCTGTTCAAGAAAGGGAGTGAAAAGTCCTGGACCTGTGAGGGAACAACCCCAGGCACTAGCACAGGCTAGAGCTGTCCAGCAGGGAAGCACCTGGAGGTCCTGGTGGGCCACCCTTTCAAAGGCCTTTGTGGCAGAAAAGGCAACAGTATCCTGTGCTGCAGTGAGGGGCATGTTGTCAGCAGGGCCAGGGAGGTGACCCTTCCTCTCTACTCAGCATCCGAAGTCCTGCGCAGGCCTGCCCAGCACAATAAAGCTGGATTTACAATGGATTCACTGAAACAAGTCCTGTGCAGGCTACAGCAGTTCTTAAGGGTCCTGAGCATCTCTCACACACAGACGCTGAGAGAACTGGGACTGTTCAAGCGCAGAAACAGGAGGCTCAGGGAGATCTTGTCAATATCTATAAACATCTGGATTGACTCATGTCAGTAGACAAGTTAGCTTTAATTTCACACACTAGTGTCTGCATCACTTATAAAAATGGATTTCCCCCCAAATCCTGGAACTATGAAACCAGTATTTTACAAAATGGAAAAATCTACACCCTTTAGTGATCCAAATGATGCTCTGAGCTTTTCCTGTAGTTATTTTGGGTGAAGACAAGACATAAAATATTCCTGTCAAACACACAACTTAATTTACCAGTACAAGAAATAGAGTCGACATTCTAAGTGAACTTCCACTACGAGAGCAGTTTTTGCTAATGGCAATTACTGCTATGCACTTTGTAATTTACAGGAAACATCCTGCATTTCTTAATATAGAACCCTGTACTTAAACACTACAAATATACCAGGCTTCTATAATGAAGTCTGACAGAAGCTCTATTAATCCTCTTTTTACATCTTATCTCTTTCAAAAGACAAGCAAACCATGAAGGTGCTTATCAGAGATTCATCATTAGAAAGTACAACTGATTGTTTTAATTATTTCTAAAACCAAGACTCAGCCTTTATAAGCACATTGCACACTGACATTTCTACTGAAATTTCAAGCTAAACTTTTAACTTATATATGATTGTTGATGAAAGCTCCACAGTAGTACGAGGACTAATCCAAGTATTCCATCCTCAGTTCACTGGAAACAGAGCAAGTAACAGTCTAAGAATATTGACTACCTTAATAGTTGTGACATCAACAGCTGATGGGAATAATCCTGCCTACCATTTTATTCAAATATTTTGAGTTTTTTAGAGAAAAATATACATACTGTAATAAAAAAAGGCAAGTTATTGCTCACTAACCTCTGCTTCAGCTGCTTGTGATTGCAGGAGCTGTCGTATACGAAGAATGTCCTTCTCTATTTGTTGAATTCTGGCCACCCTTGCCTGAAATGAATGGATTTTCACGTTTGATTTTGTTTAAAAACTCCTTTTACTTACTGTACAGAGTGACAGTATGAAGAGTTCTTGGCAAATACTGCTGACTACAAAACAAACCTACTTCAGCAGGTACATGCAGCAGGTACTACGTGCAGTAATTGAAGCGTTCTTCATAATGAAAGGAACGTTTGCAAGCATTCAAAACATAAGTGGGTAGTTGGGGTTTTAATAACACTGAATACTCATTTCGATGTAATAGGTAGCACACAGTCAGGTATAAAAAAATGTTCCCCTAACTTGCACAATATTCCTGCTTCTGAAACTGACATTTTATATAGATCTTTAGCTAATTATTTCACTTTTATCTCAAATATCAGAATTTTACATGCCTTACAGAGATCTGAGAGATATTTTTATTTGCAGAGTGTCTTGAAGGTATGAGATTCTGACAGATTTCTATTATATTCAGTTGCTATATTGATTTGGGAGTTTTGCTTATGCCCAGCCTCTGAGATTTTTTGCTCCTACAAATCTCAAAGAATTTAACAGGCTAAGTATAAAAAAAACCCCTATATACTGCTTCTTTGGTTTATTTGGGATTTTAATGACATCTCTGAATCAGTCTTTCACAGGCATATTGCTACTCATTTCCCACTGCAACCATTCTGTGGTTAGAAAAGAGAATGTTAAGAGACTCCAAATGTAACAGGAGACACGTACTCCACACAAACTGTTCAGTGAAGCACAGGATGCATTATCAGTCTGTGAAAGAGTAAGTGCATGAGCTTGATAATTTAATGAATTGACATTATCTGACTTTAAATGTGGGCAGAACACCAATCTGATGAAACAGTATTTTTTTTTTTGTGCCATGGATAGATTAATAAAATGGACATATAGTTGAAAAAAACTCTGATGCTTTTACTTGATTAACATTTACAATGCTATACTAGAAAAGCAATCTAGTGGACACTGCAAGGATCAGCATAATAACCAACCTTATTTGACACGTTTATAATTTGAAAATGGAAGTAAGATGAACTTTCAAAAGGTGCTAATGCCAAAAGATGCACAAGCAATAGAAACACAATGCTATCTAGAAAATTTAGAAATACAAAATAAAACGTAACCACAAAATATAATGAATTACTCAAATACACATCAGAAGCAGCTGTGGGAAAAGCACCATAAGCATCAACATTTAGTAGAGTTGGAAAGCTACAACTGTAAGCTATAAATTTGATTTGATTTTGTAAAGCAAATTATTGGCAAACACATAAAACCTTCAACATACAGGCAAACAGGTAATTTATCCCATCCTTTGCTCCTGGTTCAAGAAATTTTTAAGTATTAGAAAGATAATAAAAAAAAATATTTCTGGGAATATCTATGCATTGGTGACACGATGCATGACTGACAAAATATGTCTCTCATTGTCCTTAAGAATTACTTTTATTTTATAGAATTACAGAATAGTCTGAGTTGGAAGTGACCTTGGAAGGTCATCTATTCCAACCTCTCTGCCAAGGGCAGGGACATTTTCAAGTAAATCAGGTTGCTGAAAGCCTCATCTGACCTTGAATGTTTCCAGGGATGGAGCCCCTGCTGCCTCCCAGCAACCTCTTCCAGTGCTTCACCACTCCTGCTGTAGAACATTTCTTTCTTGTACCTAATCTGAATCAACTCTCCATGAATTTAAAGCTGTTATCTCTTCTTCTATCACTATTCCCTGCTAAAAAGTTTCTTACAGGTCCCCTTTAAGCACTTAAAAGATGCAGGTCTCCCCAGAATTTCCCATAAACTGAGTTTCTTTCCGTGTAACCAGCAATTTGTCCAATAAAGGGCATCAAGAAAATCTGAGTATCTTTATACACACACATAAACACAGGAAAAAATTTTTGTGCAGATGAAAACAATTAAATACTGCATGATCTGCCAAGTATTACTGACTGAGTC
Organism: Cnemophilus loriae; assembly: GCA_013397755.1. NCBI lineage: Eukaryota > Metazoa > Chordata > Aves > Passeriformes > Corvidae > Cnemophilus > Cnemophilus loriae. The sequence continues at coordinate 90,090 of VZTF01004854.1, read as the reverse complement.
CTCCAAAGGGACAGGAATTCTATCCACCCTTTCCAATTTTAGTCCAGAGATTTAAACATCAGACCATTCTTCTAATTAATTTTTTTCTATTACAGTGAAACTGGGGAGTTCCACTAACCAGTGCCAAACACTGTCAAAGTAGAAAAAAGGAACGCATTTCTTGCCACAAAGGGGTAGAGCCTAATGGCAAATGGGCAAAAATCTGAGATACACAATGGAAGAAGCACCAGCAATGTTTTTAACTTTAGAACCTACTTAAGAAATATCACCTTTGATTTCTATTTGTTCATACTACATTCCTATTTACTGTTATATTTACTTGTAACTTTTATTAACATAAAATAGTTGTATAAAGTAACTTTACGTTTGAAGTTACACATTATTTGGCTTTCACTGCCTCAGTAAGGCGTCTAACAAAACAAAAATAAAATTTCTCCACACTCACAGTGACAGAAAAATAATCACTATATAAAAAGTAAGAATAAGGAATAACATTTTGTTTTTAAAATGTTGTCTGGCTTTTTTGTTTGGTTGGGTTTTTTTCCAAAAGAAACATATATAACAGACAAACGTATTAATGGCTTATTGTACATACAAGACCACTGTATAAATGTAACACTGCTGAAATGATTATCTGTGTGAGACTCTAGGATCTAAATTTTCTTGTATCTTTAGTGGCCTGCCGTTTTAGCAAACTTGTAGAGATCTTGAGATAAATTCTTATAAGAATGGTAATGTCATGTAAGATTTTAAGGAACTCTTAATCTCAAAAAAATTACATCCTTTTTGTTCTGACATGAAGGAAAAATAAATTATATGTGAACATGAATTCAGTCTTAGAATTGAAGTATTTTTTAAATATATCTTACAGACATTAAGTATGCTTCTACTTAGTAATAAGTATATGGGCTACAACCTTTGAACAGTAAAAATAAAACATGGCTAAGAAGGCTTTTTTGCTTTGTTTCAAGTAAGCACTACTATGTGAAATGATCAGCTTCAGGAATAGTACAAGTTAGTATAAATCATTAAACAAGCTGAAATAAATTGCCAACAGGCTTGTTATACATCTTTCTGAACAACTGCTGGGCACGAGCCTGTGTACAATCTTCACAGAAGACATCAGCAGTGAGTTGCTGTGATTTAAGTTGCTTCAGAAGGAAACAAAGCCCAATCATGCCAGACAGAAATGGGAGAAAGCCATTGTTTCAAGGTCCACGAGAAAGGGCAGCTATAGAAAAGTGCAACATCTACTTGGGCAACTGCAGGTTACCAGCTCTCTCACAGAACAATCTTTGGGACTCAATTCAGAGATGTCTGCAATGCCAGCCTTTATGTAGCTGAAATGTTCCCCTCCTTCAGCCTACATTTTGCCCAGTATTGTGTATCCCAATCAGTTTGGGTGGAAAGAAAATACTGAGCAGAAAGAAAATAGAAAAACTACCAAGTTGAATATCCTTGCCAAATACAAATGTTTCATTTTGCACATTCAAGCATCACAGCGAAATAATGCAGAAATTGCTCTTATGTATTTGTACACCAATGAACTTCTACACATTTTTGGCACTGGCCCTTGGCAGAATGAAACCAAGGAGAATTACCAGTTAAATTCACAAGAAGCACATGCAGAAGTAGTTACTTTGTATTCAATAATCTTTATATAGTCACAATAGGCACTGTAATTTCTGCAAGTATGTAAGTGTTACACAGATACAGAGAGAGAGTGGAACAGCTGTGACAAACCCCATGTCAAACATTAAGTCAGAAACCCGTAAAATGTTTCAACATCATCTTGGCAGCATTCTTCCCCCATAAAATTTAAAACCCCCCAACAATCAGGGAAGAAGCAAATTCAGGGTCAGCTTGATTACTTCCATATAGTGATATAACTATAGCCAAGTTGTATGTCTGAATAACTTCTTTTGATCCCTGCCTGAGTGCATTTAGAATGTTGCCAGCAGCCTAGCCTGCTGCCTATTTAGCTTAATTCACCTTCCTCTAGCTTAAGCCTGTTAACAGCAGCAGAAGTTCCCAGGAGTTTTGCTGGGCAGGACCTTCACTCGAGACAGGCTGACACAAACTGCACAGCTGAATTTGTGGAGGGCATGCTGATAAACCCCTGCTGATAAACCTCGATAACAGCCCTACATCTCCCAGATCAGAGCCAGTGACTCTCCAAGCAGACTAAACTTGGCCTTGTCTGAGAACATCAGCACAGACAAATCCCTGCACAGCCTTGCACACATAACCTGACAGCTGCAGGATATCTGTTTGGCTAAATACTTTAAACTGTATGAATTTTCTGAAAAGTCCTACTAGATTACTCACTTTAAAATTTAAAGCAGCTATTCTGATTACCTCTTGTAATCAGAACAGCTGCTTTAACTCAAACGTAAAACCAAATTAGAAATGTTTCTCATCTAGCAAAATTTTGTGTTGAATCATCCTAGCGAGGGAGATAGAGCCTAAAAAGATTTTGTATTGAAAATATTGATTATTATCACATTCACCATAAAACTCCCAAATCTTACTAATCTTACTATGTCTAGAAATAAACAGTAATAAAGAATTCAAATTGTTGCTTTCCTACTATGGGAGATTATTTTTTATAACCAGCAACCAACTGCTTATTTAATTTATGGTTGGCACATGATTACATTCTGATTTATACTTCCAAATGGGTGTGTCATGTAGTTAGATATATATATGTATCCTCATCATGAATGCAAAACAACTCTTGATGAGAGCAAACAACTTCCATATATATCTGTGAATTACATTTTACTTGAACACCTTGTTCGAAAAGATTATCCCCTGATACATCTATTGTGGCTAAGGAAATTTAAGAACAGTAGCTGGATTTAATGCTAAACTTAAAAGCATGAAGAAACCCAGCAACAAGATGCAAAATAAAGCAGTTGCAAATACATGGGCTTTTTTGAAGCTAAAATGGTAGTAAATGGTAAGTAAATTATAATTAGAAGTATTTTCTCCTGAAAAATTGTCTACATCTGCTGAATCAAAAGGCTTATTTACAACAGGCAGATGAGGGTAGTTTTTGCCAAGCAATCATTTCCTAGGTCCTGATGCCTACTTTTTCATTTGAAAGGCTAAGTGCTGTGTTTACACAGTTTAAAGATACAATCGCCAGTAATTTAAAAAAAATACAGGAAAACCTCTTCCCTTCCTTCTAACGGTGAAAGACAAACTCTACCTGTGCTCGCTTCTCCATGTCCTGACAAGTGCCCAGTTGTTCTTCCATTGCAGCTCTGATTTGCCTGGCCTCATACTCCAGCTGCCTTCTGGTCATATCTGTTTGCAAGGAGAACTGAAACCAGAGTATACAGGGAAGGCATTTTAACAAATTGCATTTATGTAAACAATGTATTTCTCAGAACAAAAAGCAGAACAATTACTTTTCTACAACAAGCTTCATAAGCAAACAAAACATAGTAATACATTCTTAAAACATGACTGCATTATGAAAAACAAGAACACAATGATGTTCAACCAGCAGACTACCCCTCAGTTTTCTCAAATGACTAAATATAATAAATAAGCATTGAGAAAGTATCATTCCTTACAAGAACATCTGGCTGCTACCAACAAAATTGTGAGGTGTACCACCTGAATTGGCATTTTCAAAAATATTCAGAAGTACTAAGCTACTGCACATAGTGATGGTATTCATACTGCTGCTATCTACCTTATTTCTAACTACCCCGTGAAAAGAGCACGAGTGTTAAACCCAGGAGCAACAATACAGCCTAAGGGAAGACTTTTGAACTAAAAGAACTTTCAAGGCAGGAACAAAGCTCTTCACTGGCTTTGGACAATTAGTCAGTCTGTAAATAAATGAGTCTCCAAGAGCAGTCCTTCCAGGAGACTTCACCAAGGTCACTGCAGAAAGTCAAAACACGACAATCATCTGCAAGCACCAAATGGGATCTGTCATTTTGCTGTGTCTGGACTAAGTAGTAAGGATATAAATTGCCACAAAAGGCCTTTAGTGTAGACTTTAAGTAACGCATTCTAATCCTAAGAGCAGCTAAGTGAATTCATTATCTATGAAACAGGGGAGACAACCTTAAAATCTACAACAGAGTGACACAGATACAGCTGACAGTGCTTGAGAATGGGTTGCACTTCCTCAAAATCTTTTTCAGGCCTTCTCCCTTGGTTCTGGTGCTCTGCTAAGCTCAGCCATGACTCAGTGTTACTTCTGCCCACTGATGAAGTGTTTCTGTTGTCTGTTTGCATTTACAGAAGGCCGACTGATCCTTCATCAGGTGTAACTCTCTCAACCACACCTTCCCAACTCTATGTGTGAAGGAATGCACTGCAAATACATCAAAGTTGTTGAGATCTAACAGGAAATCCTGCATTATCTGGGATATCGGACATCTTCATTATCCCAGCTAATGGTGACTTGACTATAAATAGTTTGGAGATGCCAAGGTAAAAGCTTACAAAAACACCTGCATAGGCTATAGAATCACTTTACTAATTGATAGGAAATAACAGCTCTTGTGTACATTGTCTTATGCTAGTATTATTCTCAAAACTAGAAAAATCCACTGAACAAAAGAACAGGTGGAAACAGAGTTAAAGAAGTGTCCTGACATGCAACTAATTTGTCATAATGATTTCTCAATGCTCCCCTGTTTTCACTGACATTTATACTGATATGTATGAATTTTAATGTGTAAAATTCTATGTGAAAAAAGTGCATTATTTAGGATAAGTTATCTTTGCATACTGAATGAAAAAAATCTTCGAACTAAAGTGATAGTAGAGAATGCCACCAAATTAATAAAATATACAGAGCATCTAAACAGAGACTGTAGCACCAGACACCTCACCAAGCAGTCAGGAGGTACTTACATTTTCAGTAAGGGGGAGACTATCGATCCTTTTAGTCAGGTTCTGAAGCTGGGCATAATACCAGTCCTTTTCTTTCTCTTCCTTCTCAAGCTCCGCAAGCAACAGAGATCTATTAAAGCAGAAGGAGGAAGTGTCTCACCATTAACAACTCATTTCCATCTGGAGGTTTGAAGAGGGCACTACGGAGACATTTGAGTTCAGTTCCCTGGCCCTGGCTAAACAACCTATCCACTCCTCTGTGCTAAGCATATCAGGTCCTCATCTATGAGAGAGAAAAATATACATATTTCTCTAAAAAACCCACTTCAAAATCCAAAGCTAAGACACCTTTTGTGAAAGCAAAACCAGCTATTAGTCATGTGTTAACTGGTACCCTGCTTCTTTCAAAAATATACTTTGTATAGTGCAAACTGCATTTAAGAAAAGGTCTGAATGTCATAGAAGCAAGTACAGCCCTTAGTCCTGTTACTGAATCGAGAATTTTCTTCACCTTTGCACTGTCCTTTTACTCATTTTGTCACCCATAGCAAAACTATGGGTAAAGCACACAAAATAAGCCATTTCCATGAGTGTCTAAAATACTTTAAAACAGTATTTTCCACCAAATGTTATAGACAAGATACATTTGTAGCTGTTAAAAACATTTTAAATGGGTATCATAAACACACTGCATACCTGAGTAATAAGTGAGAAAGACAAAATGAGTAATATATGCAGACTACCAAGGGAAAAAATCTATTAGAAATTTTACATACTATTTTATCAATCCTTCATGAAATGAATTTTATATAATTCTAAATCTTATGAATATAGTGAAATAATGCTCATGGCTACAATATTCCTCAAAATAACTATTAAAATTTTCCAGGAAAATCTGACTAGTAGGAATAAACAGAAAAGCCACTCTTCCTTTTAAATACAAGTTTGTTATTTTCTTTCTAATGCTTTCTGTGAGCACTGTTCTTCCTTCTGATGTTTTAATATTGCACATTAACAGAAATGACAAAATCAACACTTAGCCAGGAGACAGAAAGCTGCATTCATGTTTGCCCAGTATTATTTCCCATCCCTTAACTTTTGCATCCCTCTTTGGCTGGGGCCTTTCTGAGCAAGAGCGTATGAACCTTTACAAAGCACACAAACACATTATGGATAATTACTGTAAGTCATGAAGGAACAATTACACAGCATACAACAAAAGTACAAATGTCCCCTGACTATTTTGATAATGCATCCTAGTCATGATTTGAGAAGGTAATCCATCTTCCACACAAAACAAAAAAGAAATAATTTTAAAATTTGTATTTCGAAGAATCTGTTCAACTGATTTCCTGCTTTAAAAATGTTTCAAGCTAATTTTGATGATTTAACATTTACTCCATATCAATATAAGTGATGTGGTCTGCGTTCACATGGAAAATGAAAAGAAAGGATTCCCTCCCTTCAACGTGAGACTGGAAAACTACACACATCGAAGAGTGCTAAATGTTTGTAAACATGAAAAGAATGACATAAATTTCCAGATTTGATCCAACAGTCACGTTGAAACAATTTGTTTTAAGGACGCCAAGGCTACACATTAAGTCATTTACTGGGCAGCTTTAACATCAGGCATGTTTACAATCAAAATGATTGAAAAGAAGCAACAAACAACTACCATAATTTGGCAGGTAACTGGAGCATATTACAGGACAGCAGTAATTCTCCAGTCACAATGATGTGGCTGGCAGAATTCCTAAAGTCCTTTAGACAGACTGAAGGAAAAACTAATAGATGGTGCTTGGGGAAAGTTTGTTGAGAAATTTTTTTGCCTCCCATCTGCCCATTCTCTTGCCACACAGTGCTGGTGCCTAATCTCTGGACACACTGTAATTCTGTACAGCTTCCCTTTTTATCACCTTCAGTGCCCAGGCACCAGTTGTGTCCAGGTTGTGAAATAAAATTTGCAAAAGCACAATTAATGCAATGCTTATAAAAAATATTTTTACCATATGAGGACTTGCAAATGTGAAAGGACTGACTAATTCTGCCTCTGGATGCCAAAGAACTGGTAGCAGAAACTGCAGGGATTACTTTCAGCTAAGTAAACATGTGATTAAGTTCCTCTTATGAAATGTAGGGTATTCAGTTTGTGAGACAGTGTGCCATTCAATCTGTTTCGACATGCACAATGGATGCTAGAAGCAAGAAAATAACTTAGGAACCATCAGTGCTGCATAAACAACATAATGCATGACCCGAGGGCGACTTGCTTAATTTAATATTGTCATTTTTTCTTCCGAAGTGATGCTTCATTTGGGATTACTAGTTTAGTATCACTGCTCCATGAGAATTCAGGTTTTAACAGTCTTTAGGTTCTCTCAGCACAAACCCTGAAGGGTCGCTACAAGTACAACAGGCTGCACCTCAGTTTCCTTGAATATAAGCAGCAATAAGCAGATCTCTGTGGATGTGTCTGATAAGCTGTTCCCCACACTTAATATTACTCCCAGATACTATTCCAACCAGAAGTCCAGCTCCTTCTCAGCCTCCTGGAGCTTCTTGGGGTTAGGAGAGAATTTAAAGCGGAAGAGCTTCTACTGGTCATGAAAAACAAGACGGAAAAAACCAGTGCAGTTATTCCATCTTTTTTATACTCCCAAGATGTTTACATTAGGACTTTCACAGCATCAGAGAGAATTCTGTTCTCTGTCATACCCTGTCAAGTTCAGTGAGAATGCAGCAAAGCAAATGGAGAAAGCTTCTGGAACTTTACACTATTTTTATGAGTTAACAAAAAGTTTTCAGTTTGCACTGTTCTTCTGAAGGGTGGGTTTTCTGAAAGACTTCTCATACGGTACTTTTGAAGCTCCCAACAATAGAGGAAGCTGAATGAATGCAGAAAACTGGTTTCTTCTTTTTGGAAGTGCATAATTATGTCAATATTATTCCTGGTTAAAAGGGAGAACGGGAACAAACTACATGCTACTCTACTTGCATTATGTAAATTACAACTATAATTAATACTTTCATTTCAACTGGTAAGAGATAAAATAAAATCTAGAAAAGCAGTGCTGATGCTGTAAAGTTTGAGGTAAGTTGTACCAGCCAGGCAAAAGGAGATAAGCATAATGGAAGAAAGAAGCCACAAGACAGAAACTGCTCCAAATCTACATTAAAGAAATAAAAGAGGAATGGCTTAAACCAGAAGGAATAAAGAAGGTATACAAACATTTCCATATAAAATTCCTCATAAGACTGTAATCTTTAGAGGCAAATTACAGAATTTAAAAAGGTGAGATTATTAAAGTTGCTAAATTGCTAAGGGCAAACAAACACAAAAATTAACCTGCAGTGTACTCTGAAAAATGTTGTTGTTGATATAATGCTTTTAAGTATATCTGGAAATAGCCAGAGAAAGCAGGAGATATTTAATGATTAGAGTATTCTAAACTGGCAATTTAAAAGCATAGCACTGCCACTGCCCCTTTTCCTCTTTTCTTTGTTTCTTTAAACTTTGGAATTAGAGGAGAGCCAAGTAAATGAGATACGGGCTAATAATTTCATCTTTATTCTAGCAGGCAAATCAACTGATAAATTTTCTTCCCCTCAGAAGTTCACTTCCAGTCAAGCATGGTGGGTTGACCCTGACTGGATGCCAGCTGCCCACCAAACTGCTCTAAATATTTAAATACATGATTTAGTCCTCACACAAACACTGTTGCCCATGAGCAGTATATATTGTGCCAGTGTGTCAAAATACTGAAATGGTCTCCTGCCGCATATTTCTGAAAAGTGTTATTTTATTCTAAATTATTTTAGGCTTGTCAAGTTCCACAAGTTCTTGAAAGACAGGTTAAGTGCCAAAATCCAAGATTATTAGCAAATATATACATTTAGATACACAGAAATTTAGTAAATATGTCAAACCAGTTTAGACACAAAACAAAGGAAAATAAATGGTTAATTTTCTTCTAGAAATGGTAGTGATTTTAGATGCACAGTCCTATACCCCCGCAAAGTTTTGATTCATTTGGCTACTCAGGGTTCTCATCAATGTCCTACATGCTTCCACATGTACCCTGAAACAGCTTAAAGAACACAGAAGATTTGGATTATCCATCATTTCACTAATAATGAAGCCAGATGTGATCTGGCCATGCCTCTATAGTTCCATCTTCTCCACAGCACAAATATTTACCCCGTCAGCTGTGACAGTAACAGTGCCTAAGCTACGCTAAAATTTAAACATCTTTATCCCTTTTCTCCAGTGTTCTCTGGAACACAGACTAGTTCACTGCCTAAGCTGTCTTCACTGCCAAGAAAAATGTCCAAAGAATTATCACCTCAGAATCCACCAGGGAGGGGAAGGATCATAGATCATAAATCAGAGGTGCTAATCACTTTGAAGAACTCTGGCTGCTATAAAGCCAGCTTGTTCAAAGTGAGCAGGAGTTCACTGGAACCACACTGAAAGCCCCAACTATGTTTATAGATTTTAGTATCACATGTAGTAAAACAAATGCACAGTCTGTTAAGACAGTAAATGACAGACACATTAGACTCTTGAAGACTCAAATGAGCAAGTGGATAGATTCCCAAATTCCTAAATATTCTTATACAGCTCCTCAGGAATCTACATTTTATGCAACAGAACAAGTATCATTAGCAGTGGTCCTGGCTAGGAGAATGAAAAAAATAGAGTGGCTGCTAGAACAGGCTAAGTATGGACCCATGGGAAGTTACTTTCATTCTACTGATAGGACCAAAAAAGGGACCTAGACATAATATCTTGGAAGAAAAGTATACTTCTTTCAAGTCTCAGCTGCAAAAGTTTTGCTGAACATCAGAGAACACCCTTTAGAGGAGGAGTTCTAGAGGGCTGTCCACAACCCACTTATTACCCACAAAACTGTTATATTACAACTTCAAAATGGATTTTTTTGCTTGCTAGTATCTACTACGCATAAAAATATTGTGTTGCAGTTTATTTGGTTTTGCAGTCCCCAGCTTGATATCCCATCCATTAAGTAGGACCAAATCTCTAGGAAACCCTGTCTTACAGATGGGCTTCTGAAAACATCTGGTATTTCAGTCAGGTTCATTTTAAGAAGTAAAGATGGCTTCAGTGGAAACAGCTGCATGTCTCTTACTTTGCATTTCTCTTGTAAGTGACTGATAAAGTGCTACAATTCTGTATTATGATCTGAAAGTATGTTCTTCCTATAAATGGGTACAAGAAAAGAAAATTCCAGGATTTTGTCAATACAAAACATCTGATGGGAACAACATCTTGAAGATAAGAACAAGTATTTCGTTTAGCTGATACATTTGCTGAGAGAGTAGAGTCACTGGGTAAATGTCTGCTAATTGTAAATAACTGATAAACCAGTTATGGTACTTAATAACCATTTGCAAAAAGAGAGAAAGAGATTTCACCATCACATTGTTACAGCTTCAGCATTTATCAACAGTGGTGAGGAGATATGGAAGTGGTTAGAATGCTCCACCCTTGCTGTTTAAATATTTTTCAGACAGTGACAACCTGCTTATCAAAATTAAAAAAACCCTCAGCCAACAAACAGTAACAATGAAATGCATACATGAAGAAGCAGTAGAAACTGAATGATATTTTATGGGTTTTTAAAATATTTTTGTTCATGTGCATCTAAAAAAAACATAGATTCCTGCTTTCTTACCTGTCAAGGTAAATGACAGGCAAATACACCACTGATCAAAACCATATTCATGATAACTAAATAGTAGGTGTGTCAGTAAACTTCCATGTTAAAATTAGAAGTCAATCAATACTGGAAGAATAAAAAAATAAATTTACCTCTCTTTTTCTAGCTCTTCTAAGTAACCAGTGCTTTCTCTGCTCCCATTCATAAAGCCTCTTCTTGGAAATGACCCCATGGGGACTGGACTGCACTCCCCTGAGCGGCTCGACACAGACCCTTCCCGGCTCCCATATGAACGCACGGACACCTTTGGCCTTAACTTCACTCCAGGGAAGCTGGTACTTTCCAAATTCAGTTCTGGATAATAAACAGCAAACATTTTTCAGAGCTGAAGGTTCAGCAGCACAAAGTTAAAAGATCATTTCTATCTTAATTTCTTACTTCCGGAACAAATCCATGGGGTTTTTTAACAGAAACACTTTGCACAGAAATGCAGCAAAAATACTGTGAACAAAAAACAATGGCTATGGTAGACTTGGAGAACAGCAGTTATCCGAGCAGATGGCCAAACTGCAATCCTGGCAATCAGAACAGTATCCCCACACAAGCCTGCCTCTTTCCCAGAGGACTTAAGACTTAAGAAACAGGCAGAGTTTTGCACAAACATCACGTGAATTATCTTGTGGCTCACTTCCTAAAAATTTCTTTTCCAGAGATCCTGCAGATGCTTCACCATCATGTAACAGATGACTACTCTGTTCATCACAGGGCTCTTAAACGTAGACATCCCTATGAAATTTCTGGGTCAGTGGCAGGGATAATGGATGTATCTAGGGTCTGGGCTTGCTTGGCACTTCCCATACAATGAGATGATACACGTTCCAGCACGTGCTATAGGGAAGGGGCCATCAATTTGCAGCATGACAGAAAAAAATCCAGTAATATGATATGGAGAGGGCAGGACATGCAAACAAGTTTAGAAAATTGGTGGAACTACACCAGCATTAACTTAGATGTATTTTTCCTGAAGTATGAAATGCAAGTTCTATCAAAAACAATTAATATGAAGTCCTAGAAATAACAGAAGCAAAAGTATAAAAGGAGAAGTTTGTTGTTTTTTTTTTTTTTTTTGAGAATGCATCTTAAAATCTTTAGCAAAAATGTTTAGGAACTGAGACTATGCCTAATCATCTAGGTCAGCACTGGGAAAAAGATGTAAATTACTTCAAAAATTTTATCCCCAATTAAAAACAATGGAGAAAGTAATGAACCTACTTAAAACATAATTCTAGATTTACCTTTAAGTCGTTCCAGTAAGTCAATTTGTCCGGAAGATGCCATTGCCTCATCTTCAATACTTCCTTGTAGCTGTTTCAGTACCTCCTGTAAGAAATTAAGCTTGATTAAGAAATCCTTACAATAATAATCCACAAGGTAAATACATCCTATCTCACCCTAAAGTGCACACTCATGTACCAGCTGCTGAAACACTGATGTAAATTATATTTCATGTGAGCAGTGATCAAGTGTCATAATTTTAACTGCCATCAGATATAGTCTACAATGTTTCCCCTAGCACTGTCATTATGCAAAGTACATCCTGCATAAACCTATCTAGTAGTTCAATCTATTGGATTATTTCGAAGTTCTTCTCAAAGTGAATACCATTTATTTTGAGTTAGGAGATGGAGAAATGTAAGCACAGAGAAATCAGTCAGTCTTGTAAAAATGAATTTTGGCTATGTAACTAAACAGAAAAGTATCTTGACCAGAAGTAATCCTCAGGATTTGTTTTCTTTGAGGCCTTAGCACCACTATAAACTAGCAAGAAGAACCATTTTATTCTTACTACAAATGCTATGATTACTATGCCTGGGAGCAAAAGATTTAGGTTTCCTTCATGGCATTTATTATTTGTATTATTACTACTTCTATTATGATCACTATCAGGCCCATCAGAAAGAGATTTAGACTCCTCCACGCAGCTGAAGCTTCAAACCCAAGAATACTGCCTTGTGCTACTGAAACTATGTATGATAAAATTATACAGCTGAAGGAACACAGTTCTGATGCACAAAAAAAAAAAATCACAGTAAAAAATGACTATTACATTAAACATTAAATTATTACTATTAAACAATGACTAAAGACGCCTGTAAGCCCCCCTCAGTCCCAAATGCTCAGCGGCCTAAATTCAGGTAGAAAATTAAATGCAAGCTAGTGAAAGTCTTTTCAGTATCATCATGACAGATGCATCAATAGCAAGAACATATAAAAAAGACTGGCTACAAGGCAAAAAGCCTTTATCGGAATTTAAAGTATCAATTTTCATACTGTGGCACAGAAAATATTTTTAGAAGCAGCAATAGTCAGGAGATGAAAGCAATTCTGAATAATGGAAGGTACTCTGTAATTTTCATACATAGACTCTGCACACAGGATTGTACTTCTGCTCAGATCTGAAAACTAATGAATTCTAGACAATTTAAAAAGATGTTCATACCAATGTTTTCCTCTTTCAAGAGTCTAGCATAGCTTACTGTCAATATTGGTGGGTTTTGCAACTTACACAGAAGGTACCTTTAAACTGCATTTTTCTCTTTTCAAGAGAAAAAAATGTGGCATCTACAAAAAGTCAAGATTTTCGATTTTCTTTAAGCACTTCAGTGATGAGCTTTTCTGTATTCAAACTGCTGTTNAAAAAAAAAAGTAGAGTAAAAGGATTTTGAGTACAGAACTGTGCAGAGTTCTGGGGAAATAATCTCAAGCCCTAGACTCAGACCAAATGGTAGCAGCCCAGTTGCTGCAGCCTCCGCCATGCTGCTCTGGGAAGAAGAATTCTCAAGTACAGACAACCATATTTCCAGATTACTGACAGAGTCAAGGTGTTTGTCCGCATTCATGTCTTAGTTTGGACCAGTCTGATGCCAGACTTCCATCCTCCCACGCCAACCATACCTGGATTCCCACCACAGGTATCTTGGAGCATGAACCAAATTCACTTCAGATCAAGCCAAGCCAGCAGTTATACCCAGGACTGCTGATGGGCATTCACGCCATAGGACCAGGCTGAAGCTAGTCCAAAGACAAAATACCCTGAAATATATCTTGTATGTGTGCTGGGTCCTCAACCCAATTCACCTACAGATCTGCTCCCACTGCACTGCCTGTTAGTATCAGCTTTGCCTTTAGGAGCAAGCCTGAGGCGATAAAATCCATACTCTTGGAAAGGCATCTTCCCTGTGCTTGTGCATTTAAGTATGTTCAAGGGCACCCTCATCAGCCATATGGCGCAGCCATCTCTATACATAACATCTGCCTTGTCAGCAAAGGCAGAAAAACAACTGATGTGGTGTTTTCCAAAGAAGGGCTCCTGCACCGTCCGATGCAAGGGCAGATCTGCAGACAGCAGTCTTAGCTTAAAGTCTGAAAGGGCAGTGTGGATACGTGGAGTGGTCCTGAAAGAGTTTTACAGGCTTATGGGAAACCTGCCAACTCAGATAAATTTAGAAATACCTAATGAATCATTTTTCTCTGAAAACAGCACCATTTTACAAGGTAAAAATCCCAAATCCCACCTCTCCTTCCATTTCCTTCTTAGAAGCATCTCTCTTATATGTGTGGCAGATCTGCTGTTTCAGCATGTTCAGGGTACTTCCTTAAGTAATGAGTTTTCCTGCTTCAAGAGCCAATATGAAAAGCTAAGTGGAACCACCATCAACTTTTCCTGCCCTACCAAATCACATGAGGTGTCCAGGCAGCAAGGGACTGCTCTTTCTAAATACTGGCAACAGTTAAACATTAGCATACTGGATCACCTTGCTCAAATTTTCTGTTTCAGTTCATTAATTTAAGTTTTAACTTTTAGTTTTTGTATTATCCCCTTTTTACCCCCAACAGCACATGCATTTTTTTCAAGCTAGCTTTTCTGTATTTTTCTACCTTTCTTTTCTATAGTGCCATTGCTAAAGCAACAATGCCATTATGAGGGTATGACACCAATGTCAAACTCCATCACAGTACACTTCAAAATGTAAGCTGACAATTCAATAGGTAGTTAAATAAAGGAGACAAAGGCTAGAGAAGGAGATGAAGCCCCCGGGCCAGGTACTGGTGGAAAATAAGGCTGTGTGCTAAAATGCCAAGTTAGGGAATTTGCAATTTTACTTGAATAAGGAACAGAGAAGTTCTCCGCAATAATCCTTCCGGAGGAAACATGGCAAGTTATTTGTTACTGTGCTAATGAAAATTTTTATTTATTCACTATTTATAATCCAGGATTCAGTACTAATGCTGTCTATATGCATAAAGTGCTTTGAAATAGTACTTTTCCGCGATAATTTTATATTGAATTTCATAACATGTTCGCTAAAGCATAAAATAGTCTCCAAAGTTCAATTAGTATCTGTTTAGCTATGCAAATTTCAGTAAGTATATTAGTAGTGGTTTACAGCATTTTTCTAAGCAAATTCTTTACAGACTTAGCAGTGACTTACTGAAAAACTACACAAATGTAAGTCTATAAGAAAAGGCTGCAAGGTTTTTTTTCCGTTCTCTTAAAGAATGCAAGTCAAATTATTTTGATGGTCACTTAAGTATAACCTAGTTTATCTTGTCCTGTGCAGAAGTACAAAAGAATGTTTTTGGAAACGGAGCAGGACCTATGACTCATCATCATTTAAAAGGGTTTCTGTCTTCACAGTCTCTGGACTGTGAAGTACTGAAACATTGTCAATTTTTTGTCTGGTTGGTTGGGTTTTTTTGTTTGGACTGTGTGAATATAATTCTGACGTAAAACCTACTTTATGAATAATTAAATAAAAGAGATCAGATCCATCAGCATGTAACTGCACAGCTATTGTAAATAAAAGCACCTTAACTAATAGTACAAGCACCCAGCTAAGTGGTAAGGGTTCTTGTAAATTGAAATGGTTTAAGGGCTGTGAATTTACTTAAGCTGCTAATAAGGAAAAGAATCACAGAGAAGTAATGCTTACAATGGCAGATTTAAAATCCCAAGGAGTTAAGACTGGAAGTGTATTCAATTTTTGGGAATTGTATGTATAAATATTAATATTTAGGAATATTTCAAAATATGATATATGTAAAAAGACATTTTTTCACGACAATTCAGGTATGTTTGGTCTCCTGTAAACACTATTCTCTCTCCCCTGTCCCATTTAAACATTTAGCTTTATTACTTGTATTCACTTTTGTCACAGCTATGTGTATTCAGTGAAGGCCAAAATATATGAAAATCACAATGAAAATTAAATATATGAAGTTCTTGGATGCAGCACACCAGATATATAAGTTATGTTGGTTACCACTGTATTTACAACATTTGAGTACAAAACCAGGTTTAACTGCACAAATACAGAAAGTGTTCACAATTACAGAGAGCAATCCAACATCTATCTTAGCATCCTATAGGACAGGAATATGCATACTGAATGAACAAGAAATTATGCTTAACCAGGACAGCATTATTTTTAAATTACAGCATTTCTGACAGCATTGATACTCAGGTTTTTAACCTGGTATGCTGAAAACGTCATATAAAATTTCTAAATTGAAAGTAATTTTTATCTCCAATGGAGCTGAATGTTGTTTCAATTACGATTTAGAAGGGCAGAAAAAAGGTAACATACACTAAAAGAACATCACTCAAATTCCACAAAGTCATTATATGTAAGATCCGGCGGGGGGGGAGCAGAGGGGCAGACATCAGAATAGTATTTTTCTAGTTTTAGAGACAGTAGAAACTTAAGTTCAAGGTCTTACATGAGCTGTCATAACTACATGGATCTGACAGCGCCTTAATTCTGCCATACATGGTTCCACGTTCATGGGGGCTGACGGCGTGCTTGGAAGGAACTCTTTGCTCCTACACATTTTTGTGAATTATGCTGCTGCTTAACCACGCTTGGTGGGAGCCCTTCTAATTGCCCCAGGTGCCAAGCTCTGCTCCAGCTGCTCAGCCCTGTAACCAGGTCCAAATGTTAACACCAACAACGACAGCACTGCTGACTGAGGTGCAATACTGGGGCAACTCAACTTTCAACCCTGCAGAAAGAGGAAAGCATTTCTTGTATGAAATGATGTTGTTCATTTTAATTTCCAACGATGTCATCTTCTAAAATAAAAATATTCACCCAGTGCCACCATGCTCAGGAGCTGTCACTTGTTGTAACCACTTAAAGAAGACAGTACCAAGTTTTTAGTGCAAGCACACTGTCAGGCCAACTAAAGTTATCTGATTTTATGCTCAGAAAGAGGGTTGTCTAAAGTAATGGCATTAACTATATATACCACCAGCTCAATTTCACCTAAATTCTTAAGAAAAAGAGTAAACTTACATTTTCTTCATTTTTCCAGCCAATTTGGATCCTGGTAGAAACTTCAGAATTGCAAAGATCTAAAAATACTACTTACTGTAAAATCATAAAAACAAACAGACCCCCAACAATATAATGTCAGTGCCACTTCTTTGCAGATTAAATAAATGATATTTTAAATATCTGTGTTTTGTAGGATGCTAAACGACTTTTATAACCACATTTTTAGTTCATGTGAGCTTAAAAAGATGCCTGACGGCACTAGTTGTGCAGTCACTGAATTCCCAGAACATCCCAGAATTCATGCCTTGATACAATTTTTAAGAATCAGTTCAGCTTATGACAGTTTCTTCCACTTACATATTAGAATTTATCGAACAATCAATACACATCATTATTTTCAAAATTACTTCTATTTTTGGAGGATCTAACCATTGTGCTATCCCCTGCATTATCTACCATGCTACGAGTGTTTTAATTCTGTGTCACTATCCTGATGTGTCTCCTGTATGTCCTTCAGAACAACATCGCCTCTTCCTCGCGAAAGGCTGGAGTGCATGGGGCACAAAAAACCACAAAAAACATTCTGCAGATGCAAAATCCAACTAAGAACAAGCAAATTAATCTGAGAATGAAGATACAGGCTCACATTAGGGGAAGAAAATAAATTAAAAGAACATATAATGTTTCCTGTGATTACTGTTTTCCCTTGCAAGACTTCAAAAGTTCAAGTGCTTACATGCTGGGTAAGGATGTGTTGAAATTAAATGGAAACCAGGCAGATATTAAAACACTGGATGAATCCATAGAAGCTGAGAATTTAGCACCTATTTCACAAATATTAACACACACAAGGAATGCTACTGCTGAATCAATCCCTCTTCTCCCTATTTGTTCACCAAACAATGCACTTGCTAAAAAAAAAAAGAAAGAAAAATAATTTCACTCTCAGACAAGACCACCTATTATCATGTACAGTAAGGCTGTCCATACACAGTTAAACATAGCGAATATGAAAAAATCAGAAAGCTAGCATGGCTACTCAAAGAACAAAATTAGGTAACACCATATCCTGTCCGTTTTCATGACACTTGTTGTGCAGAATGGGATGAATTCAAAGCTAAAAGAGGCTCCCACTGAGAGCAGGGGTATTTGTGCACCTGCTGTGCAAGTGCATGTATGACCAACCTTTTGGAAGAGACCTGACTTTTAGAGTGTCAGATACTCTGCTACTCTCATGTTTTCAATGTTCTCCCTTAATAAGCAGGTAAAATGGTAAATTTCTACAGCTAGCTGATTCACAGCTAACGTACTAATTTTTTAAAATCTGTATTATTTCAGAATACTAAACACAATTTGGTTACACTGAAAGCAAAATATTTTGGTAGCTTGTACTGAATGTAATTGGATTTTGAGCATTGTCTGTTCACTGCTGTCTGAGGTGTATATCACAATTCTCACTTAATTCTTCCCCACTAGCTTGGCTGTCCAACGACAGTGTTTCTGACGGGGACTGCAGTTGTGTGATTTCCAGAAGGTATGTGAGCCACTCATAATGAGACCACAGTCATTCAAAGAGACAGTCTGGCTAAGAAATCCAGCTGACAGAAGGAGATGGAGTCTTAGTTTACTTTCAATAATGTGAAAAAAAAAAAAGTATTTTCTAGTAAAAAATGTTCAATTCTTCCTGCAGACTCAATTTCTATTAAGGAGTAACTATCAAGAGAAATACTTCACTCATTATACAACACTATATGCCTGAAAAGATGGATTTTAAAACTTCCTTTGCAGAAGTAAGTTAGAAAATAACACTATTTTATACAAGTATATATTTTCATCCATACTGGAAGCATTGAGCATGCTGACTTTGGAAGGTTTTTTCACAGAATAGGTAAAATTGTGCATGGACCAACTGGCAAAATCAGGATGGCATCGTCTTCCTGAAACCTGTGATTTCCTTAATGTTTTAATCTGCAAACCCAAATAAAATGCCTTTTTTTGTTGTTGTTTTTTGTTTGTTTTGGTTTTTTGAAGTCTAAAAATGAGAAAGAGTAAAAATAAACTCAACTGTGCAAATTACTAAGGACTTTCTCTGTAGTTTATCTCAAACACAAAGTGTGTTATTGCTACAAGCAAAGAACAGATCTGGAGGTCAAATTCACTGCAACTGATACAAATATGAACTGCACATAAATTTTATTAATTTATGTTTGTAATTCATTGATTCCCTCACATAGCTTCCTTCTCAAAAGCAGAAAAATTATTGCACAAACTCCTCACTTGTTACTGCATCTTTAGCTGCTCTTCAAAGCACTTCCAAATCCTTCTTCAGTTCCCCTTATTGATGGCTGGAATTTATGTTCCTGCTTAATGCTCTTCCAAAAGCGAACAACAAAATTCAGTGAAGTATCAGAGACATCAAGACAAAGCAACTCCTGTGTGCCAGATAGGGTATGGATAAAATATGCTGTAAAAGAACTGTAAGTTTAGAGAAGAAAAACAAGCTCCGTTAAGATAGTAGAGCCTGCACTACCACAAAAACAACTCCTAAGAGCCAGGAGTACAAACGAGTCGAAAAAACTCAAACCCCTTAACTTTGTCCACATCAGCCAGAATGCTGAAAAATTAGTCAGACAAAATGAAGTTGACTCATTAGAGTTGGCTGGAAGCTGCATAGAAACAATGCCAGGACAAGGGCAGATTCAACACAAGCACCACTTTCCGAGGTGCACTCCTTGCATAGCAATGAGCAAATGAAGAGCGTACTAGAAGGTTCTCATCACTTGGTGACACGAAGGCTAATTAAGGAGGGACAATTTATGTTCAAGTGCTTCAAGCAGGAAGTGAAAAAAGAAGTTTCTTTCACTACAGTCTGTATCCAGGTAAACAGGATTTTTCTCTGAAAAGCTGTAAGCCAGGCATGCACAGACAGAACTAGAATGATGGGAAACAAATAAATGCCAGAACCAAAGAATGCAGTAAAAGTGGTAATGTGTCTGCAACCTCACAGCAGCACAGTACCGACAACACCAGATGATCACAGAATCACTGAATCACTTAGGCTGAGAAGAATCTTCGAGATCAGCCACTGGGTTAGTCCTGCATGAAACTGTGTCCCTCAGTGTTGCATCTATACGTCTTTTAAATACATCCAGGGATGGTGACTCCACCACTGCCCTTGCCAACCTGTTCCAGGGCTTGACAACTTCTTCAGTGAAGAATTTTTCCGTAATATCCAATCTAAACATCCCCAGTACAACTTGAGGCCATTTTCTCTTAGCCTCTTGCTTGTTACTCCGGAGAAGGGACCTACCCCAACTCACCACAACCTCGTTAGGAAGTTGTAGACAGTGAGAAGGTCCCCCATCAGCCTCATCTTCTCCAGGCTGAGCCCCCCAGCTTCCTCAGCTGCTCCTCATATGACTTGTGCTCTAGACAAGAATCACGAACAGAACCTAGAGCAAACACCATCCTTAACACTGAGACAGACCAAACATCTTTCCAAACCAACCTCCTTCCTCTCCAACAGCAGGAACCTAGTGAGGATACATGAACAAGACCTACTGTCATCTCTCTTGCATGTCCTCTCTCCAGCTTCCCTCCAGCCTTGACTTGCAGACTTCGTGAAACCACATCTCCAGTGGTCCTACCTCCCGTGGTAAACACATGGTACAAAACAAGCTTTGTTTTGTTTGTTTTCCACTGGCTATCTCATAATGTTTCTTGATGCCCTCTGATCTGGTATTCAGCAAAACTACTAATTCCCTAATAACTCTCCTCATGACACTTATGATCTTTTATTAGAGCTCAACAATCTTCTTCCCATCCCGTCCCTCTGCTTTTCCTGTCTCTTCACCTGAAAAGTCACATTTTATTCAATCTTGTCACTTGAGGAAGATTTTCAGATCACTTGATTTTTTTTGGCACCTAATATGATGAATTCTACTAGGTCCTTCCTGAGGAGGTTCATCAGAACAGAACATAATACTCATCTTCTGGATCAGCATGCGTTCATCCTGACACAATTGTAACTATTCTGTTTCCCTATTTATGCCCAGTAATTCCCAATATCAGATCAACTTTGTGGATCCAAACTAAGCACTAACCTGACACTATATGGAAAAGCCCTTTTATTTTTCAGGTATTTAGAGTATCTCTAATACCTCTTTCTATGCTGTCGCCATATTAATTCAGTCCTCACGGTGTACATAAAGTTAAGGCTGTTTTCTAGAATCCATGATTCTTCTCTGCTTTGGAACATTGAATTTTATTTGCCATGTATTCAATTCACTCAATACTACAAGACTCTTCTGCAACTGTTCACATTCCTGTGTTCATTTTTACCACCATGAAAATCATCAGTCAAACTCTTCTATCTCACTCTTTTTTTCCACATGACTTAAGACTATGTTGAAAAAAAATACAGGTAATGGCAGAAATCTCACTAAGATACTACCGGTTTACTAAAATTAAAAAACAAAAAACAAGACTATTTATTCTGTACTTAATTTTCTACCTTAAAGTTGAATAATCAAAGAATCAAGAACCTTCTTAAATCAATTTGGGCCCTTCAAGAGCCTTTATTGAGGGAAATCACTGAACTAATTTTAAAAAAACAAGCAGATTCATCAGTGCCAAAACTGCTTACTTCCTACTGAATGATTCCCCCAGAGAACTCTCATTTGTCAGCTACATCTCTCCCTAAAAATGAAGGGTTAACTTTTTACCCATGAGTAAGTCTGTTCTTTACTGTGGTTTCTGGCATGTCCATTACAAATTCAAATTTGCAGGTCAGTAGATTAGCAGCTTTTACTGAACTTTTTTCCTTAAAAAGTAACACACAGTCTCACACCTGCCGTCTTCTGTAACTTGCATGATGAGATGCTGAGGCCATTTAAAAATTTATCTTGATCACAAAATCTTGATCTTTCCTGACAATCACAAGTGGTTGCTTATAATCAGCAGGACATGTAAAGAATCCTAAACATGTAAAGAATCCTAAAGGGAAATTACATACGTACACACAGAGGGTAAGCAATGCAGGTGTCTGTCTGGTGGGAGAGCAAAAAAAGTAAGTCACTTTCTTTAGTCTGAATTCTGTAATTTGACAGTGTATCATTACATTTAGCAGACAACAAATAAAGGACAACACATAAGGAAGCAAGTGAAAGCATGCTGGTGAAGAATCTCAGAGTCTAGCGGGGATCTAACAGATATCTATGAGATCTCTCTTCAGCAGAAAGGCAGTGTAGAATATACAGAAGATAAAATGCCTATGAAGCAGAATTTGCAGAATTGCTGCAAGGAGAGATCCTTCCATAGAGGAATTTCAGGAGTCATGAACAGTTACTGGCTGACAAACTGATGAAGATTTTTGTCAGAACAAAAAAAGTTGCATGACTACAATTTTAAGTATAATGATCTCAAGATCACTCAAGTAAATAGTTTCTTCTCTTTCTTAGGGTGTAGTTTGCTTTGTTTTAAGACAGATGGGTCACACCTCAATATTCCCAACTGCTTAAGAGAAGGTAAAACAGGTCATAACTTACAACTGACGGTTCACCAATTCCATACTCGGGTTGCTTTCAAACACTTTGGTGGATATAATTTATTTCTGGTATTTCACTGTATCTGTTTCGTCCCTTTGTTTACTAAGTTTTATTGTTGGTACTTAAAATTCAAGAGAGGGCCACTGAGATATTCTCAGCATAGTAGGAAAATATCCTCAAGTTCTGTATGACCAGTTGCTGTGGAGATATCACAACAACGGTTTTGGTCCATGAAGCAACTATAATCCACTATGTTATATGTGGCTTGACCTCTTAGCAGAAATAACAACATACCAGATAACTCAGATCAGTCAGAAATCAGATTCTGGAATCTCGTTCTGGAAATAACACTAATACTCTAATGTGCAACAAGATACACTAAGAAATGTGTATTGTCCTACATTCAAGATTCAAATAAAACATCTTGGGTTACACTGCAGTTTAGTTACTACGTGCAGACTACTCACTAATAGCAATTCCAGATCAAATGCATCTATTTTAACATATTTTAACATTCTCTTCTGAATGGTTTGCTTTCATAGCCTAACATAATTTTTCAGTTGTGTTTTTCTATATATGCCTTGGTGAAACATTTCACTGTATACGATGCCAACCAAAAATCTTCTCTCTGAAGATAAAACAAAAAAAAGGAAAAGGCAGGATGCAGCTAAAAACACTCTCCTTTTGCAGAGAGATGGAAAAATGATGTTATCAGACACAGTAAGTATCCCCAGCAAAAAGTGTAATTTCTGGTACCTTAAAAGAAAAACTGTTGTTTTCTTTCTGGTTGATTTCTGAAGATGCTATTGCAAGCCTGGGTATCTGTCAAATGTATTCATCTACCACTGACCGGTCTCTGCGAATATGTTTGGCTTCAAATTCTAATTTGCAAGCACATGGTCTACCACAATATGTTGAACCAAAAATTGCTATGCAAATTAGAATAGTATCTCCAACACCTTCTATGCTTTACAGAAAGGATCAATAA
Source organism: Cnemophilus loriae (assembly GCA_013397755.1). Taxonomy (NCBI): domain Eukaryota; kingdom Metazoa; phylum Chordata; class Aves; order Passeriformes; family Corvidae; genus Cnemophilus; species Cnemophilus loriae. The sequence goes on along the minus strand of VZTF01004854.1, from coordinate 66,671 downwards.
ACACTGATGGATCAGAGATAGCTGATCAGAACAAAACAGGTTTTCAAGGCTGAATATCAAGAAATGGTGGCTAAGCAGACTGTAAGGCCATAAAGTGTGGTTTGTCAATTTAAAAGAAAATGGGATCACCTGCTTACCTGATCACGGAGACATTGATAAGAGCAGTTACTCATTGCTAAAGAGAGAATTTCCCAGCAGACATTTAAAAGGAAACCTTGAAATTTAGCCAAGGGGGATAATGGGTACAAATAGTATCTGAAATCTTACTCCTGAAAAAGGTGTGATTAAGCCATGAGTATACCTGATGTAAAGGATCAGCACTTTAAAATAAAAAATTTTAACTCTTATGACTTATAGATCACAAAGAGCATCTTCCATGTCAAAACAGTGAAAGACAGTTAAGTTAGTTTTTGAACTGAACATTCTGAATATCCATCTTCTCTTTTTCACAGACAAACATAGGCCAACAAGGTCCTATCTACAAATAGCATGTTTTCCAGAGTCCCTCATCTTAAAATGAGACAAACAAGCTACTGTAGCTGCTAAGTTGCTAACTTGCTGGTTAATCTGCTATTCCTAATAAGGATTTGTATATTCATCCTTTCCAACAGTCATAAAAAGATATAATGGGAAGTTGAATTTACAGATAAAATAAAATGCAACTTAATCATATTTAGTTATAAAAGTACACTTTAGTTCTAAGACGATATAAACTTTCTCACAATTTTTACAAAGTCATCATGACAGAAACAAGGAGAAAACCGGGCACCATGGCATCTTCTTTAGGATAGTTTTTACCTTTAATTCTGCTAATTTGAGTATTAATTCATCAACATCACAAAGTATGCACAACACTGCAATAAATCTGGGATATTATACTCTAGAGACTTAATATTCCTTTTGCTACTGCATTAAATTACCATTGCTTAATATTTTACAAATGCATTCAAAATAAAAATCCTCAAAATAGAATATCTTCATTCTTCCTTTTTTATTTACTGAAAATATATTTCAATCCAACAAATAGCATCACAAGTTTTACTGCCTTGCTATCTAATTAGCATAAGAAACTCACAAATACCATCAGTGTCAAAAATAAACCACTCTCTGGATCTGCAATGGACGTGATAGTAATGAGCGCTCTAGGACTTTGTCTTTTAAACATTAATTCCTCCAAACATGCAAACTAAATAAAAACAAAAAACCCCATAGAAAATTATTAAAATGAAAACGTTATAGGAAGAAAATTATCTGCCTAAACACCACCCCCCACAACACATGAATGAACAGCTCGTGATTTTCTGGAAAGAGTTTAACCATTACTGTGTTTCTTTATAGTGTATATTTACCTGGTTAGAACACTTCTCAAAAAATCAACAAATCTGAATCACTTCTAGCGACAGTCTTCCTATTTTATTTTTGATACATGTGGACACAGTGCAGAAAACATTGAATAAACTGAAAAATCATTTGTAGAATAAAATTTTAAGTGCACTACATTAAAAATAAAATAGACAACGTTTTGCTCACAGAGCATCACATATACTAAAAATGGCTTTCTTACACAGGACATCACAAATTACTGATTTACTATAAAATTAAAGCACTCAAACAGTGAGTGTGGAAATCAAGCACGATGTCACTCTTATGCTACTTCTAGAGTTCCTGAGGTTAAGTTAAACATACCTGTTTCCCCCCCAGATTTTATATGGGGAATAATGCTGCTATTAATTAGGTATGACATTTAAAATAAATAAATAAATAAATAAATAAATAAATAAATGCCATCCCTAAAGAAAAAAATACTTGTCTTCTACAAGAACCAGGCAGGAAAGTCTCACAAAAAGTCTTCTACAAATGTGAGAGACATGTAAGTATATGCACAAAGTAGTACAGCTGACACTGGATTACTTCTTGTCTCTCCATGAATTTCACAGGTTTTGAATTCAGATAAAATTGTTCATATTTTTCTAAATTTGACCACAGTCTGTGTTTTATGCAGTTACTCTTAAAATCTAGACACTGACACCATTTTTCTTTATTTATGGACCAACACTGTTATTTCACTGGCCATCAAACATCCTATTTGTTGATTTGGAGAGAACATTTTATCATACCAAACTGCTGTATTTCATCTGACAGTAAGCCAATAAAAACAACTGAATTTCCCAAGTTAGTCATAATACTCTGAGGGATTTCTTTTGTTTGAACAGTTATCCCCTAGGACAACACAAATTAAAACACAAAGTGGAGATTGTTTTACTAATCATTTTGGCACACCCCATCATCACATTTCTCTTTGTTTACCTATCACGTTGTTTTCTGGTCAGCAAATGGAGTTTTCACTTTTAAATAAGAGATTTAGCTTTAAACAGGAAGCATTCAGACATTGTTCTTATATAGGCCAGTAGTAGTTTATAATAAATACACGTGCAAGATGAGCTCATGTTAAGCTTTTAATTCCCGTATGGTTACCTTACAATTCCGAAATGAAAGGATTATAAAGATAGGGCACACTTACAGAACGTTTTAACACTGTTACTTCCAAAACCAAATTCTTTAAATATTGTCTTTAAAATGCCCTTCCTAACACTACTGCCTTCCATAGCTGATTAAAGAGTATAAGGAAATAAGGAAACAAACACAGCAGCTGTCCAAAGAATCACTGTGGGATGTCCCTTTACTGGGCTACAGACCAAAACTCACATTGCAAGAACAGTCATGTTTGCCACGGAATCACAGCTTGTTTTCCCCACTGCTGCTCCCCTTCCTCCACTAATATTGGGGTTCTTACTTGGCAGGTTGGGTTACAATGGCTCTGTGACACTTCTGTGCTCCCAAAGCATAATTTTTTCCAAGACATTCAGGAAATTTTTTGACCGCATATATGGTAGCCAAAGGGCTTTCAATCTTGACTGGTCTGGCTCTGTTAATGACTTTGCTTGTAATTATCTCTAATTATGACACCGGAACCATACAAATCATGCAGTTTCCTTCAGTACAACAAAGCCACCACAAACTTTCTCCAAAAGCGCGCAAAATTAAAATTATCTCCGAATTTCAGAAAATCCTGCAATGATCCCCATCAAACTTCACCCACGGAATCCAATCTGACCCCAGGATTATTCCCACACCATCCTTCAGGTTTGAGTCAAACCAAAACTATGTTGTGACCCTTTACAAAGAAAAGGGTCTGAAACAAACAAGGGAAAGACATGACTTCTTGGTTCAGGTGCAGCAGCAAATACATCTGAGGAATGAATCCATGATTTCCTAATAGAACATAGTTTTTTAAAAAAAAAATCTAATTAATCTGAACAATCACTTCTCTACCTATCCCCCAAAGTGAAAAGAAACATACTGAGTTTGATATTTGAGTTGGAGAGGTTTTCGTGTTACATTCCTTAGATCTAGAAGGGAACTTCAGGACAGAAAAAAATGAGACCTCTACACTGGATAGGTTCATAAGCGTAGAGGAGTGCAATAGACCCACTTTCTGTTTGGTAGTCTGCCAGATTTAAAGTAAGAACATAAAGCCATTCCACATCCCAAATTAATGCCCTAGAGACCAGCTTATACAGCTGGACTGCCTTTAGGTCACTGGAAATTTAATTATCCGCACAAAAGCTAGAAAAACCTCAACCAAACAACCAAAACCCAAAACATCTGTATGTGGCTGAAGAAGAGCAGAAAAAAGACATTTTTACTCTTCTTTTGTAAAACTAGCAGGAAGATCATCTGTCCTTTTCTTCCCTTCCTTATTTTAGACTGTAATGATAGGGAGTGGAGGGGAGTTACTGACAAATTTGTTGTAATATTCGCCTAAGAAAAATAATATAAATGACAGGACTAGTTTTTGGAACCATAACTCAGCAAACAAACATTTTTTTCTGCAGCTGCTAATGACAACTGTTTCAAGTAGCTGGTGTAAAGAACTATAATTTCCTTTTAATTTAGTCAGCAACGCCATTTTCATTTTACACTGCAATGCCAGGATTAAATATATCTGAAAAATCTGTGCTTTTTTCACGTGTTACAACCAATGTTTCAGAAAGCAGGAGAATTTTTCTTCTTACAGTGAATGTAAGTCTACATGCTGGAGGAGAAGAAAATTCTGTTCAAATATTTTTAATTGCCATATTAATCAAATTACTGTATTTTAAAAATTAAAGATTGGTTGTAAAGGAACAGTAAGTCTGTGATACGAAGGAGATGGAGAAAAAAAATGCTGTTTAAAATATAGAATATACCTATCCCATACAGGAGCATATATGGAAATACCAACAATTTCTGAGCCCTTCTAACTGAGGTACCAAAAGCAGACTGGTTTTGCTGGCTGCTAGCAAAAAGCAGCAGGATTTGTCCACTTAGGAAGAGCACCGTATTAATGCAGCTCTAAGGCTTGCAAAATTCTGCCTTGTTCAGTGTCATGGATCACACAGATGCAGCTGATGGTGTATCTTCCTACTGATTAAAATCCACCTAAATTACACTTGAGCCTAGTGTTTGCTCTTAGATGGGTGGCTCTGAAGGCCTACACTTAGCCAACAAACACCAGCAGGACAGATCTGGGTGAAATTTTTAAGTATTCATTTAGGCTTTGGGAGAGACTGGACAACTTGTAGTCTTATGTTAAAAGGAACTTCTCCTGCTGAGACCTTAAATATTGTAATTATAGTAATTACAATATTTTTTAAATTACCTGAGAACACTGAAAACTGCCAGTGTTTCCCATGTTTTCAAGAGCTGAACGATACTTGCTTTATCAGCCTGGGTCAGCACTTTGGACTTCCCGCTGGGAAGCACAGCTGTGCTAAAATGGTACTGCTTACCACAGCACGCTGGAAGCTGTTTCTAGGAAACAGTTTTGAAATTAAAAAAAAAAAAAAAAAAAAAAAACGTTGGTTTGATAGTTTTTCCTTTACACAGCCTGGAAAAAGACTTCCATAAGAACGTAAAGGCACACAAAACTCGCTGAGTGATTCCCAGTCCATCACACAAAGGGCAGTGACAGAAATCCTACACAGGCACAGAGCTTGCAATACCTTCATATTGGACGCCTCGGTTTCCAGTTTTGTGAGGTGATTTGAGTTATCCTCTAGCTCTTGCCGAAGGTTGGAGTTCTCCATCTTTAATGCCTCAACTTGCTTTAACAATTGATCATACGAAGCTGCGGCCATCCTGGGCTACCCTCAGCCCTTAAAAAAGTAAGAGAAAATATTAAATTTAAGCATTGTAGAAAAAAACCCTTCACTACCCCAATGTATCTAACAACACAATCATCTCTCTCTCCCATTTACCACATGACTTTCTAAAAATTTAATTTAAACTCATTAAACCAAACTGTTAATGCCTAGAACTAATGCCAGTTCAAGATTCTTTCTTCTGTGAGCTTCCACTTGATATGCATGATTAAGCAAATGAAAAAAGTTCATTGTCAATTGCATCAGGTATTAGGGGAAGCTAGAATACATGAAAGAAAATCACTGCATCACACAAAAACATCCTTACTACCTGCACTTCAGTTTCAACACGGAGAAATTGTGGATAATAGACCATATATAGTAATTTTTGGACAAATAACAAGCATCTTCACACACACCTAAAAGATGCTGACTGCCTACTTATTTTAGGAAATTAATGGTAGTCACAGATTTTCAATGTTCCTAGGAATAGCACTCTGAGGGAGATACTATACGGAAGGAAAGCAGTAAATATTGTGGAATTTTAACTGAAAAAAACTCCACATCATCAAATGCAGTAAATAAGTAGATATTTTGTAAAAATATCCTTCAATGCACAAGATAAAAACAAATTTCTTTCACACGAAGTGGTCATACTGCACCATGGAATTTAAAGATCAGAGGCTACTCTCGATATCAAGGCATCCCGTACTGTTTTCAGTAAAACTATAACACAGTCCCAGAACACCAGCACGACTAGCTAGCCATTATAAAGGAGGAAGAAACAAATACTTCCATTTCAATTATAAACTACAAATTGTTCCCCACTTTCCAAACCAAAAGCGGGTAAAGTTTTTCATCTAACAACATAAGTTAACTAAAACGTGGCTAATGAATATTTGAAGCTCTATAATTAATGCTATCAGTTTCTTATTCATCAGCCATTCCAGAGAATAAAAGGAAGCCTAGCGCTTCACATAACACAAGTTACCCTTCCAATGTCATTGCAAACATTTCCTAAGTATGTGGCCTGTAACTCAAAGGAAAAAAATACAAAAAACTTACAGGGCAACATTCCCTTTCATTGTTACAGCAGTACTACAGAAAAGATGAAACACTTAAAAGCTCTTATTTAGCATTTTCATTGTAACCTCTGACCAAACCTTTGACCTTACTGCTTGTGTAATCCCTTATCAAATCAAGTTTCCTCTTCCCGATGAAACTCAAGTGAATTATCCCATCTACTAAAAATCAGGTAAAATTATTCAAAAACGTTTGAGTTCCTCAGTACAAATTTTGAAAATTGTGTTTAACTTTTCTAAATCTAAACTGAACGAAAGGAAAAAAAGCATGTCCATCAGTGAAGACAGGAACAATAACAAAAGCTGTAGTGCATTTGATACGACTGGTTTATTTCCTTTCCAAGCAACTGTCACTATCAAAGACAGGCGAAGGAAGATACCTGCCACTTATGAAATAGTGACTTCCATGAACAAAAACAATCTGTAACAGGTATTTTTCAAAATTTGGTCATGCTTTACTGAAGACCTCATTTTTTGAGAAATAAAGGCAATCTGAAATAACTACTCTACAATGTGAATTCTGGGATTTTAGCATCAGGCTGTTTCACCTAAAAGGTTGAGTCCTGTGAAGGAGAGTTGTAGCAAAAACGAAACAAACACACAAACACCAAAAAAACAGTAAGGGCAGACTGCTTCTGTTACATTTAATGTATGCCTTTATCTAATAAGTAACAGTTTCCATTATCGTTAAGAAAATTAATAGCTATAGTTCACATTTCAGAACACACCGCATGCACAAGCCCAAGGAAAGGCAGACAAAAGTGAAGAAGAATGGAAACTTTTTCACATTAGTTGTCATGAATTAGGGCTATGTTGTAACATAGATAGAATGTTTTTACTGAAGTATATTACACATTTATTCACCTACGTGTGATTTACAGAAGCTGCTCTGTGCCACATAGGAACATATACTTCATTTCTAGACAGAGTATCTTTTTCTCTCACTGCTATAATTCATTACTAATATGAAAGGATAGGTAATGAAAAAAATATCCAGTTTTTCCATTTCCTGTCCATTTTTGGGAATTCTAAGTTACAGATTTGAAATTTACAACAATCAGCCCCATTAACAAGATGCACACACACAGCAAAGGAAACGGAGAAAAATGGAGGAGGGGAGGAGCTATGACAGAAAGACTTCAATTGCATAGCTCCCGTATTTTATATGCAAAAAAACCTCAGGTATATTTCTGCTAAATTAGTAAGGATCTTGAAGGGGAGATTTGGTTTGGCTTTCCACCATTCCGATCTAAGTTCCCAAGCTTCCTTTGTTCTCATAACATGAAAGCAGGACATCACCACTATGAGACAGTATCCTACCTCAGACTAGGAGTCACTTCCTGATTTACTCAAATGTCAAGCTTTGTGGGTTTTCAGATAAAAAAAGAAATGAATTAGCTGATTACCACAACCTGGGTAACCCAAAACATATTTTTCCTGCTAAATAGATGCCTAAAGGAAGCGACACTGTCACCACAGTTGCAACAGAGATGAACAGAAAAACTGTACATGGGTAAGGAGCAGTTCAAAGACATCAATACGACACAGGGCAGTGCTGAGAGCCAAATTACTGGGCTGCAGGCAGGCTGTCAGCAAAGTTCCCCCAAAACTAGACTGTGACAGGCATTTTCAAATGTTTTGTTATTGACTTTGGCACAAGAAGTAGCATCAAAACTTGCTCCCATAAATTCAAGAGGTTGTACAAGGTCAGAGGACTCCAGGTCATACACAATGAATTCAATGAACTGAGAAATAAAGCAGTAGAAACAGGGTGGAATTGAAGAGCATAGCGACAGAGAGTCACTCACGAAGGAATCTCATCCTGGAGCAGTGAAGTCTCTCAGAGGCCAGCCTGCAGGGCACTATGTGCTGCCAGTGAGACTGGCACAAGGAGAGCAAACAAGATCCCCAGAGTTATCAAATCATTTTACAAAGACGTGGGTAAGAAAAGATTTAAGTGGGTGCAGAGAAAGATGTGAAGTGATCAGGGGATGAAAGAGTATCTCAGAAAAGATTAGACGAGCAAACCTTGGCTGCCTCAGCACATCAAAGGCTGGAATGACATAGCTACACTTTGTTATTAGGGAGCAGAAAACACTGAAGAGGGAGAACAATATTTATGTTAAAACACAATACCAACACAGAGCAAATGGGTGTAAATTGGTCATTTATCAACCTAGGCTGGCAACATCAATTAGAACTTGTAGTTCAGCGAGATCGTTGGCAAGCACACTACACAAGAAGGAGCCAGACTTCATGGCTCAAGAAATCCAGCCTTGTATTCCTAAGCTTCAATGCAGACAAATTCTGTACTTATTTGTGTTATCTCCAAGATATTTGTTTCTTCTTCCTCCGAAATAACGAAATGCCAAAGTATTTCACAAAAGACACCATTATTTAACTCTAAAACGGGGAAACGGACACAGGTATTGTATGACCACAAAGCAGCTTAGGCTTTCTGATGCTGAACACTGTCATCTCTCAGGCATGTGATTTGAAGAGAGAAACCAGAGGGCTCCATTACACATAAGCTGTTCCATGTATGAGACAAACCCCTCAAAATTAAAATCTGCCTCTTGTCTGAAAATATGTTTCTACCAACTGCTTCAAACTAGGCACACCAGATCAGAATTCAGGTCCCAAAACAGTCCTTGGATTTACACTCTGAGTAAAAGAAATTACTTGTAAATTATTAATAATTTATAAATTATGTATGATAGGTTTTTCAAGCACAGAACCATCAGCAGAAATAGAAACTGACCGTATCAGTTCACCCCCTTCTTGCAGATTCTCAGTGGTTAAATCACTTGCCTTGAGGAAAGAGTTAACCTCTGGACCCTCTTGACCAGAGAGGTTTCCCAGCCACATCCCACCTCATTCGGAGCAGAATTAACCAGCCCAAGGGAAACCAAGGAATACCTCAGATATGACCCACTAGTCTGTAGCTGTACCACCGCACATGCAAACATATTCAGCACCACTGGGGTCAGAATCAGCTGGATCAAGAATAAACAACTCTTCTTCCCCCCTGTAGGAAACCATTACAGCGGGGGAGAATGGAGGAGAAGCGAAGAACTCTGACCTCCAGAATCCATTTCACATTTCACCCAGCTCAAGGGAAAACATATCATGAATGCAACACAATCCACCTTTGTGAAATTCATTATTATGCTTCAAGTCAAGCTCCCTTTTACACTCTAACTGCATTGTTTCTTCACAAAATGGTCATCAAAGGCAGGAATAGATACTAAAAAATACTGAAAAATAAGCCTCTTGGAATATAGAAACTTCGAAATTCAATACCCTCATGTAAGAGACATCCAAAATCTAGCTGTCCTACTTCGCTGACCCATATTTCTCATCATTAAGAAGCTTCTTCTCCATCTCCTATCAAAGTAAGGTGAAATTATGACAAGAAATTTCACTTTACTGAATCAGCACTTTGCATGAATATACATATCAAAAAGGAATTTCAAGCTAGATAGAACTCTTTTATGCACTAAAATCAAAACTAATGAGAAGCCTAAATTTATGCAAACATACTGTTAAGATTTAGATTAAGATATGCATTTTCCTATATTAAGAAAACTGTACCAGTAGCCACTGCCCAGACAGGAATTTACATGCATCCATTTTGATCTCAAATCCCAAGTGATAGGAAAAAATGTAATGTTGCCTGAAACGTAGAATTTTTTAATTGATCCGAGCCTTCTTCTTTGAAATCAGTAAGCATATATACTCAGTATGCCCTGAAGAGGTTCTACTTAAGAACTCCAACAATTTGTCATATATTAAATCTTATGAAAATATTTCAGACTCCCGTTATTGCTTTTATCCATAAGATCTATCACCATTACCATCACATTCTACTACCACCAGTAAGCAGATTTACTCCTAGGCTCTGTAACTCAGATTTTTCACAATGTTTATCTTCTTAATATAACAAATTTAACTCTACATGTAGATCCAATGTCTCTAACATTAAATAAATGTTGATATTTTTAATCTTTATGTCCAAATTTTGGATTTTTTTTGTATCTACATTTAAATATTGATTCTAACTAAAGTTCACGAATATCTAAAATATAATTTAGTAAGGCTGGGAAGGACCATCAACTCTGATTTCTTTCTACATCCACAAATTCTATGTAACTCTTCAGTGCTCAGCCCAGTATCTGGTCATTGTTATTCTTCACCATTCTGTCAATTTCTGTCATTCATTCATGGGACTATGTCTAATGGGGAATTGTTTCTTCAAGGGCACACTACACTGAATTCAGGGAGGAAATGCTGACAGTGTCATGACATTTTTCCAACTAGTTTATCTAAACTGCCTCTAAAACCAGATTATTTTTAAGTACTAGGCCTAGGGGTTCTGACTTGCAGCAGTTGTGGCTAATGTAGGGGGGCGCTGGGAAAACTGTGTCTGTGCCACCCAGCTCCGCACAGTTCCCACTCAGGGAAGACCGGAAAGGCTCAGCTGCTCAAGTGGCAGCTGCTAAACCACTGCAGATTACTGCCCAAATGCCAAGGTAATCCGAAATAGGTGTCAGTTTAAGCTTACTGTGCTGGGTCATTAGCCACGATGCTTCAGCAGCTGTTGCACAGCTATTTCCACAAGAGGGGCAAGGCTGACAGGCAGGGTCAAAAAATCCAGCACAGCTGTTCCAAGGTAAGTGAGTTCTACTTTAATAACTTCAGCCTTAGCTGGACTATTTTCATGCAGCTTCCTTATCAATACACTCATAAGAAAGAAGTGTGTGGGGGGTTCTGCTGTTCTTATTTTGAACATACCAAACCACGCCAATTTGCATTAGTTCAATTTCTCTGTTGACTGAATCCTGTATTGTATTTTCCATTATTTTGTTTGAAGCTTGCCTCCAGGTTTTCAGCTCTGGCAAAATACTAGCACTCCAAGTCCTGTGTTCAAGAACTTATCAAAAATGAGTATCACTGTGTCAGGGATTGTCTTATCCATTTCAGTTTGGGCAAGCTTTCAAGGTTTGCAAATCTAAAAATGTTTATCCTTCACTGGCATTGTCTAATTCTCTCTTTCCCTACTCACTGAAAAATACTCCACTGGACTCAAATCATAAAAGCCTATTATCCTGATTCTCTCCAAACAGCAGAAAAAATATTTCTGCCTTCTCTAGCATCACTCTGAACAACTATTTTATTTCCACCAGGTGATAAGTCCATCCTTTACTAAAATGGCCTTTGTTGCCAGCATATTTGATCCTCCTATCCCCACCCGAATTTAAGAACAATTCCCAAAACTTCGAGCCAAGAGCAGCTGAAAGGGAAGCCATTTTGTTTGGGTTCTCCTCAGCTGGGCTATGCAGGCACACAAATATAAGGAGCTGTCTGGAAGTGGCTTTGAGTGTGGTTACAAACAACTAAGAAAATACTCAGCCCAGAATGACAATCGCCCGTGAGTGGAACAGCAGATCTGTTCATGTACTCATGCCCTCTGCGTTAGCAACACTTAGGTGATCAGAGATGGAGGAAGGAGTATAAAAAACAATCATCACAGAAAACTGCTCTTCATCCAGTTTCTTTTAGCAATAACAGCTTCGATAACAGAAAATTAACTGCAAGTTATATAACACCTCTTTTTAGTAAATTTGAAAAGGACGACACTGAAAAAACTGATAACAAATCATACCAAATTATAATCTCTAGATCAGGCATACTATGGATTCCTGAGGTTTTCAACCACGTAAAAAAAACCCCAAAGTCCATATGAAGAGCCATTACCATTATCAGTTATCCTAACACAATTTGTGAAAGCATTAGTCCCTTTAAAAGAAGGCCATACAATTTTCTCTAAACCTCAGCTGCATGAAGAAGATTTTCTTCTTAGTTCTTCTATCCACTTCTGCATGAAGGCTATCTTTGTGGACAGCAGACTAAAACACTCAAATGTTACCATACCTGACCTTCTTAAATCCATCTGAGTGGGGATTGGGTAAAGACTGAGTTTTTGTGTTTTGTTCTTTCAGAAATTAATTCGTAACTTGGCAAGAGCTTTCAACCCATCATTATATTTTGGGATACTTCTGTAAATTCAATACTTGGGCTGCACTCACCAACCATGAACAGAAGCATCATCTGTTCATCTTAACCGAAAGTGATAAGTGATCCATGTTCTCAGTATTCCTTACAAGACCGTGAGGAGAAGGAATGAGAACACCATGGTTTGAACTCTTGTGTGCCTCATTACATGTGAAGTATGATAAAGGTCAAGTGTGTGTTTGTGTGAGAAACAGAAATAATTTGATGTTTGGAATTTTACTAAAGAATGCTAACAACGAAAAAACATTCTTATTAATACAAAAAGAGTAAAATCAAGAAGCCATATATTTCAGGCTATGAACTGTCAAGTTCAGCTTTTATTATACTGTCAAGAAAATTCCCACTTCTTCCTTTATAATTCTGTGTTGGGAAGTTCCTTAGCTGGTTAGTCATGCTGTATTCAGAATATGACTGTGAAAATTCGAAACATGATTTGCATTTAAATACTATACTGAACACAAACCACTCCAGACATCATCTGAATCATAACTTACATTGGATCAGGAATGATTCACAAGCCTGAACACTCATCCTTCAAGATAATCATCTCTGTTATTCATGACTAATTGTGTATGCCCTCACTGCACATGACTTGCTCCTGTTTACTTCTACATCTCTTGTAATCTTTAAGGATTCAATTCTAGAAAGTTTAAGCTATTAAAAAGTCTGAGATAGGTATTTCCTTTCCTATTTTACCTGAAAACACAAACTCAAAACAATTAATGTGAAATAAATCAGCTGTAATTAAAAACATTATACATACTACAAAAATTTCTATTATATATTATAAAAATAATTTACAATAAATAAGTGTTTCTCCATCTTGGGCAACCTATCAGGGCCATCTTCAGGGTTCCCTTCAGCACTTTTAAGGATCAGAAGACCTTTTTCTCTTCCAGGAAATGTATCGGCACCTGATGACACAGGTGCTGCATGAATTTTGGAAAACCATTAGTGGAAACTAGGTCTTTGCTGACAATGACTTACCACCACAGGACATCATTAGTAGCATAGCCTATTTTAAACAGGATTTTGCCACACTGATGATAAAAGAATTTACCATATATCATCAACATAAACATTTTACCAACTAAATTAAGATGCATATTGAAATCCAACATAAGAATTTAGAGATCAAGGGAACCAATTGTAGCCACATGCATTTCCAACTTGTGCTCTTTATTCTACGCTGATATAAAAACGGCATATTATGACAAGATGTATCAGAACATCATCATAACCAAGTATTTTGTATTTCAGGGATGATGTTTAGGAAAGTTTGCACCCATAAGTAATTTAAAGTATTATATATAAAAATGATCTTTTATTTAAGTTACCATTTTAAGAGTGTGACAGAATTACCACAGTGGTTACACAAAATGATACTATTTAAGAGTTAAAAAGGTACAGGAAGAAGCATCACCAAAATAATCATCATAATCACTACTGTGCTTTTGTCACCCTCTTCCCTTTTAGAAAACAAGGGGTGAAAACACCTCTGCATCTTCTGTTTAACATTTAAGCAACTGTAACAAAGACTCAAAATGCCACAGCAGAAATATCTAGTATCATCATTTTGAAACCGAACAGTAAGTTCTCAAATGATGTTTTAAAATTTAATATTATCCAAAGCGTCTCTTACTGATACGACAGGAGATTCATGATCCTAAAAATAATGGTATATATACGAGATGTTTTGAGGGGATGTATAAAGCAGGTATTTAAACTGAGACTTTTCCTCATCAAACCTTTTTTGTGCATCACTGTATTTAACAGAACTGAGAAGGAAAAGAGCATTTTAACAGTTACTTCAAGTCTCCTCCTTAAAAATACAGAAGAGTCTGGTTCCAGGAAATGGCTTTCAGTATATATACTTATACGTATTTTCAAAGAACTATAATCTTGACAAAATACTCATAAATCTATTACCTGCATTAGATAACAGAAAAAATTAACCAAACAGTAAAAAGACAGTAGGAAAAAAGCATTAAGAAGCATTTTCAACTGAACAAACAGCAGAAGGTGGAAGAAGTACTTAAAAACGGAAATAGATCTACATTGTGCTATTCACATATGTACTGAAATTTAGTGAAAATACTTCTATGCACACTCAGAAGCTGTGTGTTTCTTGCTACGCCTTTAAAAGGCATTTTTCAGGGTATAACTCTCCAAACCAAGCCAAAACCAGGCCCTACCGGTCCTCTGAAGAAAATACTATCAAACGAAAAATGCCCCTTACAGCCCACAGACAAGGTCTTCCATGTGAGTCAACAAGAAGAATTTTGTATCTTGACATGAAACCCGAATAGGATGAAATAATTTGCCAGCATACGTGTCCTCCAAAAATCGCCACACATTTTTGTAAAAGCAAGGAGCGCTCTGCTAGCAATGACCTAATTACTAGCATAAAAGCTGCGTATCTGACAAAGGGGAAGAAAGGACCCACTGCTTCATACATAATTTATTAAGATTTCCCACAGCATTCAGGTTAAGTCGCGGACCCAAGCACCTCTTTGTGATGTTAAATAAATCCGTGAGAAGTCAGCGGATCCCAGGGCGCGCCGAGGGCGCAGCGCTGCCCCCATAGCGCTCCCGCCGGCCGCCCACCCG
>VZTF01004854.1:39320-51282 GCA_013397755.1 Cnemophilus loriae | reverse complement strand
CCCGCCCCGCCCCGGGCGGAGCTCCGCGCGCGGCCCCGGCGCTGCCCGAACCCCGAACCCGCGCTGCGCGAACCCGCCCGGGCGACTGCACTGCTCCCGGCCGCCGCTGCGGCTCACCCGCCTGCCCAGCACAGAACATTCTACATTTTTTCATGTAAAAATGAAGCGAGGTTCTGCGTGTGCTAGAATTAAGGCTGCGACAGCTCACCCAGAAATACACTGAGACATTGCTTATTAAAAACGCAGCAGGAAGCGTGTCCTTCAAGGGGATGTCAGATTTCTCTGTGGTTCGGTAAAACACTGTTTTCACGTGCTTTTCAGATTATGAAGTTGTTACTGCTACTTAGTAGCTTAATAACAAATCAAATATATGTACATTTAAGCTATATTAAATTAGAACAGCAAGTACCAGTTGGAAAAAAATCTAAAAGACAAATGAATTTATGAAAGAAATCAATTTATGAAACTATTTTATAATCTCCTTTCAGAAATTATCTCTCTCCAAGGGTAAAGATGTAACAACATGTTCACTAGCATGACTTAAAAACTCACAGAACCACACTACTGAAATCCAAGAGACAGCAGAAATTAAGTCATATTTCAGCTGTTTGTGCTTGTTGTTGATATTTTCACTTTAAAAAACAACAACTACCTATATAACAGGTACTACAGGAATCTTCTAAAAAACGTTGATATAAAAGTCAGCTTTGCAGAAACAGAACAATATTAAATATTTTAAAGCCCCTAGAATGATTGAAGAGTAAGTCTATGGGCAGTGCCACCCATTTCAACAAAATAGGGCGTGATAGAAGACGTGCAATGGTTCCTCACCTAGAGCAGAACAATGCCCTTCTCTGTGGTATCCTACATAAATTATGGAGTTATATGCTTATACAAGGGGACATAAGGATAGATAACTCGTTAAAAACATATATCCTGATATGATAAGCCTTCTTATAATCCTTCAGTCTGCCTATAATAATTTTTTAGATTTGCATGAAACAAGCAGACATGTAGTACCTCGTGGCTGGGATGAGACGAAATTAAAGGCACTGCAGGCCTGTGCATGCATGTGAGCAATTGCACCACACATTACTTCAACGCTACTAATTTCACTTCAGCTGTTTCCTCATACCTCCTTTTTCCAGTCAGAGGGCAACAATCCACACTCAGAAAATATGCTCTTTACCAGATAACCTTTTATCAAACATCTTCATGATTAAGGGGATGTGTGACATGTCATCTTCAGGATAGTTTTGCACAAAATCCTCTCCAACTTCACCACTAAGGCTAACTGCAGAGGTACTGTCACTTCAGCTGTTGTGGTAAAACACTTTAAACCAAAGTTAAGTGGGCCATTAGTCAACAGTGTTCCAGGCTTTACGATTTCTTGCTATAAAGCTTCTATTAATTACAGTAATTGTTGACATCCTATGGTTTATGGTGGTTTATGATCCACTTGCTTCCATTTCACAGCAACCAAATTCATCCTCCCTCAGCTGTAACAAATTGTCACAGTACTCTTAACAGGTTCAAAGTTTAGAACCTATCTAGGCATTAGACCTAAAGCCATCTTACTTGATATCTTAGTGATATATGCCACTGCTCCACCCCTCAGAAATGCAAACCAAAATGCTACCAGTTGTTATTGTGAAGCTCTCTCCATCCTAAAATTATTTACGTTAGCATAAGTGTATATTCAAATAAATATAGACACCACTCAACACCTGTGTTATCAGTTGGCAAGTTGCTGCAATAGGAGTTGTAGCTTAACACCAAATCAGGTTGCTCCAGTAATAATTTTAACTCGAAGAGTAGGAAGTTTCAGAAGTGGCAAGTGCCACACAGCCTGGAATGACTACTTTAAGTGAGCAAAGACAACACCAGAGAACCAAAGAAATTGAAATACTATGTACTTTAAAGCTAAATTCCACACTTAATAGTGAAAAACTAAGCTTGGAGAAGTACAGTTAATTTTCTAGAACCCAAACCAGGTGTATTAAAGATGAAAGGCAACATACTGTATTCATTTACACACACCACACTGCATTTTCTGCCAGCTCTAAAAAACTGTAGTTCTCACTGCGTGAAAAGATTTTTGCTACTCCTGGTACTGGTTAATCCTTTCTGAATCCGGGAGCCACAGTCTGAGCAAATTCACTGCTCTGTAGCCTGAAGTCCCACATTTAATTGCAGAACAAGGAGAAGCACAAATTCTTTAATGCTTTCTGCCAAGATGACAGCTGAGTGGGAGGGAAAAACCTTTCCCTTCCTCACTCATAGTAATGCCCATTTTGTTATGATTTCATAAACATGGTAGCTTATGGTCTGTATGTTGTACTTGCCTCTGCGGCAAAATCCAGTATTAAGTGAAATTCAGCTTAATAAACAGCATGCTTTGACCCTTCCCATATCACATCTCCCAGTGGTGTTAAACCATTGCTATACAGCCAAATAGGTGAATATTTCCCCTCAAAACTCCTTTCTATGTGCAATATTGGATTTCCCTAATAAAACTGATACCAACGAAACACTGTTTGAGAAAAAAAAAAAGTCAGGCTCTCAGGGAAAAAAAAAGAAATTGTAAGGAGAAAAGTCTTCTTTAGACTAAGTTTATTTTTGGCTAGTTATTTTCTGTCTGGCAGATGGAACAAGATGGCTTTTTTGTTCTTTGAAAGAAACCATTACCAAGACAGGCTTAACAATACTGGAAAGATATTACATAAACCCATCCTTTAAAATCTATTAGAAGACTCAAATGTCTGCATGAATCCATGTAAGCTATCAAATCCAAAGGACAGAAAATTTTAGTATTGAAAGATACCTGTTCAGTTTCAAATTACTTCTATGATTTTGGACAGGATCCCTACAGTCTACTCAGCACAGCATTCTCAAACAGTCAGATGGGAATTTGGGTCCAGAAATGAAATTGGCAATATTTTTAATGTAATTTTTGATGCAATCTATGCAGTAACTGTTTCCCATTGCATTTATAAAAATACATTCTGAGACCAAATAAAATTGTCATTAACTGTTACACCCACTACTAAGTAGTGCTAATTAGAATCTCTGAGTAGATTAAGATCTGAATTTTTAAAAGCAGAAGGTATATTTCCCAAAATATCTAATTTGCTTCATAAAATCACAACTACTACAACAGAAAATGCAAGAGGTTTTCTGGTTTTAGATAGCTGGCTCATAAATGGGACAGTTCTCTCAACCTTTGCAACCTCACCCTCTGCAGCACTACACTACTCCCTAGAAGTTTCTCACTATTTAATATATTTAAAGTGATTGACTACTAGTCATTGAACATGCACAGAACTACCTACCTCAGAGACCCTGGGCAGGGAGTGGTTGGATAATGAGCTAAATTCTCTCTCTAGTGCCAGGCACTATTTTGGCATTACTGGCAAATGTGAAACAATAGTGCTGCTGAGATCTTACCTTCAGAAATTTCTAGTGCAAGATTTAGGCGTTGACTTGTATTAGACTGCACTTTTTAGAAAGGTGGTACTTTACAGATTTCATTAACAAAATAAACTGAAGACATTTCACGTCTGTTTTACATAGACAGAAGTTTCATCTCAACACAGGACTCGATGACATATTTTAGCAGCTGCTGTAACCAAAGGTTGTCTTGTGCCTTTCAACTTCACATGGGAAAAAAAAAAAATCAATGAAGCTGAACATTGTCTTTGTTTCTTATTTTCTTTAGTACTGTGAAGGTACATTGACATCTCTCACTAACACACAAAGACCAGGTTTTCTCTGAGGCCTGTCCTTACCATGCGACCAGGACTAGTGAAAGTTTGTATCTACATACTTGAGAAAACTCATACCTTGTTCCCATTGGCATTAGTATCACTGTTTCGGCCATTAAGAGCTGTAGCCCTACTTTCTCCATCAAAATTCTCTCAGAAATATTGTATATTATTTCCCCAACTATAAGCACCAGAAAGTAATCAGAAAAAGGTTTCCTGAGGATCAACAACCTAAAAGACTGCCTTTCACATGCAGATGAAGAAAGAATGAAGAAAAAAACTCTGTCATTGTTCCCAATGCATCATCCAGAACACATGCAGTAGCCCTACAAAAACAGACAGGAATTTTCTGTACTGAGAACAGATTTTCTACTATACTAATGTACTAAATGTCACCTTTTTTTTTCTTTTTTTTTTTCCCAGAAAGTTGTGCTACCAGTGCCTGAACTTGAGAAGATTTTTCCACAAGCAATGACAAGGTCTGTCCTTCACAGGGGTCAATTAACTACCCCACAGACATGTAATATAAGTTAAATGAGAAAAGCAGAAAAATGCATGCTGTTTAGTTATTTCATAACTAAGTCAGAGGTACAGAAATACGTCACTTGCTCTTCAAATCCTTTACTATTTAATGCTCTCTGCTGTTTGCCAATTCCTTACTTTTGTCCAGAAGTAGTCTGCTCTCTGGGGCATCTCCCACTCACACTTTCTCCTCTCTAGGTTTTTCTATTTGCATGAAGCTTTCTTGCTTGAAATTTAAAAAAATTCAAGGAGAAATACTGCTTCCTTCCTCACATCTGTTAGCTCTAGTGTGGAGTCATGGCCCAATCCACAATATTAGTCACATTTTCTAAAAACAGTAAAGCAATAATGAAGAGAGTTTTAGAAAACCGTTAATCCAACAAATTTCACCATCCAGTCTTCTATCTCAGCTATATAATAAGCTCCACCCGACACAACTTTGCGTCCATTACCTATGATTTCCTCATTCTCTAATTAAGAACATCACACTATCCTGGCATTATATCACTTCATTTCCTCTGTTGTAGCTCTTTCATGCTTGTTATGTAGTTTACTGTATCTGCATATTGTAATTTTCACTTCTTGCTCCATGGATGGTACTTATTCAATCCACTAAAGGACTTGACCTTTAAAGAAATTTGGAAGCTTATTTTAGACATGTGAGCTAGGAATCTTGTCATTTGTCCGTAATGTGCAGAAAGTGAGTTCAGATAAAGAGTGATCAGATAAAGAGTTAACTTTCAAGTGTAGTTTACCCCACTAACTGGGCTGTATTGCTACGTGCCAACCCACTCACCCCAAACCTCCAGCAAAATAAAGGCTTATCCAGCACTTTTGAAAACTTGCAATTCCACCTTTTAGCCCATCTGTAATTCTGTTTCAGTTGTCTGTTAACAGTATTGAAGGCTGAACATCTTCAATATACAATCCCTTGGTTAGTATACCTCAGGGGATCCTCTGGTGATTTTTTTTCAGAGGAAAGGTTATTCCTAGAGGATTTTTTTCATTGATACATACTTTTTCTCTTTTCCTCATTGGGGCCTTAGACTAGAAAAATATGTTTAAAGACAGAAAAAACTGTGTATTTTCCCATATTTCTTGGGAAGTGTCAGACTCTGGATCTGTCTGATGGCAGATCTACACTGAGTGCACACTCGGAACACTTGCAGTGGCCTGAGTTACAAGATAAAGCCCTATTTTGCTGCTTTTTCATACTCAGGATCAACCATAAGAAGTCACAGTACTCACATGACCCATGGATGACTGCACGTGCAAGTGGATGGTCAAATTCAGTTTCTTGTTACACTGTGGTTGACAGAGGTCCCTGCTAAAAAAGATGGATGCTACATGGTTATATAAGCTTTCTAGTGCCCAGGAGCATCCCAGAATTCTACACCACTCCAACAAATGGAAGCTCTATCAATGAAATATTTACCTTTTTCTTCACAATCTTCTTTTCGGTCCTCCCTTTGCTCGGTTTGAACCAGATGTTCCTAATGCAAGAGCTGATTTCTTGTAAGCATGTTGACATTTTAGTAGTAATAAATCAGTTAGCTGAAGGTCATCAACATGGTTTTTGCCAATGGTATTGAAAAGGTGGGAAAGCTAATTTTTGTGGAATCCTGTAAGCAACAACCTTTTCCAAAAAATGTATATTAACCATGATCATCCTTCAAGTCTGCTAAGATTAAAAAAGTTCCAGCTAGAGACAAGTTTCTTAAAACCTGCTGCATTAAGAAAGGCTGTGAGAAGGTCTAGAAACACAAAGATCTTGCTAAGTCATAGCTGTGAGTTCTCTGACCATAATTATAATCTTTTGAACACTTAAAATTAAGGCTCAAGCCTTAGAGGCTCTTAGCTACAACAGGACAACTGTATCAAATCAATCTAGAAAAACTATCATTTACAAGATAAAGTGTTGGCAAGGAATCTGAGGACACATATATCATCCCCAAAAATATAAAAAAATTCTACATTTCAGTACATAAAAGTAATTACTAAGGAGTTTGAAGAAAGACCACAAATAAAAATGGCTTTTCAAGGAAGATTTATGCTGTACGGTTTAAGGAGTACAACTTAGCTGGTTTAGAAAAAGGTAGGCTGTTTTTTATCACTGTACACAGAAAATATTTTTAAGTGTCACAAGTTTAAAGAGATCCATCAGCACAGATCACACAAACTGAAAATGAATTTCCCAACATTGCTGTGGGTAATCAAATCACAAAAGTTCAGTAGGAACTGAGCCCACAAGTTGAGACAAGGTATTTCAAAAAATACCAACTTTTACTGTTCCACAGCCTCTAATGTAAGGGTCACGCTGACCAGTGCTGGGATCCACTCCAGGACTGAATTACATGAAAGTTTACCATTCAGTTAATGCTGAAAGAATTTAATTCCTTGCAGTGTGCATACACTCATAAGGTCTTGGAACAATTATAATCAAGTCTCACACCACCAAGATTGAGCTGATTGCTTGGTAAGGTTAAGAAAGAAAATCCTCCAGCTCATTTCTCAGGACCAATACAGAACTTCACCATTAACTGATTTCTGTGCATGCAGAGATGAGCTGCTGTGGGAGGCAGCACTCCTGCAGAAGGAAGAAAATTAACTCTATCTCAGCTGAAAACCAGGACAAGAACGGACTTGTGCTCTCAGGTAGCACAACCCTCCAAGTCACCTTGCCTACATGCAGTTTTTCTGCTCACTGCCATATTAATCATTGCAAATAATAATTCATGTCATATTTTTGGGTTAGCTTTTGTTTTGGAAGCGTTCTTACTCTCTTCAGCTTATTTATTCACCATAAAAATGTGTCATTGGATGATTTGGGTCTCACTCCCTTAGGGAATTGCTGCTACACAAGCCTCCAAGCAATGGTGGCACACAAATTTTTTTCCCCATTTTTTTCCCCTCCTTATCTGGCACACAGTTTAGTCAGTTTATTGAAAGTTAAAAATACACAGCTTCAATTCAAAATATGTGTTGCTGGTGTGCATGCTAGAAGTTACATTTTTCTTTTGGTGTTTTGAATGAATGACATCTTTAAATCTTCATTTCAGTAAGACTAGTGAGGTGGAAAAAACTTTTCTCCTTTCATTGGAGAGAGAATTGTTTTTATAAAAGCCTCAGAAATCTATAATATTTTATGATATATTCTCCTAATAATGAAGGTCCAGCTTACTGAATAGCCAACAGGGGATAAAACTTCAAGCATAAGCAGCTCTGCCTAGTATTCAAGCAGCATGAATCCTTTTTTAAAATTGATCTACCTGTGGAGTAGAAAAGGAATACAAATTTGAAATATTCATTGTATTTCTAGACAAGTTTCTTCCAGTACCAAGCTCTATACATATAGCAGCAGTGCTCTATGATCCACGTTTTTAAGAGTCACACAAAATTTGCCTTTCTTTGGGCCATTCATCATCTTGGAAATCACCATGCATCTTCAAAGTAACAAACCCAGCATCTGAGACAGCTACTACTGCAAATTTACCACTATCCAACTTCAGTAAAGTACTGGGAAAAAGCAGTTGAAAAAAAGACTGATATCCATGCCCAGAACAAATACAGCATCACTGGAGTAAAAGAGCAGAAAAAACACATTTAAGTCTGTCAAAAACTGAGAAGGCAGGAATTTCTTGATCTAGATAGAATACATATTCCAGAGCCAGTTTCTATTCCCAGCTTGAATCCAAGGTCACCAGCTACTCAACCAAAATACCTAAATTGCAGGCACTGAATCTTAGAAGCCATGATAGAATTGAGTAATTAATGTATATATAATGTTACAACTCTGTAGAAACACTCAGGTTAAGATGTAACAATTAAAAAACCAAAGATTACAGATTTACTTCGCATCATAGATTCCAATCCCTATAGACACAGGAAGGGAAAATTTTAATTAATCACAACAATACTTATAAAAACTCTCCATCACTAAGTGTACTAGAATAATACTTTCTCTCCTAACACATAACCCAAATACTTAAATGAAAAGATTTTATTTTCAAAAATTTCCAGTGCAAATCAGCTAGAACATCAGTCCTTAGTCATATTTGACACAAATGTTCCTTCTCAGCATGGATTTGCATTTCATTGATCCATGACTCTTTTATAAATGTATATATTTCTAATCAAGCACTGAATCCCTTGCTAGAAGTAATTTGTACTGTTTTAATGTTAAAACTCAAGCTATTCAAGTTTAAAATTTGCCTGGCAAATCCAAGTAAACTGAGCAATTTCAAGAAAACTCTGGCAAACAAACGTAATAAATTCTTTCTACAAAAACAAAAATTCCAAACAGAGTAATCTTGCAGGGAAACTGAATGCCTGAAAATTAAGGTAAGCTGAGAGCTCAAGAATTTTAAGTATTTCCCACAACATTGAAGGAGTTAATTTTGCAAACTAATTACCCCAGGTGGCAAGAGAAAAGCAGGAATCTTCACAGTAGGTAACACTTGTTCTAACAAGGAAGAAACAATAGGAGAGATCCCATGCCATTGACAAAATCCCTTCTGTCATTCAAACAGAAAACCAAAGTCTTTCTCCAGAAACACAATAGGCAGTAATTGAAATTTTCTTATTCAAGACTATGAATGAGCTGTTCTCCAGTCTTACTTCTTTATTTTTATGCTTTACTTGATTTTTTTTTGCCCCATCTTGTGACCAGACACTTGGGAATTTCGTGTGACATTCATGTCGTGGCACCCATTCATCATGATATCAAACACAGGTGTGACTAAAGTCACCTGGATCAGTGACTCGACCAGAACTGCCCCTGTGTGCCCAGATGTGCACCCACCACACAGAAGAGTGAGACAGCACCTGGGACAGCACACAGCCACTCCACCACATCCAAGGACTTCCAGGAAAGGCTGGAGTCACAGCATAACCTCACTGAGCAAGCTACAAGAGCAGGGGCTTTCTAGTCTACACCTGGGTGATACTTTTCCTGGTGTTCTCATATTTACTGGTTTTCGGCCTTCCTTTCCCAAAGAGCAAATGCTAGCAAGTGCTGGTAGTGAGGCTCATGACAGTCTTATAGCCCAGTCCAAGTGCCTGGTAGTGTTCTGGACCGTGGGCTATGTGCAGCGGAATTGCTTTAGCACAAAAATCGTGCCTTTTAAAGGATTTGAGGTTTCCACAACATAAAGCAATTCTGAAGCTTATGCGGCTTCTAGAGAACAGAAGCAATATAATTATATTTAGAACATATAAAATGCAGAACAGAGGCTAGAATGATGAAAAGCACAATCAATCCATGTTCAGAAATGGTACAGTAAACTTAAAGGAACACAGATTGAATAAAACAGACCATTCTTCTTCAAACAGTGAAGCAGGTGGCAAACTGCCCACACAAACAACTACTTGGCATTTTAAAGAACTCCATCACTTATACATTACTAGTCAGAAAATTTTCAAACAATAGACACTGGCTAAGGAAGTAACAGAACTACATCCCAAAGCTACTCATATTCAGAGCAGTTGACGTTAAAGAGAAGAGTTAATATATTGGCAGAGAGCAAAAATAAAACAGCCATGGCAGCACTGGTACCTCGAAGGCAGACACATCTCCCCATTATTTTCCAAACAACTTAAAACATTCTAAACCACCTGAGACTTCTAAATTAGAAAAATTTAGTGAATTACAGTGAACTACAACCAGGCTTTGTCATTACAACTGGTTTCAGGTCTTCCCCGCTGCACGCAGACCAAACTGTCACACGGACTCTTCAGTAGCTTTACATCATTCTGGGCACTATTTCACTTCTTAAAGAAAAGACCTGGACATCTTGCTCACAAGTAAAATTGAGAGAGTGATTTGGAACAGTATAAAGACAGTCATGTACGGACAACCACTCTTTCATGGAAACAAAGCAATACTCAAATCCACTGGTTTTAGAGGAAGACAAGCTCTCTTTCTCCATTCAATTAATTCTTTTCAGCTTCCAGCACTTGAAACATTTTTTTGGAAAAAGCTTTATGAATCAAGTCTAGTTCTCAAGGTCTTAATGACATTTAGACATTTAATTAGCAAGCCATCACTTGGACTGGCATCTAAACCTTTTGTCAGAGACCTAATTCCATGCCAATTCAAACATCCCATTAGTCTTATATTAACTATAAAGAAGCCTCATAACATTCTGGCTATTTGATTGCACTGGCATGCACTAACACAACAGCAGAATGAATCTAACTGAATGCAAGCATACAGATTTACAGTGTATACATGTTAAATTACTCAGATATTCTAGGACAAAAATATAATAACCATATATGTGTATGAACTGGTACTCCGGCATACTTTGTGCTTCCTGGTACCCTGGATGAAATGTCAGCGACACTTACGTGAAAAAAAGGAAAAAAAAGCAGAAAGATTGACTTAATTAAAACTGTTTCACTGATTCCAAGCTATGCCCCGCTCTTAAAACTTTCTAGAGCTCATTCTGAACCATATTTAGATGGTTATACATGTGAATTAAGTATCATTATTCTATGTTGTCATTTCTCCCCCAAGAAATGTTCAGTACATTGGGTTTCTAAAAAGTCATTAACATATACACAATATATATAAACAAATAAGCTATATTTGGAATCAAAGAAAAATCACAGCAGCAAGTGCCCTTTTTCATCTTGTATTTCTAATTTAGACCTCTAGTTTTCACTGAAGTAACAAAACAAAATGTAGAAAAATACTAGAGCAAATGCTAGAAATCATTTGTATGCATTCTGTAAGGTTTTTTCCTTGCTTTTGTGGAAACAGAGTCACTGCTCCACTAGAATGGGCTAAAATTAGAGTCCTACACAACGAAATGCTTGTATAGTTGAACAATTTGAATATCATGGAACAAAATCCTAACAGAGTAATTCCGCTGAAATACAGGGCAGAAGGAACACTGGTACCACGAATGATTAAAGAAACAGGTATATAAGGAAATTGGGAAGTATTCAGTTGTCTTTAATTCTGGTATTGATACAGTCTGTAAAAAAATTTTTACCGTGTTATTTTAAAAAATCAGTTTAGCTTTATGTTAAAAAGCAACTGTGTGGAGGGATATATGGTCATCTATTGGATTTGCTCGCCTTAGAATCTCATGTATCTCAGCACTGCCTGCTGACACTATCTTCTCAGCAATGACAGGTGACAATCGTAGCATCGGGGTTACTGGCACTGAAGTTTTCACTCCAAAACTGCCAACAAATACACTTTTAATGCCAGAAATGAGTAAACTGTAACATAATCAGCTTTTTTCTTTTTAAATTGGTCTATATCCTGGTGTATAGCAGGTTCTATATGGCAATTATTTTTGTTGCACAGCACCTGCTGACAGCCAACATTTTTACCCAAACTTCATTCCACATCCAAGTCTTTCATGACTAACACGGAGTAATCAAGGAGACTTTACTTGAGCTCTTGGATTGCAAATTCTGTGGGAAACAGCTTAAAAAGAGTAGAGATCTTAAATGTGATCTTTCTGAGCAGAAAATACAGATGTTGCAAACAATCTCAGTGAGAAGAGGCAGGCATTTAACTCCAGAAATCCCATTATTCAAGGCACATACAGCATTTTTGTTGAAGAATGTCTGGCTCAAATACCTGTATCTCTCCTTCCACAACATAGCTGAATTCTAAAAGACACAATCAAAAAAACCAAAACCCACCAAAAAAAAAAAAA
>VZTF01004854.1:190-29179 GCA_013397755.1 Cnemophilus loriae | reverse complement strand
TCGGCGTCGGTCACTCAGGGTCAGTCACTCAGGGTCAGTCACCTGCTGAGGATCGGTCATCCAGGGTCAGTCACCCCTGGAGGGTCAATCACCCGGAGTTCATCACCCTCACAGGGCCCGTCACCCCGTGGAGGGTCGGTCACTCAGGATCAGTCACCCGGGATCGGCCACTCTCGAAGGGTCGGTCACCCGTGGAGGGCCGGTCAGTCACCCGAGGCCGGTCACTCAGGGTCGATCTCCTGAGGCTGCGTCTGCGCTGCCGTGGCAAAGGAGGTGGGCGGCGTGGCGTGGTCCGAGTGACGGGCAGTGAGAGCCCGAGGCTGCTGAGGGGTCGCAGTAAGCACAGGTCCTTGCTGAGGGGTGAGTGCGAATAGCTCTCAGGTGTGGGAGGGACGGGATGCCTGCGGAAAGCTCGGAGTGGCCGCGGGCACTTTGGAAGCTGAAGGAAGACACGGGATGGACCCTCGTGATGTGTTTCTTGAGACCCTCAGCCAGCAGGCATTCGGGCAGTTTCCCTTTTAAAGATTACAGAATCACGGGATGGGCAAGGTTGGAAGAGACCACAGCGACTCGTCTGGTCCGACCTCCCTGCTCGAGCAGGGTCACCTGAGTGGCACAGTATTGTGTGCAGACAGTTTGGAGTATCTCCAGTGAGGGTGACTCCATAACCTCTCTGGACAGCCTGTCACTGGTCACACGTGGATAAAATCTTCCCTTGTCAGCTCCTGTTTGTCCGTGTGCTCAGTGAGCTTTGCCACAAGTGGTTCAGCTTCACAATGGACAAGGTCAGCCTCTCCAGTTTCTCCCTCTCAGGCTGGACTCTGTCATGGCCTGGGTTGGCAGCGATGCTTTGGTGGCCATCTCCCAAACATCAGGATGGGTTCTGTGCCACAACCAACTGTTCCACAGTTTGGTAGATGAGGTCTCTCATCACTTGTGCCGCAATGTCACCTAGTTTGGATTACTTTCTTCACTTCCAGGTGAAATGTTTGCATAGCCTGTATTTCACTTCCCTATTTATGCTCATATTTCCTGTAAAGTTACTTCAAGTTTATGTGGATCCTGTCTCCCCAGTCAGAGGCAGGTGTGGTGTCATGAATCCCCACCATCTCCAAATGCAGCCTGAGGCAGACAAGTCTTTGAGCTTCTCTGTGCTAGCTTTGCCATCCTTGACCACCTTCTCCCAAACCCTCCCCCATTCAAGGCTTTTGTTTTTAAACCATCTCATGAGTTTTGTAACTACCTTCTTTCTTTTGATGTATGTAAAGACCTTTTTACTACCAGTTTGAGCATCCTTTGCAAGGTGCTCTTCAAATTCTTTCCTAGTCCTCATTTCCTGCCTTGATGTGACCTGCAGTGTTTTACAGCTTTCTGTTCTCTTTATTTTCGTCTAGACAAGTTCTGCCCTCTCATTATCAAAGGAATTGCCTTGGACAGAGATCATACTAGAACCTGTCACAAATGGCTGTCAAACCACAAATGTTTGTGAGTGTTAAATACGTATTTAGGAAAGCTGGTACATACTGATGAACAGCTGTGTCTGTGCATTTTAAGTTTTGATATTGTTTGTTCTGCTTAATTTAGGAATGAAATTTTCCTGGGATTCAAATATAATTTTTAATTGCAATTTCTGTCATTGCTGTGTCATGATTATCCCTGTTTCAAGTGTTATGAAATCGTATCCTACAAACCATGATCATGAATAGCTAAATACAAGCTGATACAAATTTGACCAATATTATGAAAACCGGCACAGTTAAATATATGGAAGAAATTCTTTACTATGAGGGTGTTGAGGCACTGGCACATGTTGCCAGAGAAGCTGTGGCTGCCACATCCCTGGAAGTATTCGAAGCTAGGTCCAGACTGGATGGGACTTTGAGCCACCTGGTCTAATGGGAGGTGTCTCATGACAGGAGATGGTCTTTATATGGTCCCTCCCAAACCATTCAATGCTTCCGTGATTCAGCTGTTCCAAATGATATCTTCTACAGAGTCATATGATAAATCACACTGATTATGGCTTTTTGAAAGACAATCGTTCTCAGTAATATTTTTGTAAATTCAGTCACCTTTAGTTTTGCTAGCATATTGCCTAAAAGTTGAATGATGAGAATCATAATGATTTTATATTCTAAGGAGTTTGGATTAAATAAAAGAATGTTCAGCTGTGTGACAGTCTAAATAACGACAATTTTAGATGTCTCTGTGGTACATACAATAACCTTCCACTTCATAAAAGGAGAGAAACCTTTAACTTTTCTCAAATCCAATTTGTGAGAATCTGTCTTCAAATAGATTTCTTCCTGACTAACATAGTCGCCCTCTATAGTGTAGTAACTGTATCAGTGGATGAGGAAGAGCTATAGATATCATCTAACTGGGCTTCTGTAAAACTCTTGGTACAGTCCCCCACAGCATTCTTATGTCTAAATTGGAGAGATTTGATCTTGATAGATGGACTTTAGGATGGAGAAGGAAGTGCCTGGGTGGCCACATCCAAAGAGTTACAGTGAATTGCTCAATGTTCAAGTGGAAACCAGTGGTGTCCCTCAAGGGACTAATAATAATGGCTTTATCAATGACAGAGACAGTGGGAGTGAGTACACTCTCAGCAAGTGGACAGATGACACCAAGCTGAGTGATGAATTTGACATGCTTGAGAGAAGGGATGTCACTTGGTGAGACCTTGATAGGCTTGAGGAGTGGTCCCATGTGAACCTCATGAAGCTGAACAAGACCAAGTGCAAGGTCCTGCACCTGGATTGGGGAAATCCCCACTATTAACACAGGCAGGGGGATGAATGGATTGAGACCAGAGAGTAAGGACCTGGGGGTACTGGTGGATGAAAAATTGGACGTGAGCCGGCCATGGGCACTGGCAGCCCAGAAAGCCAACTGTGCATCCAGGCCTGCATCCAAAGCCCCATGGGCAGCAGGAGAGGGAGAGGATTCTGCACCTCTGCCCCACTCTGGTGAGACCCCTCTGGGGTCCCAACACAGGAAGGACATGGAACTGTTGGAGCGAGTCCAGAGAAGGGCCATGGAGCTCGTCAGAGGACTGGAACACCTCTCTTGTGATGAAAAGCTGAGGGAGCTGAGGTTGTTCAGCCTGGAGAGACACCTTATCCAAACAACTGTAGGAAAATGAAACTACAGCAGTAGTCATTTACAATTTGCAGTCTCTTGGTTCCTTGAGGTAATAATGTGAACATATGCATTTGACTACGAGCTGTACCTTTGTGCTGAAGTGCAGCACAGGACATTGCCACAGGTTAAAAGTAGGGAATGTATCTGCCCCAGCAGTGTGAGCCAGCTCACAGGTATGCTGAGAGCACTTGAAGCAGCTGCTGCAGAGCTTTTGCAGCTATAGATCCTCCCTGGCCCCTGTGGCTGAACACCTGTAGCTGAACTGCTAGTGGAGAAAGAAACTTTGGCTAACACACCATCTGTCTTCATGAAAAGGGGAGAGTGAAGGCACTCTCAAGTTAACCTGCCTCATAAGGGACAAAGACATACAAAAGAGGTAGAAAAACAATAACTAGTTAGGATTCTCAAGGGACCTGGCTGTAACTGCTCTAAATTGTGGCGTAAGAAAGCATATGCCATTAGAAATCAGTAGGAATTTGCCCTAGCTATGACCTTTCCTTTCCCTCCCATTGTGCCTTCTGCTGCTGAGTACCTATTCCAGAAGTAAACATGGGATTTGGCTGTGTGCCAGATGGCGAATTCACTGAATAAAGGTGAATAGTATACTGTGGTAGCATAAAAGTTGTGGACAAGAATGTGTTTCTCAAAATAGTCTTTGAAATAATCTGCTTTCTTGTCTTTTCAACTTGCTGGCTAGTCACTCAACTGCAGATCATTATTCGTTTAGTTTTTAAGACAGTGTTCAGATGATCAGATTAGTATTCCATTGCACTTAAAGGTTTGATACATATACATAAGTCAATTTTTGCCCTCAATCAATAAACATAAGAACATACACCAGAATAAGCTCAGAACCTACTGAACAATATAAAGTGACAGCAGCTCTAATTCAGTAATTTGACAGTTGAACAAGATGATTGTACTGAAGATTCCCTCTGAAAAGTTATAGTGTGTTCTAAGGAGAATTTGTCCACCGAGACAAGTTCTCTAGCTATTGGCCCATATCTTACGATGTTTGCTGTAAGATGCGTGTTTTCAGAAGTGCTTTCGTCGGGACACTTCTATGGCTCGCTGTGAAAAGCTTTTCTGTAGGACTACATTTTAAATAAAGGCATGAAAAATGTCAGTGTTAACTATGTTAACCTGTTAACTATGATATTAAGTAGAATAATATTCTCTACACTCTTGAGAATATAATTACTGGAGGAAAGCATTTCTCACAATTGGCAGTTTGCTGTGTTGTGTATTTATACAATATTTCGTAGGAGCCATTTTGGCAACACTTATCTTTCAGGACAAAGGCCAGTCTGGGGAACCCTGAGTAAGTAAAAGTATAGACAGAAGAGTTTAGAGAGTAGTTTTACAGATGTTTGCTACAGAGGGACTAGCCTTCTCTATTTATAGATTGCCAATCACAGCGAAAATTCACCCGTAAGAAGGACGACTTCCCTTTTTTGTGCTTGGTTTGAGCAATTAGTATTTTAATATTAAAAGGTCACTCATTAATGTACTTAACTTACTTAAACCGTAAGTTGTTTACTGGAGATAATTTCAATCAAGAGAAAGAAATAGGAAAGCATGAATCCACAACACCTTATGCCTTGGGTTCCAACATATAACAGAGGCAAAACTAAGAGATGATTTTTCTGGATAAATAGTCATAAACTTGGACTTGGATTGTGTAATCTCAGAATCCTAAATGTATAATTAGAACTGTAAAGCTTGTTATTTTTTTATAATTTAATTTTTGGTGTAGTTAAATATCAATGCATTAGCTAATTAGATCAGACAACTTGAAGCAATGAAGCATGTAGTGGGTAGTCTGGTTCGTGTTTACAAGGTTTACATTTCTAAGAGAAAACAAAGGGAAAAAGAAAAACACTAATATCAGGAAAAAATCCCAACTCAGGATCACAGGATCGAAAGTGGCTCTTAAAGCCACATTACTTTTAGTTAACCTTATCCTGTCAATATAAAGGAAAGGGATAGTTGAATGGAATATGTCCAAGTTTACTGTGCTGCAACGGAAACAGGAAAGAAAATGAGATATGAGGGTCTTGAATATTCATGAAAAATGGCTCTGAGTTTAGTCCAGAGAATGTCATTTTGAGTTATGCTTAAGTCCTGACATCAGAAGAGGTCTGAACTTGCACCCTGAATCTTCCACTTTCTAAAAGAAGGGTGTTTTTTCCTCAAAAGACAGATGTCTGCATCTTTGAACAACATTGTTGCCTCCCTTAGGAGATGGAAGGGATAGAGACATCCTAGAGGTGGAGTTCAGTTGATGTGCTTTGCTTACCCAAGTCTGTTAAGCCTAGAAGATTTTTAAATAGTTCTTGCTTTACAAAAAGAGGCATCATTAGGCAAAGAGACAGAGTAAAAAAAATTTTCTTGGATTACTCAAAAGAAATGCAAAGAGTAGAGAAGCTGGTATCTAACAGATGGGCAAGGGAAGCTCTTGAGGAAAGTTTGAGATTAAAAGAAAAGTCTGCTATAGCTACCAAAGGTCAGGACACAAGTGACAGAATCTTTGGAGAAATTAGAATCCAGTCATTGCATCTAAAACATTGCCCATGATAAACAGAAGAATTACATATGGTGTCCCAAGATACTCTAATAAGAGTAGATAGGCACCCATCTGCATGATAATGTTCCAGCACAGAGCAAACAGTAATGGTAAACACTTCACAGTGAAGTGACTAAAACTGAACTTATAAAATAAAAGTGGACGATTTTTGCTCATGTGGTCATTTCCAAAAGTAGAAAAAAATATAGCCATGTTAAAATCTATTTCTCTTCTTCTGTGTATAGGAGTAACTTACTGCTTCAAACAGCAAGAATAATATGGACTTCATATGAGCTCTAAACCCAGTAGAATTAGCAATGTTACTGAACAAATTTTTATGTATTCTTCCAAAAGAAGCAAATGTTCTCTTCCTCAAACTTTTCTCATGATCAGAAATGACTTCTTTACCAGGGAAGCAACTGTGCCAACGTATGGGCTTGACAAACTTTTCTTTTCTATTGGTTTTTATGTAGAATAAATGAACTAACACTGCTGATACCTGTACTTGCAATTTTCTTGGAGGAAGAGTTAAAAATTTTAGGCGGAGAATGGAGCAGTATATTTCAGTGTTCTCCAGATTATGAAATTTTATGTGAAAATCTTCATACTTTGTTTCATCATGCTTATGCTCTAGTACATACTAAAATATTTCCACATTAAGCCTTAATTCCTGTGAAATTTGAGTAAATATGGCAGATAATACAGAGTGCTGTTAGGACATGGTTTTGTACACCCTGTGTAAGATTAATCTCAGCCATCTGAAGCTGGGTTGAATGTATCACATGGTGCAATTATTCTAACTTATTTTAGGCATTTAAGAAAAATTGCCTGCTAGAGTTGCCTGATTCTGTCTGCTGGTTATAAGTAGAGTCTAAAGGGACCAATTTAGACTGATAGTTTAGCATTCATGTTCTTAAATGAAAGCACAATATTCTTGTATTATATATCAATACATTATAAGATATGATACAATCCAATGAATTACTGCAACTAATACACTTTTGCAAACTATGTAAGAATCAACACGTTGATTTTCTCTAAAATTTATTGACAATTGATTTTCTCTAAAAGGCATAAATGTTGAAATTTGAAATGTTTGCATTTCTGATTGTTACTGTCATTGGTCTTTTCTTAAATAATATAACCTTTATCTGAGATATTGCTACTGTTTCCCTGGGAAAAACCCAAACCAACCCGGAGGCCTAATTTATTAGATCTAGGTCAGATATAACTCAATTTAAACTAACACATCAATATCAGTGAGATCAAATAGCTACACTCATGACCATGTTTACGTTCTTTCTTTCTGAAAGTCTGCCTCATAGTTTGCTAATAGCAACAGTATTTGCATTCCTTATGTAAAGTTCAAGATAACCATAATTTCTCTGTCCACACAGTATTCTGGGAAAATCTTTGAAGGCTGCCTAAATGAAAAGCTCATGATTATAACTACATCACTGATACAAGTGGCAAGTTTTGAGAAAAAAGAGTTAGAATCAAGTTGTTTCCTTGAAAGTTTGTTGAAAGCTTGATTTTGTGTCGTGTCCAAGCTTCCTTCATTTACACAATTCATTTACTGAAGTTCATATAAAAATTTATATTATTTACAGGGACATTTACCATGGAGGAGTGTATTAGGAAGCAGAATCTATATAATTAGAATTGATTTGGTCATTGAGAAATGGTAGGACTTTAGGAAAAATTCGGGGAAAAAATATTTAGTTTTACATTAGCCCATGCAACAAAAATATTGCCAGCACCTATGTGACAAACCACATTTTAATAACAGTTCTTGTGCAGTAGAAGCCAGATGAGTTAATCAATTTTCTGGGAAAAAATAAGAGAGATCTTTTGTTAGTTGGACTTTAGATATCAGTATTGTTGAATTCATCATCGTGGGAAAGACCACACAAAAGGTCACATCTGTGACCACTTAAAAAATTCCTGGCATGTTATTAAAACTGCACATCATAATCTTATTTTAGAAGCAAAATAGGTATTTTTCTACTCCAAAACCAGTGTATTTCAGCTCAAGTAAGAAATCTACTGTCCTGCTGTCATGTGTTTCACGTTTTTGTGGAAGACAAACTGCAGGAGTTTTAGTAATGATTCAGAAATAAATACTTCTAAGTAGCTACCCATTTAGTTACTTGAAAAGAAAATCTGTTCTGACATGCCCATCAGTCTAGACCGTGAAGTGGTGACAGTGTTTCCACATTCACAGGTGTAGATTTTTTGAGGCACTGGTTGGTCACAAGTAGTGCTGCTGATCAACTTGTAAATTCCAGCACCAGGACAGCTGACAAAAGCTCTCATGCAGAATGAAAGTCACAATTGAAAATCAGTTCTGAAACTGATGAAAACTGCAGTGGGGTGCCGGAGGAGTATTGGAGAGAGATGTATGTCTCTTCAGAAATATATCCATTGGAATGCTGTCATTTGCAATCATTTCAGGATCAGTGTGTACAACTTCATGGAGTGGTAGAGCTCTTAGGCAGAATGTACAGACAACCTTATAAAAGAATATTTGCAAAGAAAAGCACTTAAATGTTAAGAAATCTGAAGGTTGCCTGGGCAATATTAATTAACTTGATTTGTACATTTGTTTCATTCCCTCATGCTATGAAGCAATGCTTGTTCATAAAATCATGATATCTTCTCTGCAGGGACCAAGAATCAGTCAGCGAACCACATCTACAAAAAATATGAGAACATTGTATGTCTTAGTTTTGCTCTCTGTGAAGAATGCATTGTTCTGTTTGTTCTGAATGGGTATACTGCGAGTTTTGTTTGCAGCCACTTAATTCATGTGTCCAGAAAGACAGTAAAGCATTCTCTAGTAATTATTTCTGATATGAAATGCCCTGTCAGTAATATTCTTTCGCAGGATGAACTGTCCTAGTTGAGCTAGTCAATCCCAATACAAGAGGTATACCAAGTCTTTCACATTCATCTGAGTTCCTCTTTGAGTTTTGCTCTTTGCCTTTTGAGACAGAGACACTGCCGCTGTGCCTAATCTTCCAAAAACAGGGGTACATTATCTGAAAATTGAAGTAGACTGTATCAGTAGGACCTGTCTAATGCACGATTTCTAACTCTGTCAAAGAATGCCACTGGATTTGTGTGTAAAGTTATAAAATACCCATACAGATTCTTCCCCAGTTGAGATAATTTATCCATGCTCCCATTAATTTTATTCTTTTGGATGGTTTCCACCAAATTGCCCTATGAAGAATTCAGGTTTACTGCTCTGTACTTCCACTTCTGCAGCTCTTTTGAAAGCCTTTTAAAATCAGTGTCGTATTGATAACTTTGCATTTGAACAAAGTGAAAAAAACTAGAAGTCTGTGAAATCTAAGGAAGTAATAGAGCCAAATCTTGCAGAACTTGATTGTCCAAGTAGAATTGCATGCTATTGAGTCTCTGTTAAGGAATATTGTGAAAGTTACACTTCTGTGTACTTATTTGGTAGTGCAACACGACAGAATTAATAAGTACATACTTCAAGTCCATTTGAAAAGCTTGAATGTGGTAATGTCAAACTGCTGAATTTAAATATTTGTAACTTTTAGAGGGCTGAAACTACTTTGATAAACATAATTTAATATTTACATCACAGTTTAATTTTCTAAGTAATCATAATCTTAGATTTCTATTCCTGGTCAGTTTTAGTTATCTGAGTAATATTTAATCCAATGTATTTTTCTGAAGTTTTCAGTAAAGTTAAACAAAAACACCTTCTGACTAGTATGAAGTATATGTATTTGGAGGTGCAGAAGATAACATAAGTTTTTAAGCAAGTACAGAAAGTGGGAGAACTGAATAAACTGAGATCTAACTGTAATACTGGGATTGTTATTTACAAGTGAAGGAAAAACTGTATTCAGCCTCTATGATTATGGCTTAAAAGCCCTATGAGAAGTAGCTCCAAAATGTTGATACATATGCCTGTACCTCAGTCTGTTCAGGTTGCCCACAAACTTCAAACTACGGGGCAAACACCATGTCCCTTAAGTGAAGATTTTGAATATAAAAAAACAGATAGAAACCAAGAAACCGTTAACAAAGAGAGGTAATATAAGCAAGAGAATTGGCTCCTTCTGCCTGAGTGGCCGAGTATTATCGTATTTGACATTATCTAGTTGGTAACAGCATTATAAAATGAGCATAAGAGCTAAAGTCAAAGCTGCCAGAAGCTTAACTGTGTATGGGGACCTTGGCAGAAGCAAAGCACAAGTTGGTTGACTTGATTTCTGTTATTGACGTGAATACATAACAGGAAGATTCCAGTCCAAGTAACAATTATCAGGATAAATTTATGTAATTAGCAATTGGAGGAAAAATCAAATATGGGATGCAGCGCCATGCACTTTTTAATTTATTTTTAGAACCTGAGTATAATTACCCTGGCACTGTCACAGCTGCTACATGCTTCTTAAATACTTTTAACTGAGCAGTTTGCATCCTAATAGAGAGGCTGTCTCCTGTACACATTCTGTCCATATTCCAATGCAATTTCATGAAATAATCTAACTGGCTGAGCTATAAATACCCTATGACAAAAAAAGGGCATGGTTCACTTCATATGCAGTTCATTAGATGGAGATAATAATGAAGGGCACAATAGTGCAGGAGCCAATTTTACCCTTGTTCTTACCTGTAACTTTGTAGCTATTATAGGATACTTAAATAAATAACCAGAATAGATTCTCCATTACGTATTTGAAGAGTGGGTAAGTAACTGTGCCCTCAACTCTGACATAAGTGAAACCAACCGCATTTGGTAACTTCATTTAACAGTTATTGAGAAATCAGCATCTAGCAATTTGGGAACTCACATATAATGTTTTATACATTCAGAATCTCACTAATTTAAATTATTTCTGGCTTAGATATTCAATTGAACCTAATATGATTATGTTAGACATTCTGCCAGTTTCTGAAAGGAATCCATTATCATATATTATTCAAAATATCTCATAACACAAAACTTCGTCAAAAAGCAACCTAAATTTCTGTGTGTTCTCAAGAAAGAATATTAAATTAAAGAAATGAAAAAAAAATTAGAGACATTAACAGATAATGATAAATAATTAGAAGTAGACCTGAAAGAAGACCTTATTTTGAGACTGTGAAAACATATGGCTGCAAGTATACTTTTTACGAATCAAGCTGATTGAGGCATAACTGTTCAATATCTACAGCTTTATGTTTTCATGATAATAAAGAATAAATATTTACACCATTTGCTTTGAGTAAAAGTTTTGTGGTCCTAAAGTAGTTCCTGCATATAAAGACACATATATTGCTACTATCTCCACTGTCTTCTTTTCTCCTCTAAGTTATTCCCTGATGTCTTTCTGATTTTCTCTGCTCATTTACCTTGTTTCCAGAAATCTGCTCATCTGCTATGACAGGTCAGAAAGGAGAGAGACAAGAAAGAGAACAGATATTCTTTAGCTCAACCATCAAATATATGGGATTGTAAGAAATTCAGGCCTCAGTCATGGAAACATTTGATCTTTTACTTAAATGTATTTCATAGGAGGAATAGTGCTGTGAAAGATTATGGTTTTATGCAAGCATTTCCAGGATTACAGCCTATGGATTATGGATCAGAAATTTGCATGGTACAGTCAATAGAATTCATTTATTTAATTCTTCTGAGGTCTGAACTTGAAACTATTGCTGAAGATGGAAAATATGTATAAACTTTCCTATAGAAACAAGAATTTAAAAAGGTCAAATGCAGAGGATAAGCTGTATAAGCATACCTGTCTCTTCATGTTATGTACCTGCCTGTTCCATACTGGGGGTGGAAGATAAGGGTTGAAGTGAGGGAGAGATGGTGCAAGGCTTTTTCTGGATCAGTAAAAAAGGCTTTGACAACAAATAGCTTAATAAGATAATTGCTTTAATTAGACAGAGTAAGAAGACTCATATAGGTAGGAAGGAAACCTGATGTCCCATGAGTGGCTGGGCACTCTGAGTTTGTGCAATACGAGATGGAACCTGGATGGATTTTCCCATGGCACACTGTGCAGAGCAGATCCTGTCTGTGGAGAGAAGCTCTCCCTTTCAGTAATGTGAGCTATTCCATCATTTCATTACGAGAAAATAGCACTATTCCTAAGCGATTATGTAATGAGAACTCCTTGCTGCACTTGTAGGTAAAGGCAAGGCCAGGCAGGTGAAATCACTGGTACCCAGTGGGAGCTGCCTTTGGGCTCCTCTGTTCCAGTGAACTTGCTGAGTTGATCCTGCAGCCAAGAACTTTGTGCAGCACAGAACATCCCTGAAAGCCACCCTGTATATTCAGCACAGCCCTCTGCCTGCTCAGGTGAACTGTTGAGTAGATCACTAGCTTCTAAACTTGGAATGCTGTCCTGTTCTGGATCAATACACTACGTAGGAGGAGCAGGCATAGTTTCTTTGAGAGCTCCCTGTAAGCAAATCCTCCTTCATTCATGTTTACTTTGATAGGTAAACTTATGTTTTTAAGGCTGTAAAAGTACTCCAGCTTCTAATTAGGGGCTGTTGTATCACACTGTGTTGTCTGAGGAAGAGGAGGAAGACTAGATAGGTTGTATAAAATAAATACAAATTCTCAAATTTAATCTTATCATCTAACACCTTGTAAAGTAATTTTAGATCAATAAACCATCTGGCAAATAGACAAAAAATATTTTCAGAGTATAATAGAGGTGTTTCTGTGTGTGCATTCTAACAAGGATGCTTTCTGTTTCAGAAATGGACCACTGTTTGGAAGAAAGCGGTCCTCCTATCTGCTAAGGGGTAGAGTGCACGCACTCTTCCTTAGCTCCTCCTGGTTTGGATAACATGGGATATTTCACTGCACATCCCATCACAAGACCCTGGGCTTTACACTGTTGTATGACCTAGTATGGTAGTTCCTTGCTGATTAAAGAGAAAAAAAAAGAAGCAAAATAGAATCTATCCTCTTGATTTTTCCTTGAAAAATTAATGGGATACCACAGTAGTGAGACATCATTTTCCCCCTGTTGACGTTGGCTCAGGTATTTGTGAAGATTTCTAACTCCAAACTTGCATATAAGATTACATATATTTTTTATTTGCCTTATGCTAATTTTTCTATTTAAGATTAACTTTTTCTGTCTCTCTGTGATATAAACTCCCTCCACTTTTTACAGATTAGTAATGCATATCTGTATATTAATGGTATTTTTACATCAGAGGCTAGGTTAGCACACAGACTTCTGTTTCAAGTGCAGTCTTACTGTCATGTCAGCATGATTTCTGGTGGAGCTAATAAAAAATGACCACTGTAAAACAGGTATCTCTGTTTCCAGGCGTAAAAATTTACACTTTTGAAACCAATCCCTTAGCCGCATCTCTCCACTGCTTACACACTAATGTTGTACCTTAATTTCTGGAAGTTAAGTTAATTTACTAAGTATTTAGCAATAAACACTTTAGAAAATTTTTGTTGCATTTTTAAAGTATAAGCCACAAATCCTACAAGTATTTCTGTACAGGAAGGAAATGGTAATGTCAGTTAAAATAATAACAGAGAATCAAGCTTAAATATGAAAACATAAGGCTGTTTTCCACATATGAGTAGTTTCAATTTGTGCCTGTCTGTCTGACATCTAAAAAGGTTTTGGAATTAATTATTTTGTTGCTGCCTTAAAATAATTGGTAAAACATATGGGATAATGAGTATCATATTTTTCCTTTTTTCCTGCCTTTTCTTCTCTTTTTTTTTTAAGCTAAATGGGAGGGACAGGGTACAACAACTCTGTTTCTATATATTGTCTATTTTTCTTCTCTCTAAATAGCCATCCTTAAGTCCTTCTGTGCAATAACCAATGCTCTTATATAATGTGAAACAGAATAAAAAAATTGAAGGAGTAGCACAGGTTGCCCTGAGAGGTGATAGGTGCTCCATCCCTGGAAACACTGGAGGTCAGGTGGGATGGGGTTCTTTGCAGTCTTGTCTACTTGAAGATGTCCCTGCTCATTCCAGTGGTGTTTGACTGGGTGGCCTTTCAAAGGTCCCTTTCAGCCCCAACCATTCTGTGATTCTATGAAAAATTACAGCTGTTGCATTGTCTCTTTCAAGCTTCTAGGCTGCAATTAGATCATCATCAAGCTATTCACACGCAGTTTCATCCATATTCTAACCAGTAAATGCTACATTGAACTTACCACATCAGGACAGCACTACCCTCACAGAGTTCAAGCTGGAGATCATAAGAAAGTGTGGATTGTGGATGCAGATGGGGGTGCAGACAGTGCTAAGCTAAAGCAAGAGGACCACAGAGGCTGCACAACTTAGAGATTTGTGCTTCTGCTGTATTCCTGTTATGGTATCAGGTACTGTTTACTTCCCAAATACCAGTGGGGTTTAGGCAATACAGTTCACAAATAATGAAGGGGGTGGGAGGGTGCTGGATAAGTGACATTTCCTCTGAAAAACAGGTTGTGTTTTTCTAACAGAGGGATCTGGTGTTTTAATTTCCCATGATCGTCACGTAGGTTTCATCAACCTTGTTTTCCAGTGTGTTGCATTGCCTCAGGCGACTCGATTGGTTTTAAGAGAGTCACTGGCAGCAGAGTGACACTTTCTGGAGTGTTGTTGGTTGCTATGCCCATACACCATGGACACATGCATATCTCCTGATACCTTTTCCTCAAGTACACACCTTCTGCTTATTCTAGGTTGCCATTCAGTCCTTTTGTAATGGCTCCTCATCTGTATACATTTTACAAATAAAACATCCCCTTATGCATTGCCCTTTACATTTTCCAGTTTCTAAATACCTCCTAGTGTGCTGAATTACTCTAGTAAACATGAAGACAAAATATTAGCATTAAAAATAATGTAACTAATATCACAATTGCATTGAGAGTGGTTGTATAGGAACATTTGCTGGTCAGGCTTTGCATTAGGAAGCAGAGGATTGAACATGGAATTGCCTGTCGTAAAGTCTTTATCCTGGATACTTTGTAAATAACAATATGCAGCACTTCTGCAATCTAAGGAATTTATTTACCCCTTTATGGTGCCAAACAGGTACTGTGGAGCAACTTTTGCTTATTAAAGAAATAGAAATGGAAAAAACCCCAAAAGTGAAAGTGGACTGAAGCCCTCTGGTTTAGTTAGTCCAGTGTGTTCTGTTTTTTTTCTACAGTCTCCCTCTTCCAAAGAAAAAGCACTGAGAAAGAGTTGTAGAGAATGTATTTAGACCTGTTTGCTTTACACACCTGCTTTGCAACATTAGGTGCTCAGGATCACTCTCTTGACTAAAGGAGCGTGGAGAGATAAGTAGCCAACGTAGGGAGCACCAGTGTCTCAGTCCTGATGCTTCCTTCTTGTCCATGTGTCTTTCAGTCTGCTTCTTTCTCTGCAACCAGCCATCTGTGTGGACTGGTGTGGGGGCTGTGGAAGGAAAAAGGTCACAGTTCTGCCAAATGAATGCTTCCTCCTGCACGTACATGTTCACAGCAGAGCAGCAGGACAGGGGCTCAACCACTCTCAGAGCCACATTTCTGATGCAGGCAGCCTGAGTACACTCACTCAGAGCAAGAGGCACTTTCCCCTAGTTTGTTCATGTCAGAGTATTAGTGAAAATCCATCCCTTATGGTGAATCACTTCCCAAAGGAAGCGTAGGGATTTTTTTTTTTTTTTTGGTATATCCTCTTAGTGGAGTTGATGAGAAAAACCAGAAGCTGGAATGTTATTTTCAATGGGAAAACAATAGGAGGGAGGTTAGGTAAATGAAACGGAGGAAGGATGGACTGAGGAAAGAGAAAATACAACACAAGGAAGAGGAGGAAGAAATAAAAGTAAGGAAACTTGTATCTTAAACAACTCCAAAATACCAAAGGAGCATTTAATTATCTTGTATTTATCAGCCTCTGCATATTGGCACAGTCACTGTATTTCACTTCTGTCATTGGTATTCTACAGCTTCCAAAAATATAGAAGTGAACTCAGCTATTCTACATGAGAAAAGGAAATTAAAATAAAAAATGAACAGAGTTGCATTATGAGGGAAATTATTTTAATCAGTGAGTGAATGAAGGGAAAGAGTGAAAAGAGCTTTACTGCTTTACTTTATGACTTTTGAGCTATATGCGTCCGAGGCTTTGCCTCAACAGGGAGCTTCAAGGTGGTGAAAAAGGAGAATGTTACTGCCCTCCATAGTTCAGAAATCACAGATCTGTTTCCTTTGATGGAGTGTTGAGATACATTTTAGAAATAATGTTCAATATATTATTTTTTGTATCTACTTCAGAATTCTAAAAGTTAAACTTCATATAGAGACCGTTGTCATAATTTTGTTCACTTGTCTAATTCAGCCTCAAGTATGCCTGTAGTTTCGAATCAGACCTGAATGGTTAAGAAAAACTTAAGAAAACAGCATTCAAGTTTTTTTTATTTCTTGAGTCACTGTGAGGAAAAAAAATTTGTTTTTATTTTCAAGGTTAAAAAAATGTAATGTGTAACTTGCTTACAGCAGTATTTTACCCACAGTTTTTAGCTGGGTTGATCAGTCAGAGAGGTGACTGTTAAATGGAAAATAATAAGGTCAAGAATGAAGCTGTTTTATTTGTAGCATGACGGCATTTGAAATTTTTTTTTTTGCTAAAACATGATTCTAACCAGAAATGGCATTTATTAATAGCCCAAAGGATTTTGGCCAGTATCTCGTTGTACTTCATAGACATCTGGAGTAGTCACAGCCAAGGAAGAGGCTCAGCTGAGGAACCCTGAGGTTGTTTACTTGCAACGTTGGCAGAGCATTGGTCAGAAAGACAGTTCTTTGTAAGAACACCCCTATTAGAGACATATTTCAGTGTATTGCTGTGGCTATATAAACTCATAGCTGGCATGGCTGGAGGCGTTATTGTGGTCATCTGTTCTGGACTCTTCTGGGGCTTATTTCTGTTTTATGCTGAGTGTTTATCATAATGCATAAACAGTCTTGGCAGAACAAGGTAAGAGTACAAATCACTGGGCTTAGAAGAATACATCTGCATGATGTGCAGCACAAATACAAACCCTTTCCAGTTGTTTGAGCAGCATCCTGCCACTATGAGTGCTGCAAAGCTACACTGATGTGCAATTAACTTTAAAAACCACCAAAACCCATTCTTGAAAAACGAATATTTACCTGTTAGTCTTGTTTTTTTTCACATCTTCATCTCCAGAGCTCTTATTTTTGGAGTCTTGTCTACTAATCACTCATTCTAATCCACATTGTGGTTTTTACTTTGGATAAAATTATTTTTCCCCACAGGCTCATACTGACTGACAGCTTTCTCATCTTTAAATATTCCAAGTGCTATAACCATTTTTGCTTTGTACAGTCACATGCTGTGCAGTAAATACGTCATGCAGAAAATGTTAATTTATGTAACTGCTTTACCAGAT
Organism: Cnemophilus loriae; assembly: GCA_013397755.1. NCBI lineage: Eukaryota > Metazoa > Chordata > Aves > Passeriformes > Corvidae > Cnemophilus > Cnemophilus loriae. The sequence goes on along the minus strand of VZTF01004854.1, from coordinate 12,040 downwards.
ATTTCTTTGCTCTGCATAAGTGACTTAAGCAAAATTAATGCTATTAAGTATTGAATCTATATTAATATTCTGGCAGTGCATTTTGGAATTTACTGCATTTTTAGAGATATCTGTCTTTAAAAAGTGAAAATTCTAACCCCTGTAATAAAAGACTCAGTGTTTCAAGACTGGCTCCAAAGGCATGAATTATGTATCATATCTTCCCTGTGCCGGATTAGAAAAGACTGTTTTTCATCTTATTTGAGTGGTTATAACTGAAGAACTAAGTGAATGCAAAATTTAATTTTGTTTCAAAAATGCAGCCATTAGTTTTCGAGGCTGAAGGAAGTATATAGGGGTATTTCTCCCCATTTACTATTCCAAGTTCAAACATTTGTGACCTACAGGACTTCCTGAGCCCTTTAACTACAGATCAGATATTTTCTTCCATGAATTTGTCCAGGGGATCTTTATGCATTTATGGTTTTGATATCCAGAACATACTGTATTAAGAAATTATATATTTGCAGTATGTAAATTTACCTCCTATTTTTTAAAAAATGCTTTGAGTAGTAATGCAGCTTGATACTCCCTCAAATTACAATAATAAAACAAGACTTTAGGAAAAGAAAAACTGTCACACATTAACATTAAAGGACAGTTAAAAGGCATGTATTTTATTTAGCTGCTATTAGTGGAGAATTGTCACTGAGACAGCTTTTGTCAAAGCAGTGTCCAACTTTTAAATATTGTACAGTGAGCTGCTTGGATAATAGATTGAAGACTGCTTTGAGCATATTAAAGTAAGAGTATTTCCTGTATATATGACATGCCTCATAATCATTCCTCAGTCTCTGCTTTTTCTCCTCTTGAGAAAATAAAATAGAAAGCTTCTTTTTAAATGGTTTATCACTGTATTGTCAGAGAAATGTAGCCAGATGTGGCTGTCAAAAATTCCATAGAGAGCCATTACTTTAGGGTGATCTTCATCGGGCCGTATTGATTTCAACTCCTTACACATTTAAAACATTTTTAAACACTTATATTTAAATGTTGTTTAGCCTTCATTTCTTCTTCTGAAAGATGTGTTCCTACTACCTTGTTATTAGACTTTTTATTTATGAAAAATTATATCAGAATACTTTTATTTTAAGTGGAATAGTGAAAATAGCCATTGAATATTTCTATTTTGTACCTACATACTTCAACTATGATTTTGTACTGTACTGCAGCAATATGTCATTGCTTACAGTGGATCCACCAGTTTAAAAACTGGAATGAGAATAGACAGAAAGCAATGTTTTTCAGCTTTTCTGTAATCATTGTAACTCATGGATGTCACACTAATAGCAACAAAATTTGTTGGTAGGCTCAATATTTGGAACAGCTGTGCATGGAGCATTGGACATTTTGTGCCTGCCACATCTCTGTGCCTCTGAAAATTGCAGCCCATACATATTCCTTTAACTAATGAATCAATAAAACTGTCCTGACTATATGACTGGTTTTACAGAAAAAAAAATGGGGGGATGCCTTCAACCTATAAATTGATATAAATTTCACCACCCACTTTCTGAGGCTCTCTTAATATTCCTACAGACTCAACTCCTCCTAAACCTAGTTAGTGCCTATCGACTGGTAGTCCTTATTTTGCAGTGGGATCCTGCCTGGAAATCCCATACTAAGGACGTACTTTGGATTTATTGTGTTATGTGTGGATGACAGCCATGTGGTGAAACTCTTACCAAAATTCAGTAAAAATAAAACTCCATAACACCAATGTAGCATTACGAAGCAGGCATTCATAATTTGGCTGGATGCATGAGGGGTATCTCCTCTGAAAACTGTGCATGCTGATTACAGAAAAAGCTCCTTTTTATATACTATAATTTACATACATATCCATTGATTTTCCTGGAATAAACATATTTATGATAATAATTTTCTCAAAATCATTAACATGTGTTTTCTCTCCTCTGCTCATGTTCTTCTGTCCTGGGGATCTCCCTGGTGGTGTCTGGTGGTTACCAACCCCAAAGTCACACCTGACCACCCAGTGAACTGGCAAAAAATGGCACAATTGGGCTGGTTGCTTTCCTGTTCTTCTCACAGAATGAACATTCTGTGGTTCCACAGGCCAGTGGTTTTTGAAGAATAAGCATTGTGTTAACCCACCAGGTGCAAACAATTTTTCATCTGACAACAAAACTCTTCTAAGACATGCATGTGATTATCCCAAATGAGGCTGAAATGAGACTATATTCAATATAAACCAGTCACAGTCATGCAAAATGAATGGCTGTTCAATACTTAATGTAATATAGTTTCAGTAATGTTGCCCACTTTTTAAGCATAGTTCTATACGTTAATATTCTTCAGAGGACAAAAATATTTCTTGTTATTCACCTGACACTGTCATCAGCCTTTGACTTCTAAGCAGTTCTGAAGATGGAGTAAGTAGCTTAACATTTTAAATCTCATTTACCTTATGATAATAATGACATTTATTTCCAAAACAAAATTACTTAACATACAGGGGCAACGGGGATTACAGTTCTGCTGGGGTGTTAGCACTCAGCATAAATCCCGAAGTGTGATAACTAAATGCATTTATACTTCTAGTTCCTGTCTATACAAATACTGCTGATATCATGACATAGACGGCATTAAAACAGCAAACCCTCTGGGCTAAGGAGCCAGGTTTAAATCTGGGATATTGATCCTTGAAAAAGTAATACCCAGTTAAGTGTGTTTGACTCCAGGTAAGGACAGTAAATTCTTAAACGCCAACCGGGCAGTCAGTCACTAAGAGATCAAACATATCCAAAAAAGGTTTTAATTCCTATGCGGAGGAGCTTCAGTACTATTTTTTACCTTAGAACATAGTGATAGTATGAAGAGCTGGTTACAAGATATCATTCTCCTTCCATTAAACTTGGTGTGACAGAGCTTGAGTTTTTTTAGAGCTTTTCAGTTCCCTCAAGGGGAAATATTTTTTCTTCATTGTGAATTCAAAGGAATCCTTAATGCTTTTGTAGAACCTATCAATCCAAAAATATTACATGCATAAAAAGTCAAGCTTAAAAGGAAACTATTTAACTATAGAAAGATTTGGCATCTCTGAAACAGCTCTCGGTACTTAAGATCAGAAAACACAGAGTGTTCAGATACAATAGGCTTCATCTTAAAAGGTCTGCTCCAAGTGCATATTCTGAGTTTTGATGAGTTCAAAGCCTGCTGGACTAGCTTTCTGAATAATAGGGAGATTAAAAGTTCCATCACAGGCTGATGATTCTGCCTCTCTGCTTCCACAGAGTTCAGCAAATTAGCAGAATTGTGCATGAACTCCAGTCCAGCAGAGCCCCTAATCACTCAAAATGCAGCGTTCAGCTGCTCAGCAAGACTCTTCTCACTGCCATGTTGCCACACTCCCAGATTTTGCAGGGTTGGAGTGCTACAGAATTAGATCCTTTCAGTGTGATTAGCTCTTTCATCAGTCTCAGCAATGACACAGGACATTTTGCCTAAACATTTCTAGGTAAAGGAAACATGGATATTTATGTTTTGGTTGGATTGTGACAAAAGTGTGGCCTATTTTTATTTCCTGTACAATGCACCAATCCTAGCTTTAAAATAAGATACGTAAATCTAAGCAATTATCTACATAAAAGAGATTGATCGATATCATCAGTAAATGAAGTTTTCTCGTGCGTTTTGTGATTCAGGAATTAGAAATTTTATTGCACCTTCTAGGACCTATGAAAGCTTTATTTATATGTACTTGGTTTTGTTTTGTTTACTGGAAAGTATGTTTTGAGAAAAATTTATAAAAGGAAAACTGCTTCCTTCTAATTAAATATAGAATTGAAGATAAAGGGGAACTAAATGGCTCCAAATACTCTAAAAATCTTTTCATTGCTAACCATTGGTGTGAATCAAAGGCTGCAGGGTCAGACTGAGGAGCAATGGAAGTCTAACTTGGCATGTCTGATGACATGCTCCATTTCTCCCTGCTCTGCAGACAGCTCAGTTTCTCAACAGCCACACCTTAAAACACCATTGCTCAAAGCACAAATTTAAAAGGAACCATAATCACTCCCATAGTTTAGAAGGTGCAGCTGTCAGGTATTTGCACAACTGGGAAAGGATGGGCAGATGACAGCAGGACCTTAACCTGAGAGGCCCAGGGTTACAAGTCAGGGTCCAGAGCAACAGGTTTATACAACGGCTGTTCAGTAGCATAACTAAAGTTATAAAATAGAGCATCTTTTCTTCTAAATTGTAACTGTGACACCTCATGTGCTAACAGGAGCCCTAAACCAATGGAAAGCTGTAGGGAAGGAAGGCAGGTTTAGAAAAAGGAGAGCCTAAATGCATGCCACTTATGACTGGTCTGCCATGTATGATCTCTTGGGAAAGATAAAATGCAAGCCAGGAGTTAATCAAATGTATGTATAATGCTTCTCATACTGTAGTATTTATGAAGTTTTTGGCAGACCTGAAGCTGTTAGTGAATTGTGGGAAGGTCCCTTAAGATGGAAAGATATGGTTCATTCGTTCATTACTTATGTAAGCTGGGAACTCTGGGTTTTTGTGAGTTGAGCTAGATGCCATAAGTTATTAAGTCTTTTCTTTGATGTCATAATTGTTTGCTTGGTAGGAAATGTAATAGTTCAGCAAAATGATTGCTGTGGATGGAAAGAAAAAAATCATAACATTTTAATCTGCATCTCTTTAATGCTAGTGAGATAGTTTAAACTTGTAATGACTTTCAATTTGCCACTGAGTATAATGGCAAAAATCATCATAAAAACTGTTACCCTTTTCAAAGATGATCTGATAGGACTGGCTAGGTTAAATGACTACAGACAAAAGTGTGAAGGCATGCAATTCTCCAAATAGGCCCTGGCAACACAGCCAGAAACGTGCAACGTCACATGTTCACAGACTCATCGAATCATAGAATGGCTTGGGTTGCAAGGGACCCCAAAGATCATCCAATTCCATGGATAAGGACACCTTCCACTACTCCAGGTTGCTCAGAGCCCCATCCAACCTGGCCTTGAACACCTCCAGAGATCGGGCAGTTACAGCTTCTCCGGGCATCCTGTGCCAGTGTCTCACCATGCTCACTGTAAAGAATTGTGTCCTAATATCCAAGGTCAACTTCCTCTTATAGAAAACAGAATTTAAAGCTCATTGAAGTAATTTCATTCACTGAAATATAATGAGAAGCAAAACTGTAAGGACAGTTATTTAGAGATTTATATTTTGATGGATGAAAACTCTTGCTATTTTTAATGCTTTGCTAAATTATGCTTGGGAAATTCATGACTAAGGAATTCACCAATTGCATTCTAGTTAAGTTTTCTGTTAGCACACCATATTATAATGTTTAACACGTATAAATTCACATTTTTAACACTATCACAGAACTGGGTTAGCAATTTGAAGAAGAAATATAATTTGTCCTTCTAATATATGTCTTACAAAAATTTAAAATGCCTGCAAATAGGCAATCTAATCAACTCATATTTTCAAAAATCTGTAGAACATATTAATTTCTTTCTAGAAACAAGTGATTTGTGGGATATACCTAATCATATTTATGTGCCAAGGCTTAAAAATTTAAACATGATATATACTCAAGATTCTCAAATTCTTTGATACTTGAGGAAAATACATCACCACCCCCTCAGAATCAGGTTATACTTACCTATACTACTGTACCTTAATATATTTTTCAATATGTGAACTGGGCAATTAAATGGAAGCAAGAGTTCAAAGTTCATTTTCATTTTACCTAACTATGTTACAGAGTGGTTGAGAAAGTTAACATAAGTACTGCCATCTGCAAATGGTACTTAGTATTAACAATCAAACCACTTGGTTTCTATCCCCTTTTCAATGATTGATTTTCCTAGAGCATTTTTGTTTCTTCCATGAAAATAACACAGCAGGGCTTGGGGTATCTATTTTTCCACTGTAGAAGTAGCAAATGACTTGTTGGAATACATTTATTGTTTCCATAGCTCAAATCACCAGAGATCACATGCAAATACCCATTCCTTCTGTCCAAGTCAGTAATTGGTTCCAGTGTTTCATCAGCTGAAATAGGAACTAATATTTTTATGTCAATTCTTAAATATGTGTTCTATTCTGCCAAGACACAGGAGATTGGAAAACACCACTACTTTATCTGAGGTGACAGTCAAGTGATACTCATGGAGACTGTTCGATATTTAATGCCAGTTACTGCAGAAAGGAAGATGAAAACAAACATTGGACTTGACAGATGTATTTTGAGGGATACCATTTGTCACTGGAATTCACAGGTCTAGCTCACCTCTTTGGTTTATCCTCATACAAAATTTCGCTAGGAGTGTATTTCCCTGTTGCTAACAGGGAGAAGACAGACATTGTGTCTACAAAAAGCCGTCTTGGTGAAGAAGATTGCTGCCCATCAGCCTCTCCCCGTTTGCTTGCGTTCCATCTGTTGGAATCACTGAGGAGCTACTTGGTGTTCATCGCACAAGCATTTGGAAAGAGGTGACACAGGGCTGAGGGCAAGGCAGTATTTGAGTTCTGGGAAAAACAGTCCCACTTGTTTCCTCATGCAGCCTTCATGTTACAACCCCTGGTGGGGACATCCTCTGCTTAGATTTGAAAGACATGGCAAGGATTGAGTTCAGCTTAAGCTAACTTCTTTCTGGAAAGTTGATGTGCCTGAATTACATTGTTATTAAAAAGCTACAACTAAGTGGCACATGAATTTAAAGGATTAACATGAGCATGTAACTGTAAATGAAAAAAAAACCTAAGGTACACAGTGTGTTGCAGAGGCTGAAAAAAAATGTGAAAAGTAAAGTAAACTCGTGTGGGGTGCCTACAAGGAAACTTATAATTCAGCAATTTAACTAATGGGAAAGGAAATAAAGGAGGAACAGAGAAGGCTGGAGCATTTATCTCTCTCTTTTGCTTCTTTCTTCACAGAAAGGCAATTTGAACTTATTTATGATTGTTGCCTGAACAAAACATAGCTTTAGCTAGGAGTCAAAAAACTGGCAAGGAAATGGGGGAAAGAGCCTTGAAAGAACACCAAACAAGTTATGTGTATTCCGGTCAGCACTCTGTAAACCCCAGCAGTTATTTTCAAGATTTCTTCAAAGAAAAAGGAAGAGCAGAAGAAAGTCCACTGTGTTATTTATCTTTAAAAAAGGCATGTGGAAGGGACAACGTGAAGAGCTGCAGAGCAGTCCCACTCAATACTGGTTCCTGGGAAGATACAGGAAAAAATTATATGTGACTGTTTCAAAGTATTCGGATAATAAAGCAGTAAGACAGAGCCTGCATGGATTTATCTACAACAAATCACATCAAATCAATTGAATTTCATTCCTGACAGAGGGACAGTGATAGCAGACAAAGTAAGAAATAGCTGTTATATCCATGGCCTTTTATGAAAACTTTACTGCTACTGCTTTTGACAATTTGTAAAGCAAACTAGTGAAACATGTTCTAAATTAAATTAATGGTACATTCATGTACCATTGGCTGAATAGCTGCTCTCAGAAATTAGATATTAATGAGGTGCTGTAAGAGCACCTCCTTTGTGTAGCAGTATTTCCATTCATAGCTGAATACATACTAGTGCAGTTTCCAAGTCACACCATGATAGCAGAGTTTGCTGAGAGTTACTCTGAGGGGTAGTGTTAGAATTTAGACTTGAAACATTATTTTGCACAGAAAAGTGAATGCCATTTTTTATTATTTAGTTCAAAGATCAGACTGAAAACCACCAAAACTCTCTGCCAGTAATAGGGAAGTTGTTCAGAAAGCTCTGATTTAAATAAATTAACAATTATTATTGTCATTTGCATGAGTGCCTATTTTATAAGCACAGACAGTAAATTGCTTTCTGACACTAGGATGCATATATGCTCATCTCTTCCTTTCAAAATATAAAATGATGGCAATATGGATTTAGATTTTACTCTATTTCAGAGAAGGATCAAGTGATAATGGATAATGGCATTAGAAGGCTGTCAGTTGCAAGCAGCTGGTGTTTTTTTAGTATTCCCCACTGCTGTTATCACCTATGATGCTGTAAGTGAAATCAAGAGCAGAAAACCAGATAAAACGGGTAAGTTTAAAAGCAGATCTAGAAGACCTAGTTCATACTGAGACTGTTCTCTTAGTGCTGATGTTGATCCCTTTGCTCTTATCTCACATTTTTGGCTTTTATTTTGCCTTAAAACAAAACCAGCAAAATGAATCCAAATCTTCCCATGTAGCATCTAGCATTCATTAAAAGAATAGTACAAAAAAAATACATGATATTTTCCCTCAAGAATTTATTTTCTAGAGTATCAAAAGAACCCACAATTTAAAGCAGGAACCTTTTCAATACAGAACTTAACACATCAGGCACTTTTGTCTTCAGCACTTTACATGTGTGATGCATTTACTTTAAATCCAACACTAAAAAACAAGGAGTAAGATAGACTGGATTTTTTGACAAGAACAAGCCCAGTCAAAAGCTCAAAAGTTAGCAATACTCTTTCAAAATCACTCAGTTTCAATACACGAACTCAATGGGATGTGGAGAAAACTTGGATAATGGTTCAAGCAACCTAAGAAACAAGTGATTTCATTACTTTTCTAGCAGGAGGGAATAGATAGAAAAGAATGGCAGCACTGTATAGAGGAAAATTACAGTCCTTACAAGGTGGCTTCATAAGGAGCAGAGTCAGGACCTCATAGTCTTGATTTGCTGCTGTTAAAATATCCAGGGATTTTGCAAGGTTTGATTTGCTTTTCTCAATGAAAGTTTTACGGTCAGTCAAATAATTATATTCTTTTTCTAGGCTACTACAGCTTTTGCAGAAACACATATTGGATTTGTAGGTAGTCCAGCATTATGATAGAAAAATAAAAGATCTGATATTAAATTATTTGGTGTTTTGTTGTTGTTGTTTGTTGTTTTTTGGGGGGGAGAGGGTTGTTTTGGTTTTTGCTTTTTGTTCTTTCCTTTTTAGGTTTCTTTTTCAGTTTTCTGGGTTGTACTGATGGCATATTAGCATGCCTTTAAGCTCACATCTTGCATTCTCAGTGTACTGCTTTGATGGCATATTTTGTTTTTCCAAACTTCTCACCTTTTCTTTTCCTTTGACCTATTTTTATTTGATTTAAATATAAAGTATTTTATAATACTTTATGACTGAGTCAGAACAAAGCACTCAAAAAATCTAAAAAAGTGACTGAACTGTCCTACCTACACTAAACTGAGTGTCATGGGGACACGGGTCCCAAGTATGCTGAGAAACGACACTTTGAATGTTTATCTGCTGCTTATAGTCCCAAGACTCACACTCCATGTGAGCAGACTTGAAAATTTTAGCAGCCCTGGGGAGGACTGAATAGGACTACTGTGCAATCAGCAGAAAGGGAACTAAACCCAGGTCTGCATGAAGATTCTTTTTTTTCAGTGTGACTATCCTGGCAAGTATTCCAAAGAGAAAGTACTCCTCTCTGGAGCCAGACATCACAGAGCTTCCTCATGTGACTGACATCAAAATAATCTTAGTTTATTTGTGTCTCTTAACGAGGCTGGTTTGTCTGGGTGGAAGAAGGAGCTACACAGCTTGAGTCAGACACAAAGGGAAAGACAAGCCATGCGCGAGGCGCTGACAGAGCCGCAAGGCGCGGTCCCAGGTGGGCCCACATCCACACTCAGCGCAATCGTAGTCCTGCAGAAACACAGGAATCTAGATCAGAGCAGGCCTCTCGAGTCAAACCTTTTTCCAGCTCTTCCCTTCCTCACTCTCTGCCCCAAAAATGCCATTCAAAATAAAATAAAAGAGCTGTTGCCAGGCAACATGCAATATGCCTCTCGCCATATCTTGAAGTCAATTTTTTATGTGGATGCTAGATGCTGAAGTCTGTATGGATGTATTAGGCACAAGATAATTATTGAATTGCTAATGAGAAAAGAATAATCACACCTTTCTTAATTATAGATAGAGATTAGGCTTGTTAATTATTAACTACCTTTCCAATCAGGTTTTTCATTAATCTTCACAGAATGTGAGTTTAAAGTGTAACAAATACCTCTAAATTTATGGGGCCGGATGGGATTAATCTGAGGATACCCAAAGAGCTGGCTGATGTCCTTGTGAGGCCTCTCTTGATTTTTGAATGGTCTTCGGAATCTGGAGAGGTCTCTGTTGCCTGGAAGCTGGAAAACAATGTCCCAGTTTTCAAGAAGGGCAAGACAGATGACCCTGGAGACTACAGGACTGCCAGTCTGACTTCAGTGCCTGGTAAAATTATGGAGAATATTATTCTGAGAAATAGTGAAAGACACCTAGAGGCCAATGTAGCCATTGGTCACAGCCAGCACACCTTTCTGAGGGGAAAGTCTCGCTTGTCAAACCTAATTTCTTTTGCGACAAGGTAAGCCACCTATGGGATCAATGGAAGCCAACTGAGGTAGTATTCTGGATTTCAGTAAAGTTTATGATCCTGTCTGTCATAGGATCCTTCTGGACAAAATGTCCAGCCCACAGCTGGTTAAACACATCATGTGATGGGTGAACAACTGGCTCATGGGTTGGGCACAAAGGGTTACAGTGACTGGGGTGACATCATACTGGTCACCTGTCACTAGCGGGGTTCCACAGGGCTCCATCCTCGGCCCTGTGCTCTTCAACATCTTCATAAACAATCTGCATGCAGGACTGGAAGGGACTGAGCAAGTTTGCAGATGATACAAACCTGGGAGGAGCTGCTGACTCCCTCAAAGGCAGGGAGGCCCTGCAGAGAGACCTCCATGAATCGAAGTGATGGGCAATCACCAACTGTGTGCAGCTCAACAAGGAAAAATGCCGGACTCTGCCCCTGGGAAGGGGCAACCCTGGATGTATGGACAGACTGGGGAATGAGATGTTGGAAAGCAGTGCCACAGAAAGGGATCTGGGGTCCTGGTCAATGGCAAGTTGAATATGAGTGAGCAGTGCCCTGGCAGCCAGGAGGGCCAACGCCGTCCTGGGGGGCACCAGGCCCAGAATCACCAGCCAGGCAAGGGAGGGTACTGTCCTGCTCTGCTCTGGGCTGGGGCGGCCTCACCTCGAGTCCTGGGGGCAGTTTGGGAGACCAGAACATAAGAAACACATTCAGCCATTAGAGGATGTCCAAAGGAGGCCACGAGGATGGTGAAGGGCCCTGAGCAGAAGCCTTGTGAGGACTAGATGAGGGCCCTTGGTCTGTTCAGCCTGGAGAAGAGGAGACTTCAGGGGAGACCTCACTGGGGTCTGCAACTTCCTCGTGAGGGGAAGAGGAGGGGCAGACATTGATCTCTTCTTTGTGGTCACCAGTGACACGACCTGAAGGAATGGCCTGAAGTTGTGCTGGGGAGGTTTATGTTGGGTATCAAGAAAATGTTTTTCTCCCAGGGGGTGTTTGGGCACTGGAACAGGCTCCCCAGGGAAGTGGTCACAGCACCTGAGTTCATGAAGTGTTTAGACAATGCACTCAGGCCCATGGTGTGATTCTTGGGACTGCCCTGTGCAGGACCAGGAGTTGGACCTGGGTCTCTTCAAACTCTGGATATTCTATGATTCTATAAATGAAATAAACTATGCACCAGTCCTCAACTCAAAGAAGGTGTACCTGTCAATGCTGGTCAACTGGTACGAACAGATAAAAAAAGGCTGAGAAGGCTTTTTTGCCTCAGTCTTCACTGGCAAACTCTATTCCCACATGTCTAGAGTGGATGGACAGCAGAATGGGGTATGGGGAGCAAAGTGCTTCCCACTGTAAGAAGAGACCAGGTTCAGGACCATCTGAGGAACCGAAACGTATTTAAGTCTA
>VZTF01004852.1:15474-29664 GCA_013397755.1 Cnemophilus loriae | reverse complement strand
CGCTGGTCCCCTGGAAGGTTCTCATCTCCAGGAAGATGCTGGTCCCCAGGAGGATGGTGATCCCAGGTGGACCCTGGTCCTCAGGAAGGTTCTCATTCCCGAGAGGATGCTGGTCCCCAAGTGGATCCTGGTCTCCAGGAAGACATTCCCAGGAGGATTCTCATCCCAGGGAGGATGCTCATTCCCAGGAGGATCCTGGTCCCCAGGAAGGTTCTCATTCCCAGGAGGATCCTGGTCTCCAGGAAGGTTCTCATTCCCAGGATGATGCTGGTCCCCAGGAAGATGCTCATTCCTGGGAGGATGTTGGTCCCCAGGAGGATATTTATTCCCAGGAAGATGCTCATTCCCAGGAAGATCTTCATCCCGAGGAGGACGCTCTTTCCCAGGAGGATGCTCATCCCCAGGAGGATTCTGGTCCCCAAGTGGGCCCTGGTCCTCAGGAAGATGCTCATTCCCAGGAGGATGCTGGTCCCCAGGAAGGTTCTCTTTTCCACGATCATGTTTATTCCCAGGAGGATTCTGATCCCCAGGAAGAGGCTCATTCCCAGAAGGATGTTGGTCCCAGGAGGACGCTGGTCCCAGCAGGATGCTCATGCCCAAGTGGATCCTGCTCTCCAGGAAGATGCTGGACTCAAGGAACATGCTCATTCCCAGGAGGATCTTGGTCCCCAGGATGATGCTGGTCCTCAGGAAGATGCTCATTCCCAAGAAGATGCTCATTCCAAGGAAGATGCTCATTCCCAGGAGGAGCCTGGTCCCCGGGAAGGTTCTCATTCCCAGGCGGATGTTTGTTCCCAGGAGGATCTTTATTCCCAGAAAGATGCTCATTCCCAAGAAGATGCTCATTCCCAGGAAGATGTTGGTTCCCAGGAGGATCCTGGTCTCCAGGAAGGTTCTCATCCCCAGGTGGCTGTTGGTCCCCAGGAGGATCTTTATTCCCAGGAAGATGCTCATTCCCAGGAAGATCTTCATCCCGAGGAGGATGCTCTTTCCCAGGAGAATGGTGGTCCCAGGAGGATGCTTATTCCCAGGAGAATCCTGGTCTCCAGGAAGGTTCTCATTCCCGGGAGGATCCTGGTCGCCAGGAGGATGTTGGTCCTCAGGAAGATGCTCATTCCCAAGAGGATGCTCATTCCCAGGAGGATCCCGGTCCCCAGGATAATGCTGGTCCCCAGGAGGATGCCCATTCCCAGGAGGAAGCCAATCCCCAGGCCATCCCTCCCTCCCCAGGAGACACCCACAGGGTTTTCCATCCCTTTGCACTCTTTCCCTGATTTCCCTGATTTTCCATCCATTTTATCCTCCCAGGAAGGTTCCCTTTTCCTGCTGGTCCCACCCTGGGGCTGTGCCTGGCCTGGAAAGAGGAACTGGACAGGGCCGTGCCCCAGACGCTGCCCACGCACAGCCCGGAGCCGGAGGTCTCCAGAAACTTTGGAGCTTCCGTGGGCCTGGGAGAGATGGGACAGCATGGGGCTGGCAGCCCTGGCATGGGATGAGGCTCCAGAGGCTCCTGGATGTCCCGGAAAAGGGTGCAGGTATCCAAGGAAAGGCACTGGGAGCAAACAGCTCCTTCTGGATCCCACTGCTGCCCGCCACGGGAATGCCGGGAGAGTCCTGGCAGATCCAGGGGTCTCATCTGGAGCTGGCAGCACCCAGAGCTCGAGGGAGGGAAACCCCCAGCCCTCGGCAGTGCCAGGGCACGGCGGGCACGGCGCTGCTCCGGGGGAAGTGGGAGGGAAGCGGAGGCTCCGGAAGCGGGGGCAGAGCACGGGCTGGAGCTGGGTCAGGCTGCCCCGGCCTTTCCTGCCCGGGGCCGGGCGGCTGCTCCGGGTGGGCACGGCCCTGGCGTGGATCACACGGAGCTCTCCCGGTGCCAGGGCAGTGCATGGTGCTCGCGGCACAGGGTTGGCACAGATCTCAGTTCCGGGAGCTCACCAGGACTGGCACAAATCCCAGATCCAGGAGCCCACAAGGATTGGCACAAATCCCAGATCCAGGAGCCCACAAGCATTGGTACAGCTCCCAGATCCAGGAGCCCACAGGGACTGGCACAGCCCCCACACCAAGACCCCAGCAGGACTGGCAGAGTTCCCATCTCCAGAAGCACACCGGGGCTGGATCAGTTCCCAAATCCAGGAGCCCACTGGGACTGGCACAGTTCCTAAATCCAAAAGCCCACCCGGATGGCACAACCCCCACACCAGCAACACACCAGGGCTGGCACATCTCCGAATTCCAAGAGCCCACTGGGACTGGCACAGTTCCCAGCTCAAAGAACCCACCGGCCTGGCACAGCTCCCATTCCATGGTCCCACCAGGACTGGCACAGCCCCCACACCAGCAGCCCACCGGGATTGGCACAGCTCCCATTCCATGGTCCCACCAGGACTGGCACAGCCCCCACACCAGCAGCCTATCAGGATTGGCACAGCTCCCAGTTCCAAAAGTCACCAGGATTGGCACAGCTCCCAAATCCAGGAGCCCACAAAGACTGGCACAACTCCCAAATCCAAGAACCCACAGGCCTGGCACAGCCCCCCATTCCACGGTCCCACCAGGCCTGGCACAGCCCTCACACCAGCAGTCCATCCGGACTTGCACAACTCCCGATTCTAAAAGTCACCAGGCCTGGCACAGCTCCCAGTTCCCAGAGCCCCGCAGGGCTGGCACAATCCCCACACCGAGATCCTACCAGGACTGGTACAGCTCCCAAATCCAAGAGTCCCCCAGGACTGGCACAGTCACCGCTAACAGCACACCAGGCTTGGCACAGCTCCCAATTCCAAGATCCCACCAGGACTGGCACAATCCCCACACTGAGATCCCACCAGGACTGGCACGGCTCCCAGTCCCGAGAGCTCACTGGGACTGGCACATCTTCCAAATCCAAAAGTCACCAGGCCTGGCACAGCTCTCAAATCCAAGAGCCCTCCAGGGCTGGCACAGCTCCCAGTTCAAAGAGTCCACCGGGATTGGCACAGCTCCCAAATCCAGGAGCCCATGAGACTCGGCACAGCTCCCACACCAAGATCCCACCAGGCCTGGCATAGGTCCCAGTTCCAAGACCCTACCAGGGCTGGAACTGCTCTCAAATCCAAGATCCCACCAGGCTGGCACAGCTCCCACATCCAAGAGTCCACTGGGACTGGCACAGCTCCCAGCTCAAAGAACCCACAGGACTGGCACAGCCCCCATTCCGTGGTCCCACCAGGGCTGGCACAGCTCCCAGTTCAAAGAGTCCACCGGGATTGGCACAGCTCCCAAATCCAGGATCCCACCAGACCTGGCACAGCTCCCACAGCAGCAGCCCACCAGGCCCGGCACCGTTCCCAAATCCAAAAGCCCACCGGGACCAGCACGACCCCACATCAGTAACCCCTCAGTGGGGTCTGGGGCCATTTCCCGGAGAGTGGCACAGCCGGGGGGATGCCGGGGGCCGTGGGCATCTCCCTGCTGACGCAGCATCCCGCCTGGCACGGCCCCGGAGCGGCCAGGGAGGGGCCGAGGTCCCGCAGGGCACTTTCCCACACTGCCGGGGCACAAGGTCGGGCATTGACCCCGAGCGGTCACCACAGGCCAGCCTCACCCAGTGCCACCAGTGCCACCACCCCGGGTGGCTTTGCTCCAGATGGCAGAGGTTGGATCTGGATCCTGCTCCAGGAGGAGCTGGATCAGCCTCTGCATCCCCAGAGCTGCTGTGCCCAGCTGGGAATTCCGTTGGGAATTTCCTCTGGCAGAGTCCTCTCCTGGCTTTGGGGGCACCTCCCACTGTCCTGGGTGGATCCGAGCCCCAGTGTCCAGCCTGGCCTTGGACACTGCCAGGGATCCAGGGGCAGCCACAGCAAATCTGGGAATTCCAGCCCAGCCCCTCCCCACCCTCACACCCACAAATTCCTTCCCAGGATCCCACCCCAATCTCCCCTTTCCCAGTGGGAAGCCATTCCCTGGGTCCTGTCCCTCCAGGCCTTGTCCCCAGTCCCTCTGCAGCTCTCCTGGAGCCCCTTTAGGCCCTGCCAGGGGCTCTGAGCTCTCCCTGGAGCCTTCCCTTCTCCAGGGGAACATTCCCAGCTCTCCCAGAGCCGAGGGGCTCCAGCCCTGGGAGCATTCCTCATTCCCAGGACAACCAGGATCTGTCTCGGTGATCTGGGAGGACAAAAACCATCACTCCCAACTTTCCCCTTTTCCTCCTTCTTTCCCAGTTTATCCGCTGACCACGGAGCCACATGATCCAGGATATCCCTGGGGTGGGTTGGGATCGGTTTTCCCGGCCATGTCCCCCCAATTCCCGGTGCAATCCCAGCCCCATCCCCGGCAGGGTGAGGGCAGAGCCGCCCTCAATTCCATCCAAGACACAACAAAAACATTCCCGAATTATCAGCACGAATCCCAAACCGTTCCCACAGGGAACAAGACCAACCCTGCCCCAGCCCCACCAGCAGGACCCTAAACCCGGAGACCTTGGGGTGCTCCAAAACCTCCCTGGCCCCAAAAACCCGGAATTAGGGAAAAGCTGCCGCCGTCGCCACTTCCCAAAATCAGAGCGGGGACATTAAAGAGGGAAGTGCTGCGGTTTGGGGCTCCTCAACCCCCGCCCTCCGCGGATAAAGGGACGCCCCTGAGCGCGGGGACAGGCGGCTTCCCGATGCCACCGCTGTGGAGGTGGCACTGCCGGAGCCACCGCCACCACCAGGTAACGCCCTGGGGATGGGAAAGGACGGGAATTCTGGGGACAGGGAGTGGGGTCTGGGATGAGGGGTGGTGGTGGTTCATGGGGGATCCCTTTGGGATGAGCCTCGTCCGTCTCCTGCCGGGAGTGAGGAAGTACCTGGAATTCCAGGAATCGGATCCAGGCTTGGAGGGGGTCTCATCCATCCTTTATCCCAGGGAGTGGTGTCCCACCATCCCGTGGTCCCCATTTCCCTGGTTTTTGGGATGTGATGGAGCTAAAGGGTCCCACGCCGGGAGTGCCCCCTCCCCGTGCTCGTTCCTGTGCCAGCGCATGACTTTTAAACTGCAGGGGTAGGTGGGATAGCAGGAAAAAATTCCTCCCTGCGAGGCTGGGGAGGTCCTGGGATGGAATTCCCAGATTTGCTGTGGCTGCCGCTGGATCCCTGGGAGTGTCCAAGGCCAGGTTGGATGGACTTGGGTCCACCTGGGGTGGTGGGAGGTGTCCCTGCCCACGGGACTGAGACGAGATTTCAATCCCTGCCATCCCAACCCGTTCCTTAAATCCCGTTTAGGGACACCAGGGACGCTTTCCCCTCCCCAGGGCACTCCAAACCCCATCCAGCCCCACACCAGAAGTGTTTCCCTAGAAATCTTCACAACCCTTGGAATTCCAGGAGCAGCAGGGCCCCGCCACAGGCCACTGTCCCCCCTGAGTCCCCATGCCAAGGGTTCCCATCCTGCCCTGAGGGGCCCCCAGGAATCTAAACCGGGAGAAACCCGGGAGAAGAAACGAAACTTGGCACCGGCACGAGCTGGGGGCTGGATCCTGGCTCTTCCTTCCTCTTCTGACACCAATCCCGTGACAATTTGTGCCTTCACATCATCCCCGCTCCGAGCATCGACACCCAGGGGCCACCCCAGCCATTCCCTGCGCTCACAGTCTGGGAAAGACCCCAAGCAAAGCTCTCTGGAGCGGGAAATCCATCCCGAAATCCAAGGAGCAGTGAGGAAATTGGATACAGATGTGGGGAAAGGAGGTCTCGGCGAAGGAGGGAATGGCGGAGAGGGAAAGGCCGGAGCGGGGGGCTGGGAGCGGCCTCGTTCCTCAGGGAGAGACCCTAAAGGTTCTAAACTCACAGCAATCCAATCACTGATTTCCGTGATACTGGGAAAAAATTCAGGGCAAAACTATTCTGGTTTGTCACGGAATGATGAGGGGCGAAACTGAAGGGAGAGTCAGGAGTTTGTCTGGAGCTGCAAAAAGCCGTAAAACCTTTTACATAGTTCTCTTTTCATTTTTCCCCTTCTTTTCCTTTTCTTGGTTTCGTTTTCTTTTTCTTCTTTTTCCTCTTTTTCTTCTTTTTCTTCTTTTTTTTCTTTCTATTTCTTTTTCTTTTTCTTTGTTCTTTTCTTCTTTTCTTATTTTCCTTTTCCTTTCCCAGTTTCTTTTTCCTTTTTTCTTTTTCTTTTGCTCTTTTTATTCCTATTTTTTTTTCATTTTTTTCTTTCTCTTTCTTTTCCTTTCTTCCTTTTTCTTTTCTTCCTCTTGCCTTTTCCTTCCTTCTCCTTTTCCCTCTTCCCTCTTCCCTTTTCCCTTTTCCCTTTTCCCTTTTCCCTCTTCCCTTTTCCCTTTTCCCTCTTCCCTTTTCCGTTTTCCCTTTTCCCTTTTCCCTTTTCCCTTTTCCCTTTTCCCTTTTCCCTTCCCTCTTGTTTTCCTCCCTCTGCTGGGGACTGTTCCGATCCCAGCAGCGCTTCCAGCGGGATTTATCCCAAAGGAATCCACCCCACCCATTCCAAGGTCCTCAGCCACCTCCTCCTGTCCCCAGGGTCCCCTGTGCCGGCGTGACCCCGTGTCCCCCGCGTCCCCCGCGTCCCCCAGCAGTGCCACCATGCGCCTGCCCCGCTGCCTCGTGCTGCTGGCCAGCCTCGTCCCGCCAGGTACGGGGACAGTGACGTCCTTGGGATTGTCCCCTGCGGGGCTGAAGGCCGGGATTGGCCCCGGGATGGGTGGGAGTAGGAGCCAGGCAGGAATTTGGGGTATCCCGAGGCTGCTCCTGGCACAGGGGACGCTCCTGGGGGGAATTTTCCGTGATCCCACACTCCTGGTGGGCAGGGATGGGGTGACAAGGGGACAGCCAGGCCATGGGAGCAAGGACAAGGACCAGGGTGAGGAAAGGGGGTGAGGAAATAAATCTGGGAGGGCAGGAGGTCACTTTCCCCTTTTTCCTCGTTATTTAGGCCCAAAAGATCCAGCTTTTCCCGGTTATCTCCCCCTTCTCCGCCCCAAAACCTCCTCTTGGGGGGGTTTATCCCAAATCCCTCCTCTTCTCCCACCTTCCCTGTCGAGGATGGTGACGTGTCCCCAAGGTGACGTGTCCCCAGCGTGTCCTGGGGGGAAATGGGGACACTTCCGGCTCCCTGATCCCGATTTTCCCTGGCACAGCCCTCAGCTCCTGGGGGGTCTCCTACCCCGAATCCCTGCAGGCCAGCGGGGGGTCCTGCCTGGTTGTCCCCTGCACCTTCAGCTACCCCACGGATGTGACAACCGCCGATGGCATCGTGGCCATCTGGTACAAGGACTACGACGGCCAGCGGACCGTGGTGTTCCACTCCGCCACCCCCCAGGATGTGAATCTTCATTTTGGGGGTCGTGCCCAGCTCCTGGGGGACCCGACGGCCAGGAACTGCACCCTGCTGCTGCGGGGGGTGACACCGGGTGACAGCGGCCCCTACAGGTTCCGCTTCGAGATCGTCAACGGCGACCGCTGGTCGGCGGCGCGGGACGTGACACTGAGCGTTTCGGGTGGGTGAAACACTGAAACTCCCAAGAAATTCCCTTCCCGCCCGCTCCACGTGGTCACTCCACCCTCTGCTCTCCATCCCAGAGGATCTGCAGCGTCCCAGTGTCACCGGCAGCGAGGAGCAGACCGAGGGACAAAGGTCCACCTTGGAGTGCTCCACGCCCTACGTTTGTCCCGGGGGTGACATCGTCCTGCGCTGGGAGGGCTATGACCCCCGGGTGTCCGAGGTGTCCGGCCGTGTGCAGCTGGACACCAGCGGGGTCAGCCACCAGGTGAACCTGACCAGCCCCTTCTCCTGGAAGGACCATTCCAAGAAGCTGCTCTGTAAGGTTTCCGATGGATCCAAGAGGGCGAGCACGGAGGTGGTGCTGCGGGTCAGGCGTACGTGGGGTGGGGACAGGGGACACCTCTGTCATGGCCACTGAGGCCAGGACCCCCTCCTGCCACCCTTTCCTTCCTCACAGCAATCCAAAGCATTTTCCTCCCGCCTTTCCGGCTCCCTGGCCGTGTCTGTCCCTTAGGTGTCACCTCCTGTCACCCACCTCCTTCCCACCTCCCCTTTTCCCTGCCCCGAGGTGGTGGCAGCACCCCGTGCCCACCGTGTCCCTCTGTCCCCCGTGCAGACGCCCCCAAGGACACGCGGGTGTCGCTGAGCCCTTCCTCGGGGAACATCGGCGTGGGTGACACGGTGACCCTGAGCTGCGAGGTTGGCAGCAGCCACCCGCCGGTGTCGGGGTACCACTGGTACAAGGACGGGGTGGCCGTGGGCACCGAGCGGGTGCTGGCCCTGCGGGGCATTCGCCGTGAGGACCACGGGCGGTACCACTGCGAGGCCCAGAATGCCCTCGGCGCCAGGGTGTCACCTGCTGTCACCCTCCGCGTGTTCTGTGAGTGCCGCGGGAGCTCTGCCGGGGTGGGACGTGGCTGAGTGTCCCAGACTGGGGTGGCGCGGACTGGGATGGAGGTGGCCGGTGCTGCTGGAGGTCCGGGAATTGGGGTGTCCGTGCGGGAGGAGGGTGGTGGCCCCGTTGTGTCCCTCACCTTTGTGATCCCAGGAAATGGAGAGAGATTTCCAGCCGAGCACAGGGAGCGGAGCTGGGAAGGGGTTGGGAGCTCGTGGAGATCCAGAGCCACGGTGGGAAGGGACCTCAGGGATCATTCCCACCCCTGCCATGGGCAGGGACACCTCCCGCTGTCCCAGGTGGCTCCAGGCCATGTCCAGCCCGGCCTTGGACACTTCCAGGGATGCAGGGGCAGCCACAGCAAATCTGGGAATTCCATCCCAGGACCTCCCCACCCTCACAGGGAGGGGAAGTGGCTCCTCTTCCCACCAGCTCCTGCGGTAAAGAGGATCCCAAAGACAAATCCCAGGCTTCCTGCCCCTGCTGGAATCCCACAGTGAGCATCTCCCCCTCTACTCCCCCCAGAACCCACCCTGAGAGGTGAAGGACCCCTCCCCATGAGTTTGGCCCCCAGGGCTTTGGTCTAAAGCCAGCTGTCCCCAGCTGGTGGCAGGGGACAAACTCAAATGTCCCCCAGGTCTGCTGTCACCCCTGAGGGGCTCCCATCTTCTCCCAGGCTCTGGGATGGGGAATTTGGGGCTGGGGGTTCTGTTTTCCTGCCTCCGGGACCACCCTGAGCACGTCCCTTCTCCCTCAGCCGCAGAGATCTCGGCCAGCCCCGCGGCCGAAGTGCGCGAGGGGACAGCCACCACCTTGTCCTGCGACGTCCCCGGGCGGGAGGAACACCCCGAGGAGCTGACCTACACCTGGTACAAGAACAGCGCGTGGCTCAAGGAGGGCCCGGCCCACACCCTCCTCTTCCCCGCGGTGGCCGCCGGTGACGCCGGCTACTACTCGTGCCAAGTGACCAACAGCCAGGGCAGTGACACGGCCCAGGCCATCAGCCTCAGCGTGACGTGTGAGTGCCACCAGCTTCTGCCACACGGGGCTGTGCAAACCCCCCAAAATCCAGGAAATCCCCCCAAAAAATTCATGGCAAAGCCTCTTCCTGAGTGCCCCAGGGACAGATTGGGGGGGGAAGGGGGGAGGGTCAGCCCCGCTGGTCGAATTTTCTGGGAATACAACAAATTTTGTCCATGAGCCAGGTGTGACGGTGGCATTAAGTGACATTTGGGACCTGTCCATCGTGGCATCTCCCTTTAATCCCCTCCATTCCATACGATTTTGGGAGGTTTCTTATGGAGAACCCAGCGGGATAAGAACAGCTCAGGAGGTTTCGAGGGGGAAAATAACCCAGCCATGGTTGGGTTGTGACAATTTTGGGGGTAAGTCTGACCCCGGTGACACATGGGACAAGCAGATTGTGACATCCAGGGCAGCTGGGGGGACACTTCCCATCCCTGGAAGTGCCCAAGGCCAGGCTGGACGGGGCTCGGAGCCACCTGGGATAGTGGAAGTTGTCCCTGCCCACGGGACCAGGATTTTCCCTGTGGCCACACCACGGAGACATCCCGACCTCAGTGTCCTCTCACATCCCACAGATCCACCCCGAATTCCCACCCTCACGCTCTTCCAGGAGACCCAGGGTGGCCGGCTGGTCATTGTCCGCTGCACCGTGGACAGCCACCCTCCGGCCACCCTGGCCATCGACCGCGACGGCACCGTGCTGGCCACCAGCGGGGCGCAGGTGGCCCTGCGCCAGCGGCTCGGTGTCACCGCCTCCCGCAATTCCCTGCGGCTGGAAATCCAGGATGCAGGACCCCGGGATAGCGGGAAGTACGGCTGCACCGCCAGCAACGTCCACGGCAACGCCAGCGCCACCAAGGTCCTCGTGACCCGCGGTGAGTCCCCGGGTGACGCGGCTGCTCCTGGGTTTGGGGTGACGATGAACCCCCAAAACTGGGGGGACACGCAGCCCGGAGAGCTGGAGGGACCCCCGTGGTGGCACTGGGGGACATCGGTGTCCTGGGGGCTGTGTGGTGCCCCCTCCTCAGCGGGGTCAGAGCCGCTTCTAGAGCTGGAGGCGCTCCCGGGTTTTGTTTTCCAAAATGCCAAAAATCAGGAGAAAATTTATCCGAGCTTTTCCACCCCATCCTTCCCCACCGGTCCCAGTAGGGACCCGCCGAAATCTGGATAATTTGGGGTGGCAGAGGCAGCAGAAGGAGAGAAAAGTCCCCCAAATCCATCTCCAAGATGAACATCTTTTAGGATCCCAAAAAAACCCCAAAAGAGACCTCAAAGTCCAGTTCCAGAGAAACCAAACCTGGATTTGGGTGTCCCGGTGAGGAACTGGAAGTCAGACAAGGCCCAACCAGTGGGAAGAGGGGACAGAGTCTGTCCGGAGGAAAACTCGCCTGGATGAACCTAGCACTTGGAAAAAGCGGGAAAGGGTCAGGAAAGGCCCTGCTGGCCTGTGCAGCGTCCCCAGGGAATGTCACCCCCAAAAACCCACAGACCCCACGGGCTCCGGACTCAGGGAAGCTGAACAGGGAATTTTAGCTGGATGGATCCAAGGGAAGGATTTTCCTCCTTGCCTGATATCCCTCTCCCACCCCTCGTCCAGCTGCGGAGCTCCTGATCCAGCCCTCGGCGGAGGTGCCGGAGGGGACCGCGGTCACCCTGACCTGCGTGGGGACAGGGGACACGGCGGAGGAGCCGCTCTACACCTGGTACAGGAACGGCAGGAGGCTCCAGGAGAGCTCATTCCGGACCCTGGAATTCCCGTCCGTCCGCGGGGACGACGCCGGCGCCTTCCAGTGCCAGGTCCGGAGCAGGAACGGCAGTGACACATCGGAGGCTGTCCCGCTCCGAGTGCTCTGTGAGTGTCCTGCGGGAATTCCAGAGGGTCCTGGGGCTGGGCTGGGGGGTCCTGGGCTGCTCCCACCCCGAGGTTTCCCCCATCCCCACCAGCCGCTGCCAAGGAGCTCTTGGGCGGGAATGTGGGGAGGGTGGAAAATTCCCTTTGGCGGCTAAATCTGGGAGCCTGGGGGAGGAGGAGTTTGGAGAATTCCCACCTTCCCAAGAATTTTAAGGACAATAGATGTTTTAGGAACAAGAAATGGTCACAGAACCACAAATGGTTTGGGTTGGGAGACCCAAGGCCCTTTTCATTCCAACCCATCTGCCATGGGCAGGGACACCTCCCACTGCCCCAGGTTTCTCCAAACCCCATCCAACCTGGATGCTCAGGCGGCACTGGAAGCATCAATCCCTTGGATTCTGGGAGTTTTCCCAACCTCGTGGATCCGGTTTTACCCCTGGTTTGGGTTGGGAGGGACCTCAAGGATTATCCCATTCCAACCCCTCTTCCCTGGGAAAGGACACCTCCCACCAGACCATGTCCAACTTGGATGTCCAAGAGCTGCTCAGGCGGCACTGGAAGCACCAATCCCTTGGATTCTGGGAGTTTTCCCGACCTCCTGGATCCAGTTTTACCCCTGGTTTTAGGTTGGGAGATACCTCAAAACCCTTCTCATTCCAACCCCTCTTCCATGGGCAGGGACACCTCCCACTATCCCAGGTTGTTCTGAACCCTGTCCAACCTTGGAAGCGCCAATCCCTTGGATTCTGGGAGTTTTCCCAAGCTCATGGACCCAGTTTTCCCCCACAGACCCCCCGAGGCAGCCGGTGCTGAGCTCGTTCCTGCAGAGCCGGGGCGGGCGCCTGGGCATCATCCAGTGCTCCGTGGAGAGCGATCCCGAGTCCAGCCTCACCCTCCGGAGAGGGGACGATGTCATCGCCTGCACCCGCGGCTGTCCCCGAGCCACCAGCCCCAGGGTCCACGTCACCAGTTCCTACAACAGCCTGAAGGTGGAAATCCGGGATGTGGTGGTGGAGGATGAGGGGATTTACGAGTGCCAGGCTGGGAATTCCCAGGGAAGCGCCAGCGCCACCGTGGATTTCCAGGCTGACAGTGAGTGGGGACAGGGCACAGGGGACAAGATTGTGGTGGCATCTGGGAATGTTCTGGGAGAGGGGAGCGTGGGAAGGGAATGCCGGGAAAGGGGACAAGCTCAGGAGATGGTGGCAGGAGGAGCAGAAATGTCACGTGGAAATGCCACATGGAAATGCCATGTGGAAATGCCACGTGGAAATGCCACACGTCCGTGGAAGCCGGACATGGAGGCTCCCCCATGACATTCCAGCTCCTAGTGGGGACTCCCCGGCTGTGTGTGACAGGGACACGGAGCAAAACGTGACCAAGGGATGTCCCTGGGCTGGTGGCACTGCCACGCTCAGAGCTGTCCCCGCCATGGCACTGCGGGATCAGCTGGAATTTGCCCTCTGGAGTAGCCAAGATATCCTTTGGTGGCTTTGGGGGTTGTGACCCCAGCATTGACACCAGACCCCGTTTCCTCCTGCCTGCAGCCGCCAATGTCACCGTGTCCCCATCCTCTCGTGTGCTAGAGGGTGACAACGCCACCCTCACCTGTCACCTGAGCAGCGGCTCCCCGGCTGTCCCCAATGTCACCTGGTACCACAATGGGCAGCAGATCGCCGAGGGCTCGGCCACCTCACTGGTGCTGCGGCCGGTGGCCAGCAGGGACGCCGGGCTCTACCGGTGCCAGGCCAGCACCGCGGGCGGCAGCCGGAGCTCTCCCGACATCCTCCTGGATGTGCTGTGTGCGTGCCTTTCCTTTATCAGTTCCCTTTCCCTTTCCCTATCACTTCTCTTCCCCTTTTCCCCTTTTCCCCTTTTCCCCTTTTTCCTTTCCCTTTCCCTTTCCCTTTCCCTTTCCCTTTCCCTTTTCACTTTTCATTCTCTTCTCCTTTTCCGCTTTTCCCTTCCTTTCNATCCCCTTCTGTTTCCCTTTCCCCCTTTCCTTTTCCTTTCCCTTTCCCCATTTGCCTTCCTTTTATTTTCTCCTTTCCTTTTCCCTTTCCCTTTCCCTTTCCCTTTCCCTTTTTCACTTTTTCCCTTTCCCTTTTTCACTTTTTCCCTTTTCCTTTTCACCTTTTCCCTTTTCCTTTTCACTTTTTCCCTTTCACTTTCCCTTTCCCTTTTTCCCTTTCCCCTTTTTCTCTTTTCCCTCTTCCCTCCCCTCCCCTCCCAGAACCCCAGAGCAGCGACCGCTCCCCAGGACCCCTCTCCCGATGGGATTTCCAGCCTCTCATCCCATTCCCTCCCCTCAGACCCCCCTCGGGACCCTCTCCTGACGGCTTTCCTGGAGGCCGAGCGGGGCTCCCTGGCCACCTTCCAGTGCTCCGTGGCCAGCAACCCCCCGGCCCGGCTGGCCCTGCTCCGGGACCAGGAGCTGGTGGCCACCAGCGCCGGCGGGAACAACCCGCGGGTCACCGTGTCCGCTGTCCCCAACTCGCTGCGGGTGGAGATCCGGGAGGTGACGCCAGCGGACGATGGCGGCTACCGGTGCACGGCCACCAACGCGCACGGCTCCGCGGAGCGACGGCTGTACCTGCGCGTGCAAGGTGGGGAGCCCAGGATTCGGGGATCGGAGCGGCCCATCCCGCGGGAATGACCTCGTGTCTGTGCTCCCAGTGCCACCACATTCCTCCCAGTGCCACCAGATCCCACACAGAGACTGGAGTGGCTCATCCCATGGGAATGGCCGCTTGCCTGTGCTCCCAGTGCCACCAGATCCCTCCCAGTGCCACCAAATCCCACCCAGGGATCAAGGTGGCCCATCCCAGGGGAATGACATCATGTCTGTGCTCCCAGTGCCACCAGATTCCTCCCAGTGCCACCAGATCCCACCCAGGGATCAGAGCAGCCCATCCCATGGGAATGACCTCGTGTCTGC
>VZTF01004850.1:568781-746204 GCA_013397755.1 Cnemophilus loriae | reverse complement strand
CTCCCTAGACCTGAGATGATTGAGCAATAGTGTCCCTTTTGTAGCACGTAGGTGGCTTAACTCACAGTCTAAAGTTCCAGTCGGGCATCTTCAAGGAGGGGTGGGCTTCTGTGGCGGTCTTTATACAGTTTTTGCTATAATGGGCAAAACTCCTTCATAACAATGTTTAAGGCATAAACCATTCCAGTCTCTGACACAGAACAAATACATATTTTTTGTTCTGTGTTTGCACAAAGCCATTACAATTTCACAAAGCAAAAGGACAACAGTTTTACGTAACTAGATCTATCAATTAGTGCTTGCATTCAGGACATAAGGATTATGAAAGTAACAGATCTCTAAGGACACCACATTCAGATTAGAAACTTGTCAGCATTTAAGATAATATCTGGATACTGCTATATGGTCGCTTGAGTATTGGCATACTCAATTACCTACTCTTTATACTTTTCAATTACGTGTTTTGGAGGGAGGTGTTTCTCACCCTACTTAACTCCATTTTCTAGCTCCCAGGATTAACTATAAACTTTGCCACCCAGTGAATAGGGTGGAATATCTGGCTCAAGAGACCAAAGGCTTCAAGCTTGAAATTCCTTTCATGTCTGATCTACTTCTCAATAGGAGGCCCATAGGGCACTTCTACATAAAGAAGAGTAACTTGTCTTTCCGTTGAAAATAGAGAATACTTCATCACCTCCCCTGAACTACTACAAAAGCAGAGTTATCATTCAGGATGGACTTGCATACATGATATCTGGCTTTCCTGAAGTGCTTTAGAAACAAATGTGTGGTAGGTCTGATGGCATGCCCATAAAATAAACAGAAGTCATTTTACAGGTGAGTAAAGTAAGTTCTGGAAACCTCAAGATACTGCACAGCAACTTAGTGATGGCTATGGAATTGAAGCATGGACTATTTGATACTGTTCTCAGATTTATCATTTAAAATATTTTTAATCCTTTGGCTAGAAGACACTTAGGTAACTCTGTAAATACATAACAAAAAGAGATGTTTCCCTTGTTGCATTTTCATGCTGTTTCATCATTTCTAGGAGCTCATCTGTATATAAGGATGACATGCTCACATCCTTCCTTTTTATTATCCTCCTTGTGCGCAAAGAAATACTGCAAATGGAGAATCTTGAGATGTGAAAATCTTTGCCTTGAAAAATATATTTAAAAGGAAACAATTACCAAACTGCTCAGAATGCTCCAAGTATGTGACTCTGTGTCTTGGTTTCAAGACAAATTTCAGGAGAAATGCCCTGGAATGAGCATCTTCTCTAAAGAGAAAGGGCTTTAATAACCCCTTTTCTTCTGCCAATGAGAGAAATGGATACCAGCGGGTGAAAGTGAAAAAAAAAATCTGTTTATTAACAAAAAAAAGACATGGCTGCCCACAAGGCACAGAAAAGGATTGAAATTTCAAAACCTTAACCCCCACCCCCAGCCAGACTGCGTGGCCATGAGGCAAAGATGGTGGCTGCCCCACTTTGTCTCAGGGAAGGAGAGGAAATAGTTCATGCAGCAGCTAGAAACCTGTTGGATTTCTGGCACGGGTCTCCTCCTCGCAGCAGGGGAAGTTGGTGAGGTTCAATGTCCTTTTTCATGTTGGTTCAGCTTCTCTGAGGTCTCGGGTTCGGGGTGGCCCCCCCCGGCCGGCTGCGCAAACAGACCAGGAAAAAAAAAAGCCAAGCCGAAACAGTTCAAGGAAAAAAAAACCCAAAAAGCCGCTGAGAGGATTTGCTGGTGAAAAGCCTCCAGGCCAGGAGAAGGAAAAAGATCAGAAGCTCCTTGCCTAAACTAGCAAAAACTAATCCAGCCAAGGCAACGAAGTAACAATCCATGCTGCATCTGACCACACGGGGGCAAGAAGAGTTTGAACACCAGGGTTCTCAGGCTCCAGCCCTGCCCCACTGGTTCGTCTTAAAGCTACAGCAGCCAATTTCTGGGCATCAAGCAGATGATCTAGGAATAGAGTATCATCATAAAATCAACCCAAGACACTCTGCATCTTCTTCTCTTACCATGCACTATTTCAAATTAAATTAAAATTCTAATAATCAAATTGTTCTCTCTCAGACTTTGCTCACTTTATTTTGTCACTTTGATTCCACACTCCTTTCTCATACATTAAGTCTTTCCCTGTTTATATAGAAAAGGCCAGAGATATTGGGTTAAAAAATCAGGTACAGCTCACAGAATAGTTATGTTTAATTGTTAATATAAAATATAACATCTTGATTTACTAATATAAAATATTATTGATTGCATCCATTGAAATGGAACACATAACTTCTAAGTAGCAAAGTAACAGTTTTCCAACTATCCAAAATAAACTCTGATGCCTGTAATTGAAGTATTGCAATGTTACATTTACACAAGAAAAAGAAACACTTTAAAAAAACCCCTTATCACCACAAAACAGTGACAAGTCTTAACACAAGTATTTCCTCTGGTAATTTCCTTCAAACCACTTGAACTTTTCCATGGCTCTTGAAGGGGAAGGGGGTTTAACTCAAGGGTTGCAATTATACAGTTACATTTTTAATAAACCACATATGAACTCAAATTTTTCTACTGTGAAAAATTAGGCTGACCTCAACTTGTCTTGCAGCACCTGAAACTTCATTTGGAATAGCACCTTTCGGAGATAAGACAAAACAGATGCTGTGTTGATCAGGACTGTCGCAGTATTAAACTGTATTCAGTATATTTGGGTCAGACAGAGGTCATAATCAGAAAGTTCAGCTCTAGAAAGATACTAGAAATTTTACAAGTTTGTTTAGTACTACAACATAGAGTAAACTAGTCTGGCACAAAAAGAACAAGACAACTGTGTTTTATTACTCTGTCTGGCTAAATTAAAGGATTTCAGGCAATTTATTTTTATACTTCCATTACTGTCAGGTCCTTATGAAACCAGGAACCATATTGGGAGCTTCTCAATTCTGATTTAGCAGCAATTTGCATGCATCCAAAGAAACTCAGAATTATGATGGAAGTCACTGCTTACTGAAGAATTTACAGTATGATTTCTACTCTATGACTCTTTTCTATTAAACATGTGATACTACTTCACAGAAGTGCTACACTGAATTATTTACCAGAGATGAAGACCAGATATGCTGAGGCAGGGAGGACTGCTGTGGCTTCTTGAGTCAAAATACACAGAGCTCACGGAAACATCAAGATGTAATTCTGTCTCCTACCAGTAATGACTAGAATAGAGTCTTTGAATAGTCCTTGATTTACAAGTGTAAAGTGTCATTTATTGTTCTTCTATTACCCTACCTTATTCAGTTCATCCCTGTAACTATTCAAAATAGTAATGTTATTTCTATGTCGTGTAACTCCCTAGACCTCTGTTCACCTCATTCTTCAATATAAAATGTCACAATCCAAAGCACAAAGATAACCTTGGTGCACCAAGAGAAGAGAAAAAGTATTATTATGGTGAGAAAAACTGTTGCTAACCATTAAAATTTCATAATTATACTAAAAATATGCACACAAATTATTAAAAGGAAGGCATAACTTCCTTTTGACTCTGTTCAGATACTGGAAGAAAGGTAACTCTTCACATGCTCTCATAATGCATTAACCAGCATCATGTGTGACATAATTCTTGTTCAAAGTGTATTCTAACAGTTACACTGAAAATGTTCCATGCAGTATTTTTTTTCTCTTCCTCCATGTACTAAAAATTGGTTTATTTAAGTTTATCTAATTAGGCACAATATGAAGTTTCACACACTCATTAATTTTATATTCAAAGTATTTTTCTGGATATTTTGTTCTTTATAGTCTAGTGGTCCAGACTTTTGCTAGTCCATTAGGAACAAATAAGCAAATAACATACTGCTTTCCTTCTTGCCAACCTCTGTTAAAACCTTTTAACTTTTTACAGGTATGAACAATGTCAGAAAGTCTCATTGGGTAATATACTACCTACAAACCATATGAGGCTTGGGGTCTTCTGATGTAATCCATTTAGCATGTGCTCAGGCAGGAGCCATGCAGGAGGGTTAGGTATAGGGAGGGAACTGTGAACATTATGAGGTAACAAAACACCATGAATCAGAGTGGTTTAGCTTCTGTGGTGTCAGTAATAGAGCACACAGTCTATATTTTTAAAACATTCTCTTGTTGCCATCACTTTAAAGCCTGCAGAACTGCCATGAAGCTATTGAGTGGTTTTAGAAGTGACTTCTCTTACCTAAGCAGCCTGAAATACTTCAGAATCAAGTATTCAGAATCAACGGGGTACTTCTCTGGAGTTCAAAGGTGAAATTGCCATTTCAGGAGAATATCTAGTCTCCAAAAAGCAAACTGGAAAAGCAGACATCACACAGGTAAACACAGTTGTTGTTTAACAGAAGCCTCAGAGCAAAGAGAACAGAGAGGTGATACACTGCCATCACAATCCAGAGCAGAGAGGTACACAAACAATCTTCAAATCACTCATTGTCCAAAAGCAAGTAAAATCTCTTAAGTTCAAAGATTTCCACTTTTTTGAGTGCAGTTTTGTCTTTTTTAGACACATCTACAAACTTAGAAATATGTAAATCCAGTTGCATCATTCATGAAGAGATGCCCCAAGAAGACAAAAGAATAAAAGATCAAGTGAAAAGTTTTGTGATATGGTGCAAAGAAAATAATAAAGGGGAACAGAGTTCCCTCATGCCTGTTTCAGAGGATTACCACTGCAGACAAGAAATTTAACTATTATGAAATAGAATCCATTAATGTCAACTGTTGATTTTACTTTTAGTTAGTGAAACTAATTTAATTTCTGCAGTCATGGAAGACTGTTGTTGTTTTGTTAATTTAGTCTAACAATAAGACTGCTCAGAGGTGAAGGCTGCTTGAAGACAGAAATATTGAAGGCATAGAAAACTGAAGTTTGCCTCCAATGTTTCCAGAGAATATGGTTTTCAGGAGGGAAGGATGAAGAGTGTAAACACTTAATAGGCTGGATGACAGACATAATGCTTCCTTTAAGAATGAGAAACTTGTCAAGCACATTAGTTAACAGAAAATATTTACAGTCTTAAAATAAAAATCATGAATTGTTTACTTTTTAACATAAACTTCTGTCTGTTTTATTTTAAATATTTAAGTATATTTTTGTTTGTTGACATAATTTGAAATAGGGGAATGTATAAATACTGAAAACATAAACGAGGAAGAGAATTTAAACATGGGACTCAAAATCAGACTTCATGGTGCAAATACAGAAGAGAAAAAGGATAAGAAAATGGCCTCACTGCAGAGATAACAGTATTGAGAAATGAGAGCAGTAGTACTTGCCTAAGGATAATAAGTATCAGGTTTTCAGCACACCAGTGTAAAAACCTTCACATCTTTGCAATCCTGACCTTCCCAGTACTTCTACTACAGCAACCTGCAACAAGAGCCTGCCAGCAAGAGGCTGCAAACAGCAGCAGCTTTCATTAGCTGATCAGTGGTAAGGGCTTATGTTTTTGCACATACTTCTCTCTTTTCTCACCTCTACTATACTCCTGCAAACCGAGTTCTCAATCCTCGGTTTCAGCCAGCTGCCTGGCTTAGGGTGGAGAACAGCTGCTTCCCAGGTGGCCGGCCAGCCAGCAATGCCTGCATTGTACTCTCCCTGCTGGGGCACCCAACGGCCCATGGCACCTCTAACCAGCTGTCGGCCTTATCCAGACTTAGCACCGTGCCAGTCACGGGCTGATGTCAGAGCGGCTGGGTGAGCCATTGGCATTACTTTCCAGGGTGTATGTTGGGCTGTAATATTTATCTGTCATTATCAAAGGAACAATTTCAAATTAAAACCTTCTGGATTTTTCACAAAATTTCCAGGTGAAATTCTCACATTGCTTATCTTGACCTAGCATGGTCAAAGGAAGAAGTAAAATAGTTTAGTTCCATTTTGCACTTTCATCCTGTATTAAGTTGACCAAAAATAGAGTCAGTAAGTAAAATAATTGCAACTAAGAGAATCTCAGATTAGTTTCAGTTCAATGTCTCTTTTACAACTTTTTTCTTGATCTCAACAATTTCTGAGCTAATTTTTTAGAAAATAACTCCTAATAGCCTTTCTGGATGCTACTCCTTTGAATCTGACAAATACAAACCCTCAAATACCTACTTTGGAAGAAGAGTTTTTATTGCTTTTCCTCTTCCAGCATGGAAGTTAATTTTTCTCCCCTGGGGCATTTTTTTTCTTTTTTAAAGAAAAGGTGTGTTTGTTTTATCAGTAACAACACATGGATAGGAAGCCACTTTTTTCCCTGTTCTCGGTTATAATGCAGATATTACTTCTACACTTATCAATAACAAATTATGAGAAACACAGCAAGTATTATGTAGTTTCAATCAACTACATTTTAGTTACATTAACCCGTATTTCTATGTTTAGATAGTTATCATCCTACTGGTTATGCTTGGTACCATCTTTTACAAGCAACCCAGCGAAATGTTCTCTCCATAACATAAAAAGTAGACAAATGCAGATGCAGAACAGGTTTTTCTAAAAATATGCATGGCTGTCTTGCTTACCAGGAATCGAGAACTGTAGTATTTCCTTCAGGAAACAGGCAAAGCTTGAAAAGTCAGTACACATCTTACTTATACTGGTCTGGTGTCTATTTGACATTTTTCGCAAAAGTTTTGAGGCAAAGCAGACATAGAAAGTTAGGAGAATACTGTAACATCTTTGATGAAGGAACAACCTAACAATAATAAATGGTTATTTAAGTAATTGCTTGTCATTAGACACTGGGACCTGTTTGAGATTCCGTTTAGCCTCTATCAGTTTTAATACTTAATTTGTTAGCATATGATGTTCTAGTTTATACATATTGCATGTATCTGTATTTTATATATAAAATCAAAACTTAAAATTTCTGTTGGTGATTTGAAGGATTCTTGAATTCATGGATTAACCCATTCTTTTGTTATTAATAAATCTTAAAAGTTTTTGTTTTCAGTCTTAAGTAATTAAATAAGCTGATGTCTGTAACAAAGTAGCAAAGCTAAGTTGTTGCATAAAAGCTTAAGGTGTGGTTCAAAGTATAGCTTTGCTCAGAAAAACTCCTATAAAAACAGCATGAAAAAAAATTCCTATTTGTTTTCCCTTGATTCTGACACCAGATATGCTTTCTGTAATTATGTAGAGAGATGAGTTTTGGGTTTTTTGGGTTTTGTTTGGGTTTTTTTCGGTGGGTGGGCAGGTGTTTTGTTGTTTTTTTTACAAAGAAAACTGCCAGACGTACAAAACCAACCTTGGCTCCTTTAATCACCCAGCATTATTTCTTGCTCCCATCTCACTTCCTGTAACAAACATCCTCCCTTGCCAAACAGTATTCTCATTACAGTTGTGTAATCCCATTTTTTAAAAGTATGCCTTTGGTGACATCTGTTAAAGTTGAGCTCAGTTGTAACCGTCTCTCTTAAGTGAATGCTTATAAACAAGTCTGCACAAGTAGCTATAACCCAGTTTGTGTGTGCTCTTCCTCACTTTTTAAACTGAGCTAGCCAGAACAGTAAGTGTGCAAAATATTCAGGCATGAATCATCACAAAAGTTACTCTGGCTCTCCTTTCAAATTCTACAGAAATGTTGAGCAAGACTGTCATGTCACTTTTGAGCATTAAATCATGCCTGGAAGTAGAATTGTCCAGTATATACTTAGAGTGACAGCTTGCTTTTTTTTCTTCCCACTTGTGTAATCCATAGCTTTCTTTACTCTCTTTCAATTGGTTTGATTTTTGCTAATATAATTCAAAAAGTCTCACAGAACTGCATAGGTATTATGCATAGGTATAATTTAAGATGTCCCTTAATAATCATGACAATCTTGCAAGATTATCGTAATAATTCCTGAAAAGGCCAATCAAAATCTCAGAAACTGCAAATAATCTTTTTTTGTTCATTCATCAAATACAGAACTCTACAATATTAAATTTAATTTTAGATCAGAACTACACACTACATATAGAAACATAAACATCTGCTTTTTACTCCTAGCTCACAAAGGCTGAGCTGCTATAACCCTCAAAAAATTCAACACAAAGTACACATGAAGATAAATTTGCTACAAAAATCTAAGCAATCGAGTATGTTCAAGCTCTAAAATGCAATGTATATTTAAAGAGTATTATCAATTTAATTTAGTTTAATTAATGTTTTTAAATATTTAAATTATTTATTCACTTTTCACTTTGGCCAATATGAATGTTACAACTAGATATTTGGAGTCTTCTGGTAGCTTCATGAATTTCATTGAAGGAAAGATCTACATATTGTCATAAGAAAGATTACAGATGGATATGCTGTATTAAAATCCTATATAAAATAAATTACTAAGTGAAAGACAAATTTAACCAGGCTATATTTTACAGGTAAGTAGGACATGGTTTAAACTGCATTTATTTTAAATTAATTATTATGAACATTTCTGTGAACTTTTCACATTTTTCTTCTCCCTCATTGATTCCTAGTGTTTAAATTCCATTAGCTCTGCATTTCTCTAAAATGTTAAGAATATAAACTTACCTTTACAAAAACCCACAAAAATCCAACTAACATTTGTACAGTATGATAGCCCTAAAATTTCAAGCATTTTAGCTATTATCTTCTCTAACATGATCTGCAAAGCTGGTTTTGCTCTAGATCTGGCTGCATATGCCTTATAAATAAATGCATCCCCAGCCTTCTGATTTTCAGTTCAGCAAACAGAATTAATAAACCAAATCTGCTTAACTGGAACGAGCTGTTCTTCTCAGGAGTGCTAAGCATCCATAGCTGCCATTTACTGAAGAGGCAGCGACCACTCAAGAGCTGTAAAAAAATTGCACCAGAAGCAATGGTGATTAAGCGTAAAAAGAAGATATAAGGTTACCACTGACTGTTTCTGTGAGCAATAAACAGATTGGACAATCTCAAAAGTACAGTTCAGACCCTGAGATTCAGAATTTAAATTTCAGTGTCCTTTTGCTTCTCCACTTTAACAGTACTTGTATGAAGGAAAATCCACCTTCATCTTCAAATGATGACACAAATTAATGTTAGTCATACACCAACAGAGAAGTGCACTAAAGCTGAGAGCAGCAGCATAGTCTCAACACTAATGGAAAAGAAGCATCTTTGTCTGTCTGGCTGTCAGTTATTCCATTCGGTTATTTAAAAAATACATTACACAGCGTCAGCTTTGTTGCTGGAGAAAATGAAGGTGCAGTGAAAGCTATTTTTGCTATATGAAGAATCTATGCATTTGAGATTTTGAAGAGAATTGTAAAGGAGTGGTTGCTTCAGGTTGGAAGAAAAACAAGAGCATTTTAATTTTTATTATATTTTCTAAAAAAGACAAAAAAACCCATAGTAGATATGTCTTAGTTATGAAGAATTTCTTCAGCTCTGCATACCTGGTGGGAACACTGTAGGAGGTGAAGATAATTTGGGTTGTGGGGACATCAGGCATAGAAGAGTTATGATTAATGCTCATTAGATTTTAGTGTGTTATAAAAATCTAAATGTATTAAAAAGTAATATTTAAACTTTACATTCTAATGACATTTCTAAATTAAAAAATATAATGGGAGTCAGAAAAGTGACAAAGAAAAGTAAATGAGTACATGCTAAAAGATCCACATTTACTCACACAACACAGACACTGCTTGTAAGTTTTACAAGCTCAACAAAACTATGTAAGAGCAAGATAATTTCCTCCATGTGGCTTGTACGTCATCAGTAAAATCAATTAGCATGTACACAATCTCTCTTTAGGATATATAACACATATAAAATATATAGAATAGACTTCAGACTGAGTTTTCAATAATGACCTTAGCACAGGAATTTATCAGCATTTCTATATAGATCAAACAGAACATAAAGACATCTAGAAGTACATCTATCAGGTCTGTAAGGATGATGATACTTAGATATGTAGCTGGAATGGAACAGCTGTACATGAAAATTAAATATACTGCTATGTATAGTATAAACACCTTCAAATTTAAAAGTAAAACTTTAATTTTAAAAATATTATTTTAGAATATAGTTTCATATGTTTCTTTACAAATTAAAAAAATTTTCATCTGCAAACCTTGTTATTTCATAATTTACCTTCATCTAAATGGGGCTGATCAAAATAATGCATCTTCCCCTTAATTCTCAATAACAAGCTGATGTTGGAACACTGTTCACAAACTCCAGGGCTTAGAATTTTACTGTATAAACATGATTTTGGAGGTTAGGATTTTTTCTTTTTTTTTTTTTTTTCTTTTTCTCAGGGAATTTTCTCCTATTTGTTGCCTAAGAGATGATAATGGCATTACTTAAGAGAGACAAAAGATGTATCCAGGGAGGAGGGGGAAGAATGAATTGTGCTACCTTCTCTGAGCTGGGGGGCTTTCTCTTTGGAAGTGCAGAGATTCCTCAAGATTTTGGCTGAGGGGTGAGGGGCTGGGCTCAGCTCCTCACTCTCTCACTCTCAGGACTGGAGGAGGAGATGGTGCTGTTGCTGCTGTGGGGAGAATTCACTGCCACCATGGAGTTGCGTCTTTTACTGCTTCTTCCTTACCGTGAGTGAGCCTTTGCTCACAAGAGCAGTCATTGAACTGGGACCTTATTAATACCCAATCTCACTGGAAAGGACCCTCACCATCTACTTGCGTGATGCAGGGGAAAACCCAGGACCCTGACCCCTTCCCCTTCCCCCCTCCAAGGGAGCATACAGGGGGTTGGGCAGATACGGGGTCTCAAGTTAAAGTGTAGCAGAAAGTCCGAAGCAGCAGCAGAAAACTGCGGGGCTGGAGAGCGGCAGCTGGGCTCCCACAAACAGCTGCCCGGCTGGGAACCAACAGCGCCCCTGCCGGCTGTGACCGTAACTACACCAAAAGGGAAAGTGCCCGACAGCTGAGAGAAGGCTGTCACTGGGCTTCTGGGTTTTTGTTTGTTGTTGCTGCCATTATTGTTGTTTGTTTGCCTTGTTTTATATATATATGTATATATATATAGACGTATATACACTAGTAAAGAACTGTTATTCCTTTCCCTGTATCTTTGCCTGACAGCCCCATAATGTCAAAGTTATAATAATTTGGAGGGAAGCAGGTCATATTTTCAATTCCAAGGGAGGTTCCCACCTTCCTTGGCAGACACCTGTCTTTCAAACCAAGACTCATGGATACTGATCCATAGTAATTAAAAAAAAATCTTCCTATAAACACATTCTAAACATAAATCATATTATTCCAGTGCTTACCTTGTTTCTGAAAGACTTAAAAAAAACCCCAAACACAGAAACAAACCAACACACAAAAAATGTTACCAAAACAGTGAAAATCTAGAACATTGAGAGCATTCTGTTTTCAATTGTTTGGTCTATTAACTGATCTGTGTTAAAACAGACGTTTTCTAGAAAAGATTGCATTTACTTTGTTGTCTAGATTTTGTGGGAAAATGTTGGAATACAAATCTTTTAGTTAGCTCTACCCACAGCTATTCAACAAGCAGCCTAACTCTTTTCCTGCTAAGGATGCAATGGATTGGAACCAGATGGAAACTCATGCAGTTCTACTGCTAGAGAGCACCAACCCCCATCAAAATGCATATATATGTGCATAATTCCTACTGTGCCCTACAGATTTTTCCAGTGCTAAAGTAAATGAGGTAAAGGGAAAAACTAAATCTCACCTATTCTGCAGTACCTAGCACTACCAGAAACTTTGTAGTCTATAAGAACAGCTGTGAAATGTGCATATGCCCACAAAAACAGCTAGGAATTTTGAATGCTTGGGTTTTTTCCACTACTTGGTGAATGTTATAAGTATGCAAAAACCTTACATGTAAAATCTGATAATAGTCCCTCAGTACCCCAATGAATTCTACGAAAGATTTAAAAGATTTTGTAGATATATTCTAATAATTT
The DNA here is from genome assembly GCA_013397755.1 of Cnemophilus loriae. Lineage (NCBI taxonomy): Eukaryota > Metazoa > Chordata > Aves > Passeriformes > Corvidae > Cnemophilus > Cnemophilus loriae. The sequence goes on along the minus strand of VZTF01004850.1, from coordinate 734,283 downwards.
CTGAGTTAAAAAATTGGTGGAGAGAAAGGTCATACAAAAAAAGGCATCTTTTTTGCTTCTTTTTGTCTTGAAATTTTAAAAACCATATAAATGCTGAGATTGAAAACACTTACTAAATAAGTATTTGTGGCTGTAGCTGATGACAGAAATGTATCTTTAGTAGAAACTAAACTCTTAACAAAAGGTGGCGGAGGACAAGACTGAAAGGGCCTGGCAGAAGCTCCTGCATGCACATCCAATAATTGTTTTGAAAAGCAAAACAAATAAAAAAGCAAGACTTTCTCCCTACATTACCAAAGCAGTTCACACTTATTTAGCAGTGTAGACACAAAAAGTTGATTTTCCACCTGTCACAAGGGAGTATTATAACACCCTTTTTGTGGGTAGGAGGGAACAAGCAATTACTAACAATACTGGGAATCTACAAAAGAGGATCTACTATAGCTGGGGGGAAAAAAAAGAAAAGTATGTTCAATTGTGTCAAATGAATTGCTGAGTGATGGTATCTGAACTGAGGAGATGGAAACTGCTGGAAGGGAAGGGCAAAATGGAAAGGACAGAAATAATTTGATGAGGTTGTCAGAACTTCTTAAATTCTATTAAACCAATGAGTCTTCATCAGTAAACCAATCTACCAGTTAAATTAATACCTGGAAGTTATTCTTTCCACAAAGGGAGGGTGGCTGGGATGAGAGGGAGAGAGAGAGAAGAATAGGGAGGATACGGAAGGAAAAATACAGGAATGACATCAGGAATTAAGTTACACTATAATCCTACATGTGTGCAAACACTATTACAATCTTAATCAGAAAGTGCAATAATCATGAAACAAAAGATCCATGGGAAGATTAGAAACGCTAAAGTGTGGGATGAAAAAAACAGATATTGAGAACTGCACAAACAGAAAACATTGCAGAGGTAAACATATTTTTTCTCTCACAGAAGCTGTTACAGTGACAAAATCTCTTTAAAACAGTACACATATTATTGTAGGAAGTTGACATTGTTCAAAGTATTCCATTTAACTGATTTGCAGATTCATCCTAGAAATAATTTCTTAGGTGACAATCACTCTGAAAAGAACTAAGAGTCCACCTATGGAATGCCTTAATTGAGCAAAACAGTTTTAGAGAGAGATTTCCAGAGAAAATGGAGAGAGTAAACCAGCAAGTTCAATTACATATCATAAGGGATCTATACTAACCTACCGTATAAAAAGACAATAGCGAAGAGAAAAAATATTCAAAGGCAGTATCCAGTGATACTTCATGAATTCATTTACTTATTTTTAGCCAAAACTCATTATTAATACAGCAAACTTTATACTAGCTTCAGTAATAATTTAATCAAGGCATATTCATAAATAATTGTTCGGTTTTTAACTGCAGTCATTTCATAGCAAAAGTTCCAATATAACTTTCATTTTCTGGCTTCTAATTGAAGGTTTATAATGAAACTGTATATAACCTGACTGTTTAGCTATTCATTAACAATGCTGAACTCAGAATTGCTTACTGTGCCATCTCGTACCACTGCCTAACTGCACTGTACCCTGCTTTTCAGTCAAGTAAACAATCACTCTTTCAAGTGACAAAAATGCATGCCTGCTCTCAAGGAGACATGCATTTTACTGCATCATTAAAGAAAAATGTGCAGTCTATGGTATCAAAAGACTAGCAGTATGAAATATCAATACTTCATTGTAGAAAAATGTACAAATGATCAAAAAAATTCTTCTTTAACAGCAGTACATTAATAGAGAATCATCCCATACAGACCTGGGACATACCACATTCCAGAAAGTTCTACGCAAACTCTCTACTCAAGAATGAATGAAAGACTCCTCCCACCAGCTAGGGCAAACCAAAACAACCCAAGATGTTTTTAATGATGATTCTCCACAAAGCCCAGAAAATCAGCACGTGAGTCCTTCTGCAAGAATAAATGTTAAATCAAAATGAAGGTTTTAAGCCAGTACTATTTTTGGTCTTTTCTATAGATGGTCCATGAGAAACTTTCTACTTCACTTCTCTCCAATGAGATCATCCTCTACTACTACAGAAATTAACGTGATGTTAAAAATAAGCATGATGAGGCTGTACTGTATGATCAGCTGAGGAAAGAGAGTGAGTGTAGGTTTCTCACATAGAAAATTATAAAATACTAATGAAACAAGACGTGTTATACATCTACTTTAACAGATTTAAATCACTTGCATATCCCTTTTTCTTCATGCACATCTACTTGAGCTTATTTTAGTAAGACATTTGAACTCTGTCTGGTGCATGGTTTTGAGTCTTACCGCTATGCTTGTCATTTTAACAGTGCCTTTTCATTTCCATGCGATTTCCAACATACAAAATGCCATCTCCTCTAATTATCTCTACACTCTCAGAGACACCCTGCACTTAACGACAGAGGTGTTGGAAAGCAAATTACTACCGGTCTGATCCCAAGTCTATCTCATAGCAGAATCTCATCAAGTTTCATGACTGTGAAAGGAATGAGAAGGAGGTGTCTTTATAAACAAACTGTAGGCCGGATGGTAGATAAGGCCAGATACAGAGAGGTGAAAGAAGCAATGGGGGGAACTATAAATTCCATAGGAATTCCACTAATTGACACAGACTGTTATTCACTCAAGACTGTGCTAAATCTCTGAATTTAGAGAAAAAGAACAGAGATACAAGGGAAAAAAAAGACAAACGGGGAGGGGTTTACAGTAAAAGGGGGTCTTAGGTATTAGGCGATTCGGGAAGTCTGTACCTCTCAAGTACCTCAGCCAATGGGGAAAGAGAGAAGTGACATGCGGCCGGTAAATTAAGATTAAAAGGAAGCTGTGTCCTCCCAAAAATTTAAGAGACCCCATGGGGAATGCCCTATAACCTCTCCCACTATTCGAATAAAGTAACAGGACTCCTCTGTCTCCTTTTTGGACATAAACCTCTAGTGTTTGTGGATTAATTTTCCTGACAACTGTTTGTGTATAAACCACAATATATGTAATGGTATAGTAATTTCTTTTTTTTCCTGTATTTTATCCTTAGGGATTATGACGGCTGCTTGTATTTAAATTTTGATATTAGAGAAGTCTGGTCATGTTTAGGCCAGTCTAAGCTAAGGTGCAAACGTCTGGAAAAGATTTTTACCCATAAACCTTGTCTGGCACCTATCCACGTAAATCTTCCGAAACGCTCTTGTGCCATGTGGAAGTGATGGGAGCCGGGCACACAAACGAGGACGGCGGCTACCACGGGCCCGGCTGCAGCTGATACAGACGAGTCGTGCTGCTGTTCTTCAGCGGCGGCCGCGGTCTCCCGGAGCTCTGACAAAGCCGTTCCCTGGGGAAGGCCGATCAATAAAAACAAGCCCTAGCTAAACCCGGGAACGAAGCACAAAGCAGGCGGTGTCAGACCTACCTCTCCCCACCACAGCACTGAGTCAGCCGGCCTGCCCGATGATAAGATGGGGCGAGGCGGAGAGCGTGCACTGCAGTACGACGCACTATAGAGAAAGACACCCCCTCCCTTCGCTGCCTGCTGAGGAAAGGAGAAGCGCGGAAAGAGGAGGGCGCTGCTCCTTCGGATCATCTCCTCGCCTTCCCCGTGCTGAAAGGCCGCCACAGGGCGCAGCCACCCACCCTGGCCCGGAGCTCCAGCAACCCATCAGCCGCCAGAGAGCCGGCCGAGACCCTGTCAGGGGAGCAGAGCGGAACCGGGCGGGAAGGGGTGCGGCACCGCCCACCACCACTCACCACGGTGCCCGCAGCCGCGCCCGCTCTGCGCAGGCGGGCGTGCCGCCCTCTCACTCTCCTCTGCAGCGCCTGCGCGCTTCGCCCCCGGCCTGTGCGCGGGTCGGGGCACTGTGGTGGCTGTCGGTGCTAGCGTGGGTCGCGGTGCCTCCTCCGCTTCCGCTCTCGGGCGTTCTCTCTCCCTCCCTCTGCTCAGCGCCGACCCCTTCTTCGTTCCGCAGGGCTCTGCAGGCAGTTTGAAATTTACCGCAGTCTCTCACTCGAGTTCTCGATGTGGCTGTAAGCGCCCGGTGCTGAAAGGGTGGAGGCAAGAGCGCGGGGCGGGGGAGAGGAGGGCAGCCTGGAGCGGAGCGGCTTGTCTGCCTACAGCTCCGGTTCCCCCAACCCCTTACGGGGAACGGGTGGGAGGAGACGGTGGAGAGGGTTAAGTGAGGTAGTTCCCTTGCCGCGGCCCGTGGACGGTCCGTGTCTGGCGGGCACTGTAGTCGCCCTGGGGCGGCTTTTGCCACTGTTCCCCTGTCTCTGGGCAAAGGGAGTGAGGGAACGAAGGAGCCTGAAGTGATTCCGGGACCCACGAGCCCCTCACACCCCTGGAAGCGGTGGAGGGAAGAGTGAAGCAATTCCCCCCTCCCTCCTGAGGCGTCCCGGTGCTGCGGCAGACTGGCCCGCAGGTAAGGCTCCCTGGGGCCCAGGCAGGGTAAGGGCGAGGGCCGGGAGGAGGAGGGATGTCACAGACACAAAACCGGGGCGACGAAGCGGGGCGGGAACCCGGTTCTTCACGTTTGGAGGAGGAGCTCAGCCGGAACTCGCTGGTCAGGTCGGCGAACAGGAGGGGAAGCTTGGGGCGGCGGTGTGCGGCCTCTTCCGTGTAGCCGCGGTCAGACTTTGTGCGAGCGGGCCAAGGGAAGCCGGGCCCGGCCTGGCCCGAGCCCTTCCGGCGGGCTGCTGCCGCTCGCCGGGCGCGATCTTTCCTCCTGACCCGCGGGAAACTGCCGTGCGCCCCTCGGGGCCTGAGTGGAGAAGGCGGAATGAGGGGAAAAAGGAAGATGTGCTGAAATCACAGCTGTGTGTATTTCGGTGCCTTTCTCTCTTGCACTTCCTCGGAGCATGTTACCACGGCTTCGCTGTTCCCGGAGCAGTAGGGCGTGCCCCCTCTGCAGCGAGTTGCGTTGGGAGTCGGTCACGCTTGCTTGATGCTTAGTCGTTTGGGTTTTTTTATTTATTTTGGAGCACGCTGTTTTATTTTTAGTGTACCCTGTTGTTATAATTGTAAAGAGGTTGTTGAGGATGATAAGAGAGATGAGCACTTTCATGAGTTTGGAAGGAGCCCGAAAACAGTTACGGACTGTGATCTGTTCAATGTGTGTTAAGTGATTTCCAGTTTGAATCCTAGCATGACTCTTTGAAGGGCAGTGTTATGTATTTCACTGATAATAAAAATATTTTGTAGATGAAGTAGTACTGTGTTGACTTTATATGATATACTCAGTGATTTTCTCATTTTAGGGAGACCTACAGGCATTTTTTGCTTGAAATGAGGAAGGCCTAGGATCAATTTTCTCCCTTTAAAGTATCATTGTTAGGGTGAAACATCTTTGGAGATGTGGTGTGGGAGGTTTGTTACAAAGTGTAATACTAAATCAATGCTTGTCTGAGCTCTTTAAACGTTCATTGTGTCTTGATTATGAAGTGATGTAATTAAATGTGGTGCGGCCTAGAAACAGTTACCTTCTTAATATACATTTGCTTCCTTGGTTAATGTAATTGCTTAGTGATGATGTCAGAATAGATAAAAGGTGCTTTAGCAGTAGAAGATAGTTTGACGTACATAACATCATTTTGCTATTGTTTCCTGTTACTTGGGTTTGGAGGTGTTTAGCTTACTGTGAAGTCAGTCGTACCTGAACTGAATTCTTGGCTGTAACTGGGAACTTGTGAGTAGGAGATGGTTGTGTGAAATGTGTCAGGTGTAGCTTGTTGACCTAAACATCACAGTATTTCTTGTGAATTGACTCCAGAGGATTTTTTTTTTTAAGTCTCATTTTCTCAGAAGATGGCACAGTACTTTAATACATGTGAACTTTCAGAAAGTGCTGTTTAGACTGTGTGTAGTGGGGCTCTGTAGAGCTTATTAAGGTCTAGACTTTCACATAGCACACAAGTTACCATGTGCATATACCAAAAAAGCCTAGATCAGTATTATATATAATTGAATAGCTCTGGTATATAATGTCAGCAGAGGGTTAGAAATAAGTAATAGATTTGATACTTTGTTGTTGTTTGCAAGATCCTAGTGTGAAGATGTGTGGTGATAGTAATGACTTAGTTCAGTCCGGTAGCATTACAAAAGATGATTAGAACTGCTTTCTGAGAAAGTAATTCAATTTTATTATCTTAATATCTGGAAACGAGGTAGTGTGTAATTGTAGGTAAGGGACAGCTTGTGTTTATGCAAAATAGTTTATGTAAGTAACACTGTCTGCTTGTGAAGGTGATGCTAAAGTTCACATTTCCTTGAGCTAAGCCAGCAGAGTTAGATCTGCCTTAAGGGAACAGGTGAAGGAGTATTTACCAAAGAAAGGGCAGGTGGAAATAAGTGTTTCTAAGCTACCGACTTTGCTACCACAGCAGAGAACTAGTCAGCGGGAATGTCAGCTGATAGTTTCCTCCAGCTGCTGTTTCTTCTAAGGGATATCCAGGACAATTTCTTTCCCTTGCTGCAGTAGTTTTTCTTCATTGTACTGTAACTGTAGCACAAGTAGGAAAGAGTGTAGGAGTGTATTAAATTGGTGAGGGAAAAATATTTTAAATAGTTGCCGCTTGTTACAGAATGTGGATTGTTACCATGGGGCTCTCCATTTCATTAAAAAAAGTGGAGCCTCAGTATAGTAGCAGTGTTTTGTTTTTTAATGAGCAATGAATCATTCTTTTGCAAAATGACAGAAAGGATACTTATTTTGAAAAAGCTGACAGTATAAAAATGATGGTTATTTAATTTTAGAATAAACACTTCTGGAAGATCCTAGTGGTTTTTTTTTTTAATTATGCATTTTCATAATTTTTATAGTGCTCATTTTAGTACTGTCATTCCCTTATGTTTTCAAGTTCCATTTGAATTCTTAGTTTATTCCTGGATCTTCAGCATTTATAGTAGCACTGGTTCTGGAAAAGCCAATCTGTGTTACACTGCTTCTCTGAAAGCTATATATGCTTTATACTGTGCCCTGAGAGATCCTCTGGTGAGTCACCGTTATAAGAGCTTTCCAGATGCTGCGTGTCACTGATGATAATATTGTGTATGTAATGTACTTTGTGCAGTAATGGTATCTCCAGTTGCAGCTGTTGGCAGCTGACTGATGGAGAACTCATACTTCATAAAACAAGTTGGCACCGCTTGAAATTGCAAGATGTTGTTTTGGAATTTTGGTAATTTGCAAAGACTAGTGAAGGTCACCAAAGATAGCTTGGTAGGTCTGGAGGTGTCTCGTAGTTCTACAGGGCTGTAGGATGCCTTAGTACATTTACTGTCTTGCGATGCTTGATGTTTGCCAGCGCTAGCCAGGCACTGTTACACTTCATGGATTCATCAGGCACTTGCAGGCTCTTGCAAGCTGCATAATGGCTTTTTGATTGTCTTAACTGGGGACTTTCTGTTGGTCTCTAACTTAATAATACCAACAAACTGAGGGATTTCAACTCTCTCTAAGGAATTGTAATTCTATTGCTAAATACCATGAACTCATAAGAGATTGTATTTCTCAGATCTTAAAATGGCAAGTAAACTGCAAATATACTGCATTAAGGGGATGGATTGTGCAGTTGTCTAAAGAGTAAGTTTTTTTTCTTGAAAAAGCTGGAGTAAGCTTGTCCACTCAGAGCAGAAACTTTGTGCTAACAGTTTTTGAAGTGGACCGTGATTAGAGATGATCAGCTTCTTAGAACAGAAACACTATTCATCATATGGAGTAACTTTGCCTCCGATATAGTGGTAAGCACTGTGATCTTTTGGCAGATTGTAATTATATGCTTTTCTCAGTCTTTGCATTTTCCCTTTAATGTTAGGCTCTTTCACTCATAGTAGCAGCTGTTTTTTGGCAAGATTTCTTGTTTCAGTTAATATTCTGAACAAGGTTATTCTGAACAAAAATTCCAAAATGAGTCTTTAAAATTGTTGCATTAAAACTCAGTCTGTTTCTTTCTCAGTGCATTAAAACCTAATCTATTTCTCTCCCTACATGCCCCTTTGTTGGGTCGTGGTCACACTGTGATCATGCAGCCCTTTTTCTTGCACGGGTGGTTTTGGACCTATGAGCAAATATATTGATTGCAAAGGGAGTACCCTTGTACAGGATCTTTCTTCTGAGGAAGACTCTTGTGTCTGTCGTGCATAATTTTAAATTTTTTTTATGTCTATTTGCTTTGTCTCCTTTGAAGTTTGCTTGGACAAAGCACTGAAGATCAAGCAAATAAGACTGTGGTTTCCAATATGATTATGCTGGTTCTCAATTATGAATGCAGCTGTTGCAGTACTAATACTTTTGCATTCAGATTCTGTTTCTAAAAGACATTAGTTCTAGAGCAGTGCTGTTCTTCTCTGTTGTTGAATCAATTATACAGAGATGGTGTCTACACAGGTGCATTTTAGTGATCTTGTAGTCTTGTTTGAAAGAGGAAGGGGTCTGTTATTTATAGCCTGTTCACACGAAGGTATCTGGATCCTATATATGTAATGCCAAGTATGCTGGCGTACACTCAGGCATTTAGAACAGGTGGTGCCATTGAGGGTGGTGATAGGCCCTTGACTTGTAGTGTAGCTTATTTTTTTTCTCTAAGACAAATCAGACTCTTTTCTAGGAAGCAAACAGGAAATAAGGAGAACCTTAAGTCAGAAGGTAATATGAAGAAGACTAGACAGCAAAGACTTGTGGAAGAAATAAAATATATATTGACCTGAAGTGAAGACGAATGAGAGGGCATTTGAAGGATTTTGTCACAGGTCTTCTTTGTTTGGGGACTTCAGGCGCTTCAGTGTTTTGGAATGAAATGCAACAGGATGTCGCTTCATCAGTTGTGTAATACAGTGTGTAACCATGCCTATAGAATTAGGCACGTAGTAGATGTAACTCAAGAATTTTGAACTATGAATGTAGCAGATATTATAATGTTCTTTCCTTTTGTATTAATCTTTCTAAACCATAAAAGACAATAGCAAACTGTGCTTTGTCTGGTTGTGTTTTGGTGTTCTTTTTAGTTACTTTTTATGAAAATTCTAATGTTACAGCATGTATTAAATTCTTTATCTGATGCAGCAGCAAAATTCTTTATCCCATGCAGCAAAATAACTTTTTGTGTAATCAGAAAGTTATTGAACTGAAACATCTCAGAAGTATTTCTGCATGCATGTGAGGTATTGGTATCGTATATTTTCCTGAGAAATAGCATCATGATCATCATGCTTATAGTATTAGACTAATTAACATATTAGCAATATGTCTAGGTTTATGTAGTACTGAACTTTATAACAAGAAGTTAAATGCTCTGGCATACATCAGCCTAATAAAAAGCTAAATGGAATGGAAGAAATTGTGACAAGACCCTTGAAGAAATATTAAAGCATCTAATTAAAGAAAGCTGATATTGAGGTTTATTTTCAAAGTTGAGAACAATAGTAAGTATAGAACCGTATATTTTCTTTTGGAGGAATTCTTTGGAGGTCATCTTTTGCCCAAAGTATTGTCAATTTTTCAGAGCCTTGTCTAGTTAAGTTTTTACCATCTTCAGGGATGGACATTTCACAGCCTCTGTAGGCTGGTGTTTAACTGTTCTGTTCTTCAAGTCCAGGGTACCCTATTTGCACATGATTTCTGCTGGAGATGTGGACACTCTAGATTTGTGTGTACGTGTGCTGTTCTCTAATGTGTGCTGTGCTATGTCCTAATGCATGTGCCAGTGAGAGCGTACCTAACAAGCTCAAATTCACACACTTAAGGTGTCTACTGACTCTCCCTGTACTGACCACCTTCTCGCTAGAGTGCAGGATCTTGCATCCACTGGGAGGGGTGCTGTATGGTTTAGCCTGGACAGATATTACCATACAGTCACTGGGGTGATTTCTGACAGCATCAAACCAGAGTTTGACTGATGCTGTTACCCCCCCAAAGTCTGATATAGACTTTCAGTTTGATTTTGGTTTTATTTTAGGGAGGACTGCTTTACTTCAAACAAGTACTTCTGTCTAATTTCCTAGTTTCTGTTTAATGTAACTGATGATCCTCTTGCTCTTCAACATGACCAGTTTTGGGCTCGTACCCTGTCAGACAGTTTTGCTTATTTGATTCACACACACAGAGATTCGCATCTTCACATTTGTTATTCAGACCATTCTGCTAAGGGTGGGGCTTGGCAAGCACCCACCATTGTCACCTGTGTCACTAAACAGTGGCCCTACAGTTTTCTTAGTCTTTCTTGTGTTCCTGATGTCCTTGGAGTAGCCTTTCTCTTTGTCCTTATCAGCCTTTGCTAGTTTTGGCTTCAGCTGAGCTTTGACTTTTCTTAATTCGTCCTTGTAGGCAAAGGCAACATCTCTGTATACCTTCTGGGTAATCTGTCCTGCTCCCTCTTGTGTTTGGGCTCAGTCAGGAGTTCTGTGCTCATTCTAGGTGAGAAGCATGGCAGATGAAAATTAGTACTTCCTGTAAACTGAACATAGCTATACTAAAATTAGCTATATAAAGCATTACATTCCCCAAATCAGTCTGCCAGCTAAGAGCATTTCACTGAGTTAATAAACCAAAGTTTGTTGTCTATTAGAAATGGTACGTGGTTTAAAGGATGTCAACAAATGCAGTTCAAGTCTATGGTATGTGCAGTTATTCTGCAGTTTTTACTTATGCGGTAAATGCTTTTTAAAGAAATATGGCCTTTAATGTGTCAATTAAAATAATTTCATGCTTAGTGACTTTTAGTAGATAGATTGGATTTCTGTTCTTACATGACCCCATATATTGTAATAAGCATTTCATGATTTTTCTTGTGGCTAGTGTATAACGTTGTTAAAGCCTTTTGTAGTAGGGGCAATATTATTTTGTTTTCATGTAACTTCTAGCTTGGGCCCTATCTGCTTTTAATATTTGAAGTCAGCCAATAAGAATTACTGAAAAAAGATGCAGATTTTTTGAGACATTCAGAATATGGACAGCAACCTGTAGCTCTGAGCTTAAACCTTTGCCACGGAGATCTCCAAACTGTTTGTGCATATATTTATCTAAATTTGCCTGAGTACAAGATGTAAGTTTACTTGCTTGCTTTTAAGACTAAAAATACAGACTCTTACCAAATGGATTAACAGTGACAATACTGAGCAGATGAAGAATAGTAAAATACCTGTAAAATTTGAAGCAGAGTAAAAAATCTTCTTGCTTGCAAGGAAAAGAAAGGAATAGTGGTATAAAGTTAATAAGGTAAGGGCGGTGAAAAGGTGTAGAAGCTAAAATATAAGAGGAAAAAAAAAAAGTCCTGTGATGCTACTTGGTGTCTTTGAGTGCCAGAAAATACCCCAGTATATTTTGGCTTTGTGATTGCTGCATAAAAATAATAAAGTAAAAACTCTTCTTGTACAAAAATACCCCTGTCACTTTGGGTTTTTTTCCTCCTTCCCCTTTAAATAAACTATAATCAATTACTGAGTCTTTGCTAGTTAGACCCAGTAAGAAAGGTAGTTCTTGTAACAGTTCCGTTTCAAAAGGATAGCCGATCCTACTTACCTTTTAGATCTCTTCTTCCTGCAAATAGAAATTTTTATTCTAACTAAGGTGTTTTCTCAAACCCTGTGTAGGATACTTACCTTGTCAAATAGCTGGACTACCACCAAATTCTGGTCTGACATTTGGGAGGACGTGGATGTCTGGAAGTGGGATTTCTTTAGGATACTTGAGAAAAACAAATCTAATTGTATTTTTTGGGGCATTTTTTTGTGTAACATTTTTCTGATTGTGGTTATATGGGCTGTGTTTTGTTTTGTTGGTCATTTTTATATGCTTACAATTCCTAAGAGGTTTCTGGTGGAAAAATCAGAGGGTATCTTATGTATTCTGGGTATATGATGGTAGTATGTTTCTCTCTTCATTTCCCAATTTGAGAATCTTGTTAGGCAAAAGAGTGTAAAGATGTCTTTATTTCTACTATAGTAAAACTTCTACTTTAGAAGACAGCAGTTCAGTTGCAACTGCATGAGAACAGCTGAGTTAAAATGTAAAAATGTTGGTTGATTGTTTTAAATTCCAGATCTGAATTAAAACTGAGCTTTGTCCTGTCTGTGTTTTCAAATACAGCTTCAGAGAATAAAAATGGGAACTCCTGGATCAGGACGGAAGAGAACTCCAGTGAAAGACAGGTTTTCTGCAGAAGATGAAGCTCTGAGCAACATTGCCAGAGAGGTTTGTTAATTTTAAAGTGTCTTAAATTCAGAAATAGGGATGAAAGCAATCTCATTATCCAGGAAGAGTTAATTTTTTTAAGATGTGCATAAAAAAGTGCAATTAGCCAAAAATATGACCATTTATATAAGCTAAGAGAATTATTGATCAAAAAATCACGTTTACTGAAATGTCAGCATAGTGAGATATTAACTGTATGACTAGTGTAACTTCACAGATTTGCACTTAAGCCTAGCAGCTATTTCTACAGATACTTACATGCTTAAGGGTGAATGGAAAATCCAGGTGCTGTCTCAAGTGTAAAACTAAAAAAACATACAGATTTATCCTGTTACAGCATGTAGCATCCTTAAGATGGTAAGTATAGTGTATTAGTGTTGAATGTGTAGTAGTCCTTATTAAAATATATTTGCCGTAAAATCTATTTCAAATGTGAGAAGTCACATTTCTTTCAAAGAAGCCTAATATGTACACTGTACCAGGAATTTCACCACCTAAAAAAAAGAAGGCTGGAGATAACCAGTGAAAAGTGCAATTAACAAGAAGTTGATACAAAGGGGAATTTTGTCCCACCGGATATAGGAAAAAGGCAGTTGGAATTTAAAGTCTTAGAGATGTCTGTTTGGACTAGAGTTTTTCTAAGTGGAAATGCTGTGACTAGGGAACAAAAGCCTTAATACTGTTTGTGTACAAGTGGATCCAGGTCCTTTGGGGCTACATTATCTACTAAGCTGCTCACCCTAGTTGACATAAATGAGTGCAAAATGCAGATTCTAATCAGCTTTGTAATGTAAATAGTTGTCTGTATATGCTTATGTAAAACAAAATAGATAGGTGATCTGAAGAAAGAGCTTCTTTAGGCATTTTCAAGTGTATCTATCATAGACTGTAGGCAAAAGACATGCTTTGTTAGTAAAAAAAAAGTTTAGTTGTTAACTTTTCCAAAAGTCGTGTTCACAGTCGTGTTCTAGTTCTAATGGAAGGTCTCACCCTATCAGCCAAGTTCTGTGTGAGACTCTGGATCATGTATGATCTCACTCATCAAGTTCCATCTCTCATTTTTTGGGGAAAACAGTGAATAAAAAGGAAAGAATATGGCCTTAAATTTCTTTAAGTGTATGCACGCTTCCATGACATCAACTTGTCTTTTAACCTAGAAAAGGATCTCAACAGCAAGATGTAATGCATATTATCTTACTTAAAATTACTGTTGGGCTTTGTTCTCTTACACCACATCTTTTTAGAAGACATTACTTACTAGAATTGAATTGAGTCCTGTAATCCAGGACTCCTGTAATGTCTTCTGTGGAGAATCTTCCTACAGGTGTTCTAGGTATTAAGAGATGATAAACAGAATATGCAGAAACAAGAGTCTGCACTCAGGACAATCTGTGTGGTGAAACTGCATAAAAGTGTTCTGGGATTCAGAGCAGTCACAAAATGGCGCTAGGAAGTATCGGAATTTGTAATACAAAGAACTCTAGTAAAGTGGCTCTAACATAGTGTATGACATTTCAGGGTGGTTTTTCTCTAAAAGTTCAGATTTCAGAAAGTGCTATTCTTTTCTTTGTTACCACTTTTAATTTGACAAAATTGTGATTTCCTTGTTCTATGGCATGTGTCAAAAAAAGAGGTATCTTCCTTTTAGTACCAGTAAGCATTGCTTTCTAGGAAATTTGGTTTAAAAAATTCTTTGGCACTGATCCACGAAGTTAACTTCCATATAGTCATTTTTCTGCACTGGTTGAATCTGATGTCATTTTATATGAAAATATTTAATGGAAGACAAGGGCGCTATTGTAGAATCTGAGGAGCTTGGTCATACTGCTTCCTCCTTGATATTTCTTCCATTTTTTTCCATCGTTCCTCTGCATCAGAAAACTTTTTTCTTCTGTTGGCTGTCCTCTCCCCTTTATTTCTTGTACTTAACTTCTGTTATGTAGAGAGTTCTTCCACATCTTTTCCTTGGTGTGGGACTATGCATTGAGACAAGCATTTTTACAATGTCTCTGTGTTACACACAAATATGTTAAAACATCAGCACTGGAGTGAATTTCTGCCTTTTTCCAAGAACTTTTGAGTTACTAAACCTCTTTCTTTGGGACCTACTTTTTATACTATGGTGTATTATTTTTCCTGGCATTTAATTTCCTTGCTCATTGGAACTGAGGAAGAGTAAAGGTGGTGTACATATCCAGGCACAGAGATCTATCTGTGCATCCTTTCATGGAAGCAATGCACTCTCTCCATTACCCAGTGTCTGAAGTGAGATTACTCACAGTTGATCAGTTTGGCAGTCTTATCTTGGTACAACAGTTTATCATGTTTTTTTCCAAAGCTGTAGGAGCACGTGTAGATATATTATCCATGTGCTCCCTGCAAAGAAATAAAGGAACTCTGGGTGTAAAAGCACCCAACTATATTAAAATGGAGTAGTGGCAAGTCTATTCTAATTATAGCAATGTTAATTTGAAGTCAGCTTATCTCTTAAAATAAAAAAAAAAAGCCTGTCTCCTGAAAATACAGAGAGTTCCTTTATATGACCTTTTGGTTCTTTCTTTAGCTGTTGTAATGGATTCTGAAACTGTTAGCTTTCTCAGATTGACAAAGAATAAGTCACCTGGTGTAGAAGACAGTTTTATCTATCTTGTGCGAAGTTCAAGCTTCCCTAAGTACAGGTTATGATTGTCTAGTGTAACTTCAGGCTCCTGGCAACATTGTGTTCTCATTTGTTAAACAAAAAGGATTCCCACGTAACTAGATAAATGAAAATTGAGGTTCATGTTCTCAAGGTTATGTTCACAGTCTACTGAATACAGCTGATATGATCTCAAGATGTTTTCCCTGTGTGTTTGTTGTGGGGATTCTCTGCTAATTAAATTCTTTTGCGGACAGAATATCTTCGGCTGAGTTGCGCATCACTGCTTCTCTTGTCTTTGTAGTTTGCAGACAAATTGTGTTCATTTTAAATATTTAGCAGTAACCTGTCATCACCAGGCATCTCTTAGGACTATGTGAGACCTCTTTGTCCAAAACCAGTCTGATTATGTGAGAACAGAGGTTTCAGTCACTTCTGTGTTCTTGCATTGCCTGTGCTTCATGCTCAGATACAATGAATATCATGGCAGAGAGTGAGAAGAGTCTGACACGTGTCATCTCACCATCTTCAGCCTGCTAAACAGGAGTTTGAAGGCACAATCAGGATTTACCATTCATAGCCTTTTTTTGGGTGTTTCCATCATCAACTCTTCCATTCGTCAGGGCTGTGTAACCAGATGACAGAGAACTAGAGCTTGTGGACAATGATTGTAGCAGTGTTCACTGGATTTCTGCCTTGTAGAATCTTGTCTCTGTGTTTTGGTTTGGTGGGTTTTTTGTCAGGAACTGTTACCATGACTATTTTCACCTATATAGCAAGAGCATGGAAAACTCTTAAGGTGTTTTCTCATGGGAGAGAATAAAGATTCATTGTGATTTAAAATTCACTTTGTAGTTGCTCAACTTTGAGTAGAGTGCAGTTGTTCTTTGATAAAGACGTAATGTTACTGAATTGCCATGGTACTAAAAGCTGAGTTGAATACTTTTAAATGTTTGAGGGCTATATCATGAATTTAGAAACAGTTAACAACATAGTCGTATGAATCTACTTAAAGTTTAGAACCTGTTTTTCTCTTCACGTAGGTTCAACTTCTGTTAAGAATGTAAGCAAAACTCCAAGGAATTCTATCCTCTTGGATATTGTCTTTGTAGACACTAGGTGATTTTTTAATTTGTTTTAGTAAGAGATCACTAAATATTTTTCGATTGGCTATTTCTACCTTTATATTAATTCAAAGTCTTACTTGGTTTTGTTTCTAATAGTGGTTAAGGATATTTTATAGGATATAAGATATTCTAGAGATTTTATAATATATATATGAATCTGTACAATAAATGAAAAAAGAACGAGACATCAGAAATAAAGTCTCTTAAACCTATAAGTAATGTTAAAACTTAAGATTTTGTTGTTTGTAGTCTTTGGTTTGTAGGCAGCTGGGGCAGAGACATCAGAAGTAAGTGGAAAAGAGATATTTCTGAGGAGCCATAAGAAATACTTTTGGCACATAAGTGGTGGTGTTGCCTTGATTTCATGAGACAGTATGGAGATAAGGGCAAAAAGCATGGAAATGAGAATACAGAAGAATTGAGCAGCAGAAGGAATGATAGAATGGTTTGGATTGGAAGGGACCTTACAGATCATCTAATTCCAACCCCCCTGGCATGGGCACAGAATCCTTTGTTTGCTTAATGAGAAAAGATGAAATAAAGTTTTAGTTGCTATATGTAGTTATCTATTAAGAATTACAGTGAACATTTTTAAAATGCTCACCCTGATGCTTAGCCAGAGCTGACAGGGTGTCCTAGTGCCGTGCCGCGCGCACCTGTGGCAGACAGGGAGCAGCGGGTCCCGCAGCAGGGGCAGTCGGTGCCCTCTGGTGGAAGAAGTAAAATGTTCCTTAACTGGGCCACCTGCGTTGGAACTGCAGGACTGCATATCCCTTCGCAGAGAGAAATGAGTTCCATGTTATATGTATACAGCAGCCTATGATGACAAAATAATTCTAATTTTTTCAGAGGTGAATAACATTTTAGGATAGCCTGTATTTTAACCTTATGAAGCTTTAATGCTGAATCTGAGCTAATTAATGAATCACCTTCTCCAGAGTACAAAAATGAAAAATAAAATACTGTTGCTTTCTAGTGAATTCCTTCTTGCAGGCAAGGGAAAGAAGAAGATACCTATCTACACTATGGAGATAAATGTTATACTTCTCCTTGCTCAACATGGAGGGAAACTTCTACCGTATCAATTCTGTGTTAATATCATACTGCATACCTGGGAAAAAACATGGTCGTTGCTATGAAGGGACTAAGAAAAATACATCAGAAAGGAGAGAGTCCAGACTCAATCTTTACAAACGCATTCAAGTTAAAGTCTCATCTTCTTTCTTTTCTTCTTTTTTTCTTGCCAGAAATATCTTTGATTTAACTGAAGAACTACATGTTATCCTTGAAAGCTGAGATAAAAGTTTTCAAAAATTGTGGTAGAACATGTATTTAAAAACAAAGATGTAAAAATTGAAGAAGCAGAGATGGCTTTCTAAATGACTGTAAATAGCTTATAATAATTGGTTTTAAGGTGAAAATCAGGAAACTGACCGTGTCACCTCCTGGAAGGAGAGCATTGTCTTGCTTCCTCTATATTTACTAAACATACGCAATAAAATAAACCAGTCCAAGTGAATACTGCTGTAAGGTACTGCTTAACTGCTTGAAAACAGCCAGGATAATCATCTTCTAGGATGAAATGCTTTTTATGTGGGTACAAGGAAACACTGCTCTTTTTTTTTTTTTTTGTTCATGTAATGGTTTTTGGTATCTATTTTGAAATGAGGAATTCCAGAACTCAGTGGTGAACAGATTGCTTTGTTTTGTTACTTAGACCAGAGCTAATACCCAAAGAAATACAGGATTGGTTTAAAAACATATATTTGTCCTAGAGTAGAAGGTAAATATGAGTAGTATGAGTGTGTTTATATACAAAAGAGAATTTTGGATTTAGTTATGAATTAATAATTTATTAATTAGTCCTTTTTTCTTACCCAAGCAAAGTCTCAAGGGCCTCTTCCTTGTTTTCCTTCCCTATTTCTTTTGTTACAAAGATCTCCTCTGTAGTCTTCTATGTCTTTTTTTGATCAATTCTCTGAATAAATTCCATGCTGAATTATTGTATCTTTACCTGAAGGCTGTTTGCCCTCCAGATTTTATAGCATTCTTTCCATTTAAGCCACCAGCATAAGTGTACCAGGTTTAAATACCTCATACCTTATTTGCAGTTAAAGTCTTCAAGAAAATGCAGCTATCCCATTTCTTTTTATCAGTTGGAAGTTCCCTTAGGAAGCTTCTGAAGTAATGTCAGAGTTGCTAGATCTTGGACAATACACAGTTGACTTTTTACTTAAGAAAAATAGAAACTTGATATGTTATATCACTTTTTAATAAGCTGTACTTCAATTAGATAATATTACAATGGATATTTATCACAAAATATTTTATTCATGTGTGTCTGGTCTAAGACTATCTAGAGAAAAGACTATATAGAGAATAATGACCAGTGAAACTGAAATCAAGACTGTAGTGGCCAGTCTATGCTTTTCTAAGACTAGACTTTGTTTAATGCAGGCTGTAGAAAGCAATCTGTATTGACTCCCAAGCTATTATGAGCAAGGAATAGTGATGTATTGGTATGCTCTCTCCAATCAAATACTAGTTGAATTGAAAAGCTTGATAACATGACTGCCTGTGCTTTTGCTGGTTTATTAAAAAAAATAAAAACGAGTAGTCTAGTGTTTCTGTGCTGCTTCTATAGTCCAAACAGTTCTTTATCCAAAGCTATTGTGGCTCTACATTTTCCTTAGCAGATATTTAAAGACTTTATTTCGACGTAGCAGATGAAATTTATTTTTGAAGGGTTTGTTGGTGGTAATTTGTTTAACGACTTTTATGGGCCTTTTCAGTAAGGCAACAGAGTGAATAACAGCACCCAGGAAGAAAACTGTCCTTTTGAATTATGGTTGTTTCTCTATTATTGTTAATTTTGAATTTCAATAACATAGCTATGAAAACTTGTGTGAGTGCTACATTGATAGCATGAGGCCTGTGCTCTAACAGATCTGCTGAGAATAAAGAAATACTGGGTATTATGGCCTTTCAAATGGTACTGTAATTTGTCTCTTGCTCTAAAGTATGGTGAAGGAAGCCTGAGAACTTCTAGTTAACTTGACAAGTTTTTTGTCTTTTTTGAGATTGTATGCTTTTTAGAGATATCTAGTTGCTCAGGTTAAAAATTAATGTAATATTAAGCCATTTCTTCCAAAAAAATTCTCTAAAAAGATAAGATTTTCTTTTACTTCAATTCCAGGCACTCATTTTATGACAAATAGTTGTAGAATTCACTTGTGTTTTATGAAGGGTTTAGTAAATTAGAAGAAATGGAGCTTCCCTTTTACTGTAGGAATTTAAAGTTAGATCTCTGGGTGTAGGACTAGGAGAGAGTGGTGAAATGTGAATTGATTTTTAGCATGAATCAGTAAACCAATTAACTTTGTATCTTTAACAGTAAAGCCTTGCCAGAGCCTAAAGGCCAAATGCATATATCTGATACTTTATAGACAAAACGAAACCCAAACATATCAGCCTTTTGAATCCTTTTTCCTTCTGCACTGCATACCTATGTGACAGTTTATATGCGACAGAGCGATAATGGGCTGCAAATGGAAGTACTTCCTGTTGCGTGGCAATTTGCTTGCTTTACTTGTGTGCTGTTGTCAGGCAGGAAGAAGAGTAGATTTATGCTGCTCTGAAAAAGGATTACATTATGGTGTTCAGAAGTGTTGACACAGCCTTGGAATTGTTTTATCTGCGCATGTAAAATACAGAAAAAACAGTCTTCATGAGTCATTTGGAGTTAAGACAAACTATTTTGAGTAATAAAGCTGTAGTGAGTCTGCCTTCTGTCTTGTCATTATTTGATAAGATATTTTTGTGCCTGTAGTTTAATCATAATTTGAAGTTAAACTCCCAGGTTATATACCTGTTTCATTTTCCTGAAGCACAGTAAAATAGTTTTATAGGCTTCCAGTGTTTTACATAAACCTTTGCTGTGACAGTGGCAAAACCAGGGAAAACCCTATCGTTAATCAAAAGCAACAATCCATTGGGTTTTACATTTTAAGAACTTTTATAACTGGTTGGTTGTTAGGAGTTCTGAATTTTTAGCTGCTGCTCATTCTCAAAAGCTTTTAATTAACATTGCGTGGACAACTGTAATCTTTGGTGGAAAACCTGTCTTCAGTGGTTTAATATTTAAAGAATTTGAGAGAATTTTTGTGTAGTGGTCTTGGCTCAATAATCCGAGTCACAGCACCAATTAATGTGGTAGGTTGAGCTCTGGCCAAATGCCAGTGCACTCACTAAAATTATTTACTAATTTCCTCTGTGAGATAAGGATTAGGAGAAAGGCAAAGCAGGCTCAAAACTTTAAAGAATATAAAGAAAGCTTTATTAACAGAATTAAAAGAAGGATAATAAAAATCAGAATAAACTTTTAGAACACTTCACCTCCCCCCCCAACTCCTCTTTTGTTTCCCACTGACAATGTGAAGAGACAAAACCTGGGATTTTTCAGTCAGTTTACCACCTCTAAAATAATCTTTCTTCAGTTCACTTAGGGAGAGGAGTTTCTCCTGTCATGCCATGGAGACTTCTCTGCAATAAACAGTTCTCTCGTGGCTTTAATTTCACAGCAAATCAGTCCGTCTGGAAATAACCTGTTTGCATTCATGAAAGTCCGTCCCATTGACTTACAGCTTTTCCCACAACTGTTTTCGGGGGCTCATCTTTGGCTGATGGGGTACAATTTTAAGGATGAGCTGTTCTAGTATAGAAGCAAAGGTTCTCTTCATCTACCTTTGGGATCATGTTCTATCTCTGGGAACAGAGGTTTCCTTCTTCTATCCCTGGGGCAAGGTTTCGCATCTCTCATCTGTCTCTGTTCAAGCTTCTCATTAGATCACAGCTACTTCAGCATCTGCTTGCTTCAGCACGGGTGCCTTTGCTCATGGCTATGATTAGAATGCTACATCCCTCCAGTGCATTCCATGAATTACAGGGAAAGAGTCTGAGGGATTATGTCTTCACCATGGCTTTACACAAGAATTTCAGCGGCAAGGCTGGGGCATCTCCTCATTCTCTTCCCTCTGGGATTTGGGTTCTCCTCCTCACTGACCTCGGTGTCTCTGCATTGTTTTCCTCAGGTGTCCTCACCCTTTCCTTTTCTCTGACTTCGAAGAGAATTGTTGTCTGTAGGTTTCATCGGTGCACTGAAAGAATTAATCTGGCCTGGGCCCTGCTGTTGGTTTCATCTGTGCACTGAAAGAGTTAATCTCACCAGGGCCGGGCTGTTGGTCTTGTGATCTCTGCCGAGCAGCGGCTGTGGAGCTGCACTGGTGGGGGCTGCGCCAGGATCTCAGGGGCCTGGCCAGGATGGCGGCAGCTGCTCTGGCTGCGTGGCTGTTTTCTGGCCCCGGCTGCGTTCAGTTCCAGCCACGGGGCTGCTTACACGGCACAGACCGCCGAGCCGCCTCTGGTCTCAGCCGCACGGTGTCTGGCGGCGCCAGGACAGCCCCCAGCAGGCTGACTCGGCGGCTTGCAGCTGGTGTGGGGCCTGGCTCAGCCCCGCCTGAGGCCCAGCAGAGCAAGCCCGGCCCACCGCGTGCGAGCGGAACTCAGCAGCTCCGTGCCACGGTATGGTTTCCCCTCCTTCCCGGCCAGCGGCCACTCCGGACGGAGCCAGCTGGCCTTACCGGGAAGAGGGGAGAGAGAGGGCCTCTGCTCTTACACAGCAAACAGGAAGAAGAGAGCGTTTCTGCGGTTTCTTCATTTTTAAATATGATTCACAGAGGCGCGTTCAGAGCTAGCCAGCTAATTGGTTCTGTCGGATCCAGAGAAAGCTGTAATGTTCATTACAGGGAAAAAATCACTTCATGGCTGGTGGATTTTTCCTTAACTAAAAACCAGGCTCAGACAAACCGTGACATTTTGTCAGCTCATTATTCAAACATGAAAAATCTGAGCTTGTGCTTTCCTCAAACATTAGCTTTATGGCAAAATTTATTCCTTTATGTAATTAACTGATTAAATTTGAGGTAACATTTAGAGTTTGAAAGACACTGTTTCTCTTTTTGTTGAGGCTGGATAGAAGGTGGAGAATATTCAGTTCTGTCCACCAATAACCAGGTTTCACAAACAGTGCAGAAGTAAGCTTTTTGCCACTGAAAGGGCAAGGTCTTGCTACTATTTGTCCTGCTTATACCTTTTGCTTGGTCTGTTCTTAAGGTCCTTGTACAAGCCAATTCATTTCAGTAACACACAGAAAACTCCTAACTACTTTTTTTGCTACTCTTAACTTTCTGCTGTGGTAGTTAGTTAAACTGGCTTACAGCAGGTCCCGAGTGCTGGAGCTGTGTCGAAGGAAGGTGTTGGGAGTATAAGGGCTTGAATGGAAAGGTAGGGAAGTCCCTTTGAGGTGATAGTCACTGTTGGAGGTAGTTCTTAAGGAATGGTAATATTAATTTTTTTCGCTGTATTTTGTTCAGTAATCAGTTTGATTTTGATTGCTATTTGAAGTATTCTCAGTGGGTGATGTTTGCTTTTTGAAATAATTCCAAATTGCAGCAAAGCTTTAAATATGGCAGGAGCGGTAGTGGTTTAATGTCTCTGATTCTTTCTTCTTGGTTTCAGTGTCTTTTTGTAGCCAAAGATTCTTCACTGGCATACATGTCTGTTCAAATACTATGCATAGGTGAAATCCTTTTCAAGTCCACGAGACATTAGTTTTCAAGTTGTAGCGATAGTAATATTTCTGCACTCAGTTTAGACATGCATCCCAGGGTCTTGAGGGAGCTGGCTGGTCTTGCCAAGCCATTCTCCATTATATTTCAAAAGTCACGTTGGTTGAACAGTCACCAGTGACTGGAAAAATGGAAACATCACTCCTGTATTTAACGAGGGTAGAAAAAAAGACCCAGGAAACTACAGACTGGTGAGCCTCACCTCTTTGCCTGAGACAATTACGGAGCAGATGGTTATAGAAACAGTGCTGAGGCACATGCAAGACAAGGGGATGATCTGAGACATGCAGCACAGCTTCACCAAGAGCAAATCATTACTGAACAATCCAGTGGCTTTCTATGATGGAGCGACAGCAACAGCTTGCAAGGGAAGACTGACAGATGTCATTTACCTAGACTTCTGTAGAGTTTTTGACAAGGTCCTTCACAGCATCCTTATGTCCAAATTGAAGAGACGTGGATTTAATGGATGGACTATTCAGTGGATAAGGAATTGGATGGATGGATGCAGCCAGAGTTGTGGTCAGTGCTCTTATGTCCAGGTGGAGGCTGGTNTATTTCAAAAGTCACGTTGGTTGAACAGTCACCAGTGACTGGAAAAATGGAAACATCACTCCTGTATTTAACGAGGGTAGAAAAAAAGACCCAGGAAACTACAGACTGGTGAGCCTCACCTCTTTGCCTGAGACAATTACGGAGCAGATGGTTATAGAAACAGTGCTGAGGCACATGCAAGACAAGGGGATGATCTGAGACATGCAGCACAGCTTCACCAAGAGCAAATCATTACTGAACAATCCAGTGGCTTTCTATGATGGAGCGACAGCAACAGCTTGCAAGGGAAGACTGACAGATGTCATTTACCTAGACTTCTGTAGAGTTTTTGACAAGGTCCTTCACAGCATCCTTATGTCCAAATTGAAGAGACGTGGATTTAATGGATGGACTATTCAGTGGATAAGGAATTGGATGGATGGATGCAGCCAGAGTTGTGGTCAGTGCTCTTATGTCCAGGTGGAGGCTGGTGATGAGTCATGTCCCTCAGGGGTCCATCTTGGTACCAGGGCTCTTTAATACCTTTGTCAATGACGCTGTCAGTGGGATTGAGTGCACTCTCAGCAAGTTTTCAGATCTGTGAAGCAGAGTGGTGCAGTTGGCACAACAGAAGGATGGGATGCCGTCCAGGGCCACCTGGAAAAACTTGGGCCCATGAGAACCTCTTAAAGTTCAGCAAGTCCAGGTACAGTGTACTGCACGTCAGTTGGGGCAATCTCAAGATGTGAGTCCAGACTGGGAGAAGAACTTGTTGATGGCCACAGAGATGCTCACAGGACTGGAGCACCTCACCTGTGAAGACAGGCTGAGACAGCTGGGGTTGTTCAGCCTGGAGAAGAGATGGCTTTGGGGAGACCTCACTGCAACCTAACAGTACCTGAAGGGGGCTTACAGAAAACAGGGGGAGTGACTTTTTACACAGGCAGATAGCATTAGGACATAGGGGAATGTATGGTTTTAAACTAAAAGCAAGTAGGTTTAGATTAGATGTTAGGAGGAAATTCTTATTAGGGGAGTGGTGAGGCACTGGAACACAGAGAAGTTGTGGATGTCCCATCTCTGGAACTGTTCAAGGCCAGGTTGGATGGAGTGCTGAGTGACCTGGTTTAGTTGATGGCACCTGATCTGGGCATTGGAACTAGATGATCTTTAAGGTCCCTTCACACCCAAGCCATTCTGTGACTTTTTAAATGAACATATAATTCTTTTGACTAGCAATGCTATCTTTAAAGAGTTAGGTACATATTCTTTTTGAAATTTCATTGTGAGAACTCTGATTTCTTTACTACCTCTGTATTATGATGTTAAAATATTTATGTGTACTTGAGATTGAGTACTCAAACCATTATTCAAAAAACTTTTTTTAACTTTAATTATTTTCCATCTGCTTGTAGGCAGAAGCCAGACTTGCAGCGAAACGGGCAGCTCGAGCAGAAGCAAGAGATATACGTATGAGAGAGCTGGAGCGACAGCAAAAAGAGGTAGTATAACTCATCAGGAATTATTGCAAAGCTTTACAAAAATTCATAATGCATTTTATTTCTGCATTTGCATAAGATTTTGTCTTTTAGTGTAATTCAGTTTTGTGTGAATATTTTCAGCAGTAGAATTGGATTATACTGAAAGTATTCACAGTAAATACCTGTTGACAAGATCTTTATTTTTAAAAAATGATTAGAATGGGGTAATATTTACACATACAGTTGTGTGTTGCTCCACGTTTCTCCTAAAAAAAGTTTGCATTTCTTGAGAAAAAAAATCCTAGAAACTGGGTTTTCAGCAGTCTGGTTATTGCATGGTTGTTGCATTTAATTCAGGTTTTGACATTACATGTAAAACATTGAGAATTTATTATTTATCGTGATTACACTCAAATCCATATAATGCTGATATTTTGTTGTTGTGGGGGTGTTTTTCTGTGATAGTAAGTGAAATATGCAAAGCATTTTTTGTATCAATTTTATATGGTTCTCATTGTACCACAGTTTCAGTTTTTGAACTGCTGTAGATATCTGCTGTTATTCTGAAGATTACATGGCAATTAATGTAGATTTTTCCGAGTTTTCAGTTTAGGAATCCAGTCTTGTGTGGTGACTATAAGTTATATTGTAAATGGTTTGTTTGGTTTTCTTTTTACATTCTGTAGTTTTCTCAGCATTCATATGATAGAAAATGGGCTCATATCCAGAAATGGATGGTAGGCTAAAATCACCTGTTGTGCATGTTTTTGCCACTCTGAGAACTAACATAGGATTTTGGAGGAAGTAATTTACTAATGGTTTGCTGTGTGTCATTTCAAAGTGTCTAATTATGTATAAACTATATATATATATGTATATATGTATGCATACACACACATATAAAGTATATATACATGTCGTTCAATTATATACGTGTTTAGTCTAACCCTCCCCTGACTCAATGTTCCCTTGAGTCCTTTCACTGGTCACCACAGAAGAGATCAGTCCCTGCCTTTCCACTTCCCTTGTGATGTTCAGTACCACAATGAGGACTCTCTTCACTCTCCTCCAGGCTGAACAAGACAGGGTGACCTCAGCCACTCCTTGTTCAGCTGCCCCTCCAGCTCCTTCACCATCTTGGTTGCCCTTCTTTGGGAGTTCTCCAATAGCTTTGTATCTTTCTTACATTGTGGCACCCAAAACTGCTCCCAGCACTCGAGGTGAGGCTGCAGCAGTGCAGAGCAGATCGGGACAATCCCCTCCCTTGCCTGGCTGCCGATGCTGTGCCTGATGTAGCCAGGACACACTTGGCCCTCCTGGCTGCACAGGCACTGCTGACTCATGTTCAACTTGCCATTGACCAGGACTTCCAGGTCCCTTTCTGTGGTGCTGCTCTCCAGCCTCTTGTTCCCCAATCTGTCCATATATCCAGGGTTGCCCCACCCCAGGTGCAGAATCCAGCACTTGCCCTTGTTAAACTTCATATGTGTTGGAGGTTATTTGTTCTACTTTTTTTTTTTCTTAGGGAATTTGTCTCCCATTTGTTGCCTAAGAGACCGGAACAATAGACACTTGAGAGAGACCAAGGATGTGGCCAAGATGGGGGGAAGGGGTGCAGCTGGCTGCAGTCACTTAGCTCGGGGGCTTTCTCTTTCAAAGTGCGAAGTGCAGAGATACCGCAAGATTTTGGCTGGGGGTTGAGGGGCTGGGCTCCCTTGTTCTCTCTCACTCTTGGGATGTGAGGGGAGATAGTTGAGCTACCGCTGCGGGGAGAATTTGCTGTCACTGCAGAGTTCTGTCCTGCACAGCTTCTCCTCACCGTGGGTGAGCCTTTGCTCGTAAGAGTGGCTGTTGAACTAGGACCTTTCCAACACCTGATTTCACTGGAAAGGACCCTCACCATATGCTCGGGTGCTGCAGGGGAAAACGCGGGACCCTGATGCCCTGCCCCCTCTGGAGGGCGCATCTCCCGGGTTCTTGCGGCAGCCCGTCTGCCGCTGCCCAGCTCTGCTGTTTTCTGCGGCTGCCGCTTTGGGCTTTTTGCTACACTTTAACCCAACATCCCATGCCTACCTGGATACCCTGCAGCTCCTCGCACGGCTCCAGAGTTTTTGCTGCACTATTTACCACCCCGAGTGTGCCTGTGTCTGTTGCTCCAGCCTGCTGCTCCAAGGTTCCTCGTACAGTCCATGTTGCCATCGAGAGGGGCACCGGGACCAGCTGTCCCCTGCGAGTTTGTAAAGGAAGCCCCTTCTCTGTCTCTCCCGCTGGCTGCCCCGCCATTAACCAGTGGAGGGGCAGCTGAGCTCGTGCCACAGCGCCCCCTGCAGCCGCGGGGGAATCATCGCAGCCTGCAGGGAATCATCGCAGCCGCCCTGCCCGGCTGGGAACCAGCAGCGCCCCTGCCGGCTGTGGCCATAACTACACCAAAAGGGAAAGTGCCCAACAGCTGAGAGAAGGCTGTCACTGGGCTTCTGGTTTTTTGTTTGGTGTTGCTGCCATTGTTGTTTGTTTGCCTTGTTTTATATATATATACACACTAGTAAAGAACTGTTATTCCTTTTCCCATATCTTTGCCTGACAGCCCTGTAATGTCAAAGTTATAACAGTTTAGAGGGAAGGGGGTCACATTTTTCATTCCAAGGGAGGTTCCTGCCTTCCTTGACAGGCACCTGTCATTCAAACTAAGACACTATGGTTGGTGCTTGCCCATCTCTCTGATTTGCCAAGGTCTTCCTGTGGAGCATCCCTGCCCTTGAGCTCCTCCCATTTGGTGTCATTGGCAAACTTACTATTCCTTAGAGTTCTGCATCCAAGTCGTTTAGGAGGAGACCTGGGCCTAAGATGAGTCCATGGAACCCCACCAGTGACCTGATGCCAGTTTGATGTCACCCCATTCACTACAACACCTGTGCCTGACCTGTGAGCCAGTTGCTCGCTCATCACATAACATGGTTATCCAGCTGTGTGCAGGCAACTTTGTCCAGAAGGATCCTGTGAGAGACAGTATCAAAAACTTTGCTGAAGTCAAAAAGGATACAATCTACTGACTTTCCTAGGTCACCTAGGTAGATTACCCTGTTGTATAACAAAATCAGGTTAGACAAACAGGAGTTTCACCTCATGAAGCCATACTGGCTGTGACCAATGACTGAGTTGTCGCCCAGGTGTTTTTCAGTCCCTCCCAGGATAGGATTGTCCATGATTTTACCAGGCACTAGAGTGAGACTGACTTGATTGCAATGTTTCTTTAGAGGGTTCCTTTCACAAACTTCATGTGCCTCTTAAAAGAGTATACAGGAGATGTGAGGGGTTTTTCAGGCTTTTGGGAAGCTGTGGGAATGTTCTTAATCACCAAGGTTTAAGTAATACATGCTGAGACTAGCCATCATTTCAGATAGTTAAAGCTACAATGACAGTTAATCTCTGGTGAGAAATCCTAGGACTGTCATTAGAATTTTATTTGCAAAGTTGTATTGACTTTTTATTGCCTCTTTGTCTAGCTGATATTTGTCTATACATTAGTTCTTATGTTCTCAAGATCAGCATAGGTTTCTGTATTTCTTGGCAGAATGTTCCTTTGAAGGTTTTTTTGCTTGAGATCAAGGGTTTCCAAAATGTGGAACATAGATTGTATTTGTGAGGAATCTCACTCATTTTGTTTAATGCCACTCAACTGAATGCCACCTTCCTTTTGCAGTCCTAAGAGGCACATCTATTGCAGGGGATTTCTGAACAGATGTGTACTCCTTTCCCCGAGTAGGAGATGTAACCTGTGTATTGGATAACATGCATAATTCAAACTTGAACTTTTAGAAATCAAGCTTAATAGATACCAGCAGCTGCTATCTGTTTGCAGTATGTACTGTAGTACATAATCCTTTGACCTGAATATGCTGAACGCTTAACACTGGCTTTCTATTTTCTGATGGAGTGTCAGGAAGAGACTTGTTACCCACCAATTAAGAGGAATCTTATATAAGTTGCGAACTCTCTTCTTGCCTGCTGCATATGTTACTGGGAGGTATTTGTCCATTTAGACCAGAGATACAAAGAATATTTAAAATTGGTAATGATCTAACTATATTGTGTTGAAAAGTTGAATATTATGAACACTCCTGGAAAACCTCAAAACAGACAGTGTAGAGAGGAAGACTAAAATGTCATTATGAAATGAACCTACCCTCCCCCCCGGGCAGTTCTCTGGTAGAGTTTTAAATAGGCCTATTGAATATTGAATAGTCATAAAATAGTTTTAAACAAATTAATGTATCCAGTGAAAATGTAGACGATAACTATGTGACCATAAGCAGTATGAAAGCTAGTTTTAGTCTTTAGATACCCATCTATGATTTAGAGGCAAAGCCTTTAATTCTATAAATAATTGGCTTAGAATCTTTAGAATAGTTCAGAAATATTGCAAACTGTAGGAAATAAGTAAGTTAAGGAAGAATTCCTGCTTTTAGAACCGTGTTGTAGCCTCCAAATGGGATAGTTTTAAAATTAAGGTTATTTTTAACATGTTTTCATACTGTAACAATTTGAGATGCTCATGGCATGTGAGATATGTTTTAATTTTAAATTAGTTGTGGTTTTGTCTTGCTTCTTCTCACATATTCTTCTGTGTGAACCAAAATGAACATTCTCTCATCTTTCAACAGAATAAAAGATATTAAGGGCCATTAGCTAGTTGTCATCACTCAGATTTTGAGTTGGGTTTATTATTTTCACTGTCACTGTAGAGCGAAACTAGCTGTAGGACTTAAAACTGATCAATTTACTTAAGAAGCTTTGTTCCTCTAGTAGAGAAGAAAATGCGAAATATGTATGAGGAAACTGAGGATAATTTCTATTCGGGCTAAAATAACTTTGTCAATTACTTAAAATCTGAATGTAGTAATTATATGGTACATTTCTTACTAATGTACTTGTAATTTTGTAAAGCTCTCTATTTTTCCCTTAATTTCTTAATTTAAACAATTTTGGGCTTTTTTTCTGCATTAATATATTAATCATAAGAAAGACTGACTACTGAACACTAATTATTAATTATATTAACCTCCCTTTTTTACATCCACTAATGTAATATCTTGGCATACTTACCCAAATCAGGTGAAATGAGCTCTTCTGACTTGAATGAGTTTACTTGCCACCATGGATTATTCAAAATTACACATAGCATTAAAAGTGCTAACAGCATGTTGCTCACTTTGTCTTCCTGGTATTGTGTCAGTTTGTTTTTTTCCTTCCTTATGAAATAACTCTGCATTTCTTCTTTCTCAGGAAGATGCAGAGAGGGCCAGATACTCTCACCAGTCCAGTCGACTTTCACATTTGGTTTGTGTTCAAACTGTATATTTTTTCTTTTTGATCATGGCCTTTAGAAACCAAACCAAAGGAAAAAAATGGTTTGGGTTCTGGTTTCTTTTTCTAATGGAAAGGATGAAGCGTCAAGTCTCCTAAGTATTTACAGTTTTAATCATTATTTTAAGTCACATATAATGTTTAAGTCCATCTGGTATTTTATTTCCATCAATGTTAAAAAGGTAGTTTATTTTTATATGTTTCAATCTTCCAGTCTTTTCTTGCACTTTGAGTATTACTATTTTTCTGTAGTATTTGTGAAAGAAGGTATATCAGTGCCTTAAGATACAATTTGAAGAAGAGTTTGGTGTGATGCAAGATTCTCTTTCGTTGGGAAGATGCGAATATATTATTCATTAATGGCAAAAAATTTAGCTGAATTATGTAAGATATTCCAAAGACTGCTAACAGAAATAGGCTTTTTAATATCATCTTTAGGCCATATATATTGCTACAGAATGGTTTTATTGAGGTTATGTTAACATTTTCCTGATCTTAGATCTACCTAGAAATCAGCTGGTCATTGATCTGGATATGTAGGCCGGGAAAGGGACAAATTACTGAAATAAAAGAGTTGGTTTTATGTATTTTGGAAGTTAGAATGAGCTGTTCCTTTGTGTGACTAAAAAAAAGTGATTGTCACTTGCTAAGAGGTTTTGGCAATTAAATCTAGTTTTTGATTAACTGAATTTTGTATAATGTCATGCATGTCCTAGAGTTAAGTGTTTCTGCAATTTGCCATACAGATATTTTTACCAAAAAATTTTGAACAGTAAACGCTTTATCAAGAAAGCATGTAAAATGTGCTATGTGCGACACTTAGAAACTTGTGAGCTGGTACAGATTTGCTCAGATCTGCTCTTGTCTTGGCTGGCATAGCAAATATGCTAAGATGGAGATTAAGTAATTGGCTGTTGTTTAAACAAGAGGGTTTGAATTGGACAGATAACTAAGCTCATTTTTGGGGAGCTTACTTAGATTTTCTTTGACTGCCTTGATTATTTTCTGTCATTCAGTGAAGATTAATAGAATTAATTTTAAAAATATATTTTATATCTTGATATATTTTTGTAATTTCATTTTCAAGAGTTCCTCGGATGTCAGTGCATCTCACAGGAACAGAGCAAGTACCTCCAAAAGGAGAGATCTTGTGGTGTGTAACCTGGAATGAGCATGCTTTTTATTTAGAATGTGATGTGTTCACATTGTAACGTTTTCTGTGTCTACTTACCAAAGTGGTAGTTCGGTGAAAGCATGCTTATGGAAAATGGTATTAATGGAACTGCTGCAATGATTGATGTAATCAAGTACTTTGTGATAGCAAATCTGAAAGCTCAAAGAAAGTGCTAAGTGAAGTTATCTTCAAGATAAAACACTTACATGTGTGAAGGGAATTCATCTCTTCAGGCGCTCTCTCCCAGTGTCCCCAAAAGAGAAGTAAAATAAAGTGGAAAAAGGTTGTCCATCAGCCTTGATAGGTACAAACATGTTGTTGAAAGTTACGAGAGGAAACGTTTTCCTCTTTTATGTTGTAATTTTAGAACAACAGACAAGGCTGAAATACAGAAATTATGCTTTTTCAGTGATGGGTATTTCTGTATATTTGTGGTATTCCTAGTTCTGGCAACTTAAACATTTTTTAGTAGACTGTTAAACTGTTAATAGTTATAAAAGGTATAAGTTAAGTGTTGGGATGATTATGATTATCTGAGTGATCTGTCTTCGTTCTCTGGTAGCAAGGTTTCTTATTGGAGGTAATAATTAAAGACAGAAATGGTTTTAAAAAGATAAATAGTTAAGTTGATTAAAACTGATACAGTGTCCTATGGGTCCTGTAGGTAATACTTTTAGTAACACAAAAAGGGACCATAATCTCTAAATTACATCTATAATATTAAAATATCATTTAATATATTGTTAATATTGGATGTATTGGAACTACTGAGATAATATGAATACAGTATGGAATAATATTAGCTAACTCTGGCCTATATTAACTTATAAACAAATACAAAATCTAAAACCGGGAAATTTCTGGTGTTAATTTGATGTCTAGAAGAAATTTTCAGATGTAACAATAGATAAAAAGAAATTCTTTTTTTGGAATCCTCTCATTACTCCTCATTTTGAAAATTACACTGGGCAGTACTCTAGCATGCTACTACTGTATAATGTAATATTTTCAAACTACCTTCAGGTTTTTTTTTTCCATTGTGCTACAAGTAGGCTTAGGTTGGATACTAAGTTATATTTTGTATTGTGCATTACCTACAGTCAAAATACCTGTGAAATTTTTAAGTGAACTGGAAAAAACCAAGATTGCTGTGAAAATTTAAGTTTTCCAAGTTGAAAAAAAGAAGTAGAAACTTCACAAATTTTGCTGTTATTGAGTGACAAGAAACATGGGACACTGGCTAAACTATTATTGCAAAGCTGTTTCTATTAGTATTCTTAAGAGTTATCAAATCTGGTAGACTCCCATTCTCTTTACACACAGCTGGTCCTTTCATCACACTGTTCCTTCTTTTTCACACGCTTGCTCCTCTCGAAAACACGTTTATCCCTCTTTCCCCACCTTTAATTCCTCCCTGATCACAAAATACTATTTCCCATTCCTCCTGTAAAGTCTTTCATGCCCTGTACCCTGTAGGCAGTGACCCTCCTGAGCCTGTAAGGTGCCCTGGAAGGTCATTGCATCGTGATGAGTTGCACAGCTCAACAAAGGGGCTGATGATCCTTTAGAGTGCTTTGCCTGTGTGGAGATGAGCCTTTTGTTACATAACCTTGTAAACACTGTCTCAGTTTAATGAAATCTACCATATAAGACTTGGCTTAATTATTTAAAATTCTGTTACCAAAATCACATGAAATATTTCACATAACCTAGTGCTGTCCAAAATTATCACACTTTCCGTAAATTGGGATGCTGTTCGGGAAAAGATTAGTTTTTATTAAGTGTTCCAGCCTCAGATCTGGATAAATGGATATTCCTGCATGTTTAAATTGTCATAATTAGTGGAATATGGTTTTTTTTGTAATTTTCCTGTAAGTGTTTTTAGTCATTCTTTGAAAAAACAACAATTTAATTTTTTTTAACATTTTGGTTTTCACTGTATTTAATTTTCTTTTACTTTAGTATGACAACACTAAGGATAGATCTGCAAGATATTTCATCCCTATATATTAATACTTCGCATGTCTTTGAGTGAAGACTGTTTTCGTGTTTTGTTTCTAAGGTGTAATGATACTAACTAGTGACTTTGAATTACTGATTTTAAAAAGTATATAAATTTGTACTATCACATGTTCAGACCTAGAATAGTTTTATAATTCTAACACTTTCTGTAGACTACATGTATAAATTTTTTCAGGGAGAAGAGATAACTGTCTTACAGTAAGCACTTTCTAGTATTCAGTTGTTATTTCTAAACTTTGTACTGAAGTGACCTACAGATTAGACTTTGAGGACATTCTTGGGGGAAAAAGTGTGTATGCATCTATTTGTATTCTCCATTACCACATAGAAACTGTAACTTAATGTAATGGAAAGTTATTTCAGTCCAGAGAAAAAGCAGCTGGTTTGTATATCTTTCCTTGTAAGACTTCTTTCATATTTTTATGAAGTGATAGTAGATTGCATCACATTCTCAGTGGTATTGTGCCACATGAGATCTGTGTGTGTCTTCTTAAGAAAAGGCAAGCATCAAGTACCACTGAAAGGAACATGTAAGCAGCTTAAAAAGCTGTATTTGTTTAAACAGCAGTGTTACCTGAATTAGCTAACAGATAGGCAAGCACAATATAGTGCTTAATTTAGTCTGTATTGTTAAGCTTTTTTAGTTCATTTATTGGTTTAAATTTTTTTGTGAAATGTGAGCACTAGCTTTCAGCCAAGCCTATGTTAATGAGAATAGGGTTGATTATAGTTTCACTTACCAGTTCTTTTTAACACAGTGATAGAAGCATGGCCTATTTTTTTCTAATTATGTAGTTAGAATTTCCTGTGTTGTTTCTGTTTTAGGTGATAAAACCCTTAAATCCTTATGTCTGACTTCTTTATATTTCAAGACCGAAGATGCTGTTATTATAGTGGTATTAATTCTCTAAATTTTATTCTTAGAGTCATGCTTACAATTAATCTCATAGTTCAAAGGAGAAAGCTGTTTATTCCCGTAAAGGTTTACTGGTTAGTTTTCTGGTATAATATTCATTATAAATATATTAAGTGTGCAGCATCATGGATAAATTTGTTAGCTTCCTGACATTTGCATAAATGTTTTTAGGAAAAAAGAAACCTCATATTGATCAGATTCTGACCTCAATTTGTGTTTGAAACCATGTTCATATCAGTGCAATACCATCACTGGAATCAGCTGAATAGAAATCTTGTTCTGCTGGAGTTCTGGAGAAGGCTTTTGGAACTATTTAGAAGTAGCACTTCTCTGGACTAAAGTTTATTCAGTCGGATGGAGATACATGTTCTATTACTACCACTTTGTCCCCTATCAGATAGTTAGAAACATTTTAAATGTAGATGTACAGCAGATTGAATTTGTCATAGACCTTCATGTTAACCCAGTGACTTACCGAGAAAGGCATGGGGATTATTGCAATCTTGCAGAAACTATTCCAGAAAGTTCGGTGTTTAACATGTGAATGTAGTGTCAATAAATGAAATTTTTGGATGTAACTTTTCAGGCGGTTTTTGGTACTCATGAATTAGCAATTGCATTAGGGGTTGAGGGGGTCAGAACAGCAGTGTATGTTTGTGTTGAGACTAGGCTGAAGTCATTTTGTATTTACTTATTATTGTATTACAGCATTTCTCCATGTGCTTTTAAGGTGCTATTTCCCTGTTCCCTTAGTTCCTAAACAAATGAGTAACACAAATATTTCTGCTTTCTGTTGCCTATTGAGATAAGAATGTATTTTGCAGGCACTACTTTTTGCCATGTTTTCGTCTGTCTGGTTTTTCTTTTTTGTATGTGTGTATGAATTTTCTGTCTCACATGTGCATATATATGCAATTTGCGTAGAGAGTGTCAAAAACAAACAGAAATAAGCCAAAGTATAATTGCTAGACTTTTAGTATGCGCACTTGGTGTAAAGAGTAGTGGTAGGGTACAGGCATCACATAAACATCCAGCCCCTATTCAATTATTAGGGATTTCTGTCCTTCTCTCTCCTCAAAATGCTTTGATTCGTGTGGTATCTAATGGAAAAAAGATAAATAATTGTACTAATTATTAGCAAGTCTTGTCAATTATGTTTTTCGTGTGTTTCATGCTGCTCTTGTCAAGCTTTTGGAGTTTTCTTATTTATTATGGAGAAAAAATACCTAAATTATTTAATATTTTGTTTTAGCATGGCATTAGAAATATAGATAATGCTGATGTACAGAGTACATAGTTTTGGGGCTTTTATTCTTTACTTAAGAAATTTATATGGATTTTGGGTCAACAGCAGGGAAAACTTTATAGCATTCTGCACGAGTTGTAAGCTTGGGAACACTTGGGCAATGTTAAGATAAAACTTTTGTTTTCAAGATCTGAAGATGCAACCTTTGTTTTCTCTCTTCTTTCCTTCCTCACCCCTCAGAGTGGAATTTACTGTGATCAAAGAAATTATAGCAGCCTTGGATATACTAAACTGGTTCCTTCCTACCGTGTTTGGGTCTGTCTTATCTTTCTGTATTAATTTCATTATTTATATAAAATACATATATGTGGGTTTGCTTACTTGTGCCATATGACGCTAACTTATCTCTCTATGACACTTGCAATTATTACCGTTAAAAGTGGTTGCAGCTGTATTTTTTTAAAATATAGTTGTATTGTTTTATAAAATTAATGTATATGTATAACATGCAGGTTACTCTGTTCTGCATGTGAGGTTTTAAATTTAAGATAATTTCTGTTTCATGATTCTGTATGATACGCAGAAAACAACCAGCAGCTGTGACAGTTGCTGTTTCAAACTCCTGTCTTTTAAAAACAACAAAAAAAAGTCAAATGTTTAGCACCGTTGCTCTACTTTTTTTCCATCTTAATATAAATGATAAAACACTGATATGTCATGAGATGAGTAATATCTTCCAGTACCTGCAGCTGTGGTCGTGGCCAGGTTTAAATAACTAGGTAGAGGAAACTGACATGTTGTTTGAAAACTACTTAATTTTATCACTCTCTTCCACAAATCTAATTGCAAGAATACTAGATAGGTTTAATAATGTTTAAATTGTTTTCAAAGATAACAGGTTTTCCTGGAGGCTCTTCCATTCTTTTCTGAAAGTTTCTGTCTACTATAGGTAGATTAAAATTTAGTATTTAAATCTTCAGGACTTTTGCGTAATATAGAGCAATAAATAAAAATTTTTATGTATGCAGAAAAAGTATTTCTGACTTGTTCTGTTCTTCACATTATAGTCGTCTTCTCTATACAGTGATCCAATGGCACCAACTAGGAGTTACAGGGTTAGTAAAATGTAAAATAATATCTTATCTTTAGATGTTTGAATGGCCTACGGAAATATAAAATTACACTTTTCTTCATAGGTGTCTCCTTTAAACACTGGTTTGATAAGTATCAGTTTGTTTTGTAAGCACCATTTGCATGGTTGCCTTAAATTTGTATTGTATGGCCATGAGGCTTGACAGTATTACATGTGCATTTTTTTGATATTTTAGAGTTGCATTTTCTGTGTATCATTTTCTGGAGGCATTCAGTTTAATTTTCTTAACATGGTTAAATTGCCTCTTTAAAGTATTTTAGTAGTTGCTGTTCTACTATTCTTTTTACAGACAAGCATAAAATTGGTGAATGCAACAAGGATGTTGAAGAACACTGGAGTTAGAACAAGTTAATTCAGGCATACTAAATAACAACTGCATGTGTAATACTAAAAAAAGTATTTTAAAAAGTTAAGCATTTGGATGGAAATCAGGAGATTACTGAAGTTTGTGGTAAACACACCTTGAATACTTTTAAATAGGATGCCGTATTTAAATTTAATAAACATTAAAAAATGCAATAGCATTAAAACCTAATCTGCATCTTTACAAAATAAAGAGTAGCTAGTAGTGCCATAAGAATGGCTAAGATAGCTCTACGAAAAATTATCTTTAAAAAGTGACATGCACGTCTGAAACTTTATGCCTTTTGCTGCTATAGTAGTTCATACCCATCTTAGACTGCCGTTTAGAGACATGCTAAACCTATTCATCAAATATTATGTAGTATTTTTAGTTAGTTAGTGAGATCTTCTTTTGCACTTGGATTGCAAACAGATGATTTACCTTTTTTGGCTTTGTGTATGTTCTCAAGAAAACATTAAAAGATTCAGTGGGAGAACAAGACCATAAACACTGCTATTACATATAACTCTGATATACATATAGTTCTAATTTCGGCTAGAGGTTTCTTCATAGGTAGGGGCAAAGCAGCATGAAACTGTAATTTTTTTTCCTTTTAAGTTGCATTTCTCAGAGCTGCTTTTATTATCTACTGCATAAATAGATTTCAGCCTTGCACCTTTAAACGTAACTCTTTCAGGAGCATGTGCATGGGTGAGCATAAAATAGAACTGCTAAGTGTACAGCATAGCTTCAGTTCCCAGGGTGTGTTAAAACTTCTGCAGGCTTCAGAGCAGTTAAAACCAAATTGCAATTTAAATATTTAATTTAATTATGCAAAGAGTTAAGATTAAATATTTTTTAATCATTTGGCTGTTTTTCAAGGGAATTCTAAGAGTGACACATGGAAATAGACATGCCTAATAGTAATAGTAAATGCTGCTGAGAATCTTTAAAAACTGTTTGTTTTTTTACACAAAAAGTATGCTACTAACTGGAAACGCACAGATAGGATAAGAGAGTGCGTGACTGCATAGGAATTACAGTGTATGAGTGTGGCATGATAATTGCTGAGACTGGATATACATGGTACTTCATTCCTTCTTTCTCAGGCCTCGTTGTGTGGTGATAGATGACATAACTCAAATAGTTCTTGCACTCTTAGTGTAATAGGCCTTTGGTTGTTTCTTTCATTATCTTTGTTTTCTGCAGACAAAAATCTATCAAAGTTGTGAAAATGTCCTTCATAACTTCTCTTTAGCCATCTGAATACAGTTATTCTTCAAGAGCAAGCTCAGTCCGAAGTAGTCCTGTGGTGAGCATTCCTATGCACGATTTGCTGAATGCTTTGATATTAACACATCAGCAGTTATGAGTACGTCCACTTGGCATCGTTTCACTGACCAACACACCGACTTGATTTTTCCATTCCGCATAAGAGTTTTGATTTGTCAGAGATGTGATTTGTAGCAAGATGTAAATTTTTAGCAGCAAGACAGTAAACTGTAGATGCAATAAGGAATTTGTTTTTCTGAATATCTTTTTAATGTTTGTAATAAGCAACTAGTAACTGAAGTATAGTGCATTGTTGGGGTTACCACCCTATGTCACAGATGGGGCAAGCACATGAAACATAATACAGTACATGTGGAAAAGTCTTTCTTTTGGGGAAGAGGACTAATGGAAACTGTTACATCATGCAGGAAGAAGCTTGCTCATTTTTATGGTGACCAGTATCCAAAATGAGAGAAATTCGTTTCTGGGTCTGTACTGTATTAAAAGGGTCATTCCAAAGTTGGCTTTTTGTGCTGCAAAGTGATTTTAAATAGTTTTATTTTGCTTCTGCCACAGAACAATTGTCTAAGTTTCATTGATACAGCTGCTCATTTGTCATGCTACACAAAACAAAAAAAGTGATCAGTGTTCTAGTATGGGCTAAATTGAAATGTTCGGTGCTTTTTTAAATTTCTCACGTATTAACAGTGTTATAGGTACTAAACAAATAAAACCACATTTGTCAGAAACTAATGTTTTTAGCTACAAGAGATATCAGAGTGAATTTTTGAGGATGAAGGAAAAAGGTAATTTTGCTGTTGCTTTATGAAGTTCTAAAACCTAACAGGTATTGACATACATTTGTAGTCTCTTGCACTGTGAAAACACTACTTGTCTCCTTAGTTTTTCTTAACACTGGGATTAATTTCTTAAAAGTATATACTTTTAGATATATAGGAATACATATATATCAGATCTCACTATGTAAATGTTTTACCAATAATGCCAGGGTACCATTCACTCTCACTAGTGAATGCTTAATAGAGTTCAAAGTATTTGTTTAATGAAATAATCCTGAAAAGCAGATGATGTAGAAATCTTATGAATAATTTAACATTCATTTCTTACTCTTTCTGAGGTTTGTATTTTGGTTTTACTCTGGATAATGCATTTGAAGTCATCTTAGTACTCTCTGGAAACCAGAAGAGAAAGTAGGAGAGATGGAAAAGTTAGAAAATACTTGTGAGAAACTGTATAATGCTTCTCCATCTTAAAATGTATCGGTTTTGATGAACCCATTGGGAAAGATACTAGGAGTACAAAAAGTATAGAAGGAGGAACAGCAAGGTTTATCAGGTATATGGGCTTCTCAACAGCAAAGAGAAGTGGATTTTGAATGAAAGACCAGTATTGTTGTAGATTGTAGCCTGAGTTGTTTGTTCTTTTGCTGTAATCATAATAAATAAGAAGAATTCTCTTCAGTATCTTTATACTTTGTAAAATGCAAGTGAAATAGGAAAGTTTAGCCAAATTTCTGACTATCAAAATTTATCTACTGAGTTACATTTAAAGAAAATTAAGACACTGTTTTAAATATAGATGCAGTTTTATAGCTGGAAAATTTGTTGTCAGAGAAATAGAGCATAACATAGCAGTGACAACAAATACAAACTCTGTAGTCCTAAAATAGCATAATCTGAGCCAGGTGTTCATCAGAAAACAGTTTTTTATATAACTGTTACTAATGTAGCTTTTAGACATCTCACTATCTTAATCAGAATGAGGCTAAAGATACATCAAGTATAAAAAAATTCTTTTTAAATGGTGAGAATTGGATAAGGACAATATATTTTCAAACTGTTCATATAAGGATTTTTTTTCTCCTATAATCACTTTTAAAACTAAATACAATGTTCACAGTAACTTTCTGCCTTTTGAAGAAGAATGTTATCAGTAAGCTTGTGATAAACTCACTCTTCCTATTAAATACTGTGTTTTACATGCATAATGTTTCTCAGTTGAATATTTCACTTGAATTCCCATGACAGATGTAATTGCTGTAATGCGCTTAGATATATTTTGCTTTTTTTAACAAGCAGTGTGTAGAACTAGCATTTTTTCCCCCACCTTTTTAGGTGCCTGTCTGACATACATCTTTGGGGAGTAACTTTGCCTTCTAGTGTAAGATGTCTTAAATTTAGGAATGAGAAGAAGCCTAGATTATAACTAGCACTGTTGGGTTTGTGTTGATTTGAAAAAACACAACATTTGTAGAGAAAAATAATAAATTTTATTTATCAATTTATATAATCTGTCTTTTATGATCTGCAAGCTTTTTTAAATTTTTGTAGTTTGTGTTTGACCCTAAATTAGTACTAAACCCTTTGGTATCTGGTTGTATGTTTTTTTATATTTCTTTAATTGAGCAAAATGAATCAATAATAAATGTTCATTGTTTTTAGTGCAATAATGGAGATTTAAGGTAGGATTTTTTGGTTTTTAATAAACTTTTGTTCATTCAGTGGTGTCATCTTCAGTTCTCTTTCACCTTCTCCTTATCTTTTGAAGTTCTCTGATTTTTCTGATCAAAGTGAAACTACTGCTGATTATTTTAGTCGTTCCAACCGCAGGGGAAGCATTGTTTCCGATGCAGATGATGGCCAAGTTTTGAATAGTGTGAGTGTAATGCTTTTATTTACATTGTGGTAAATACAGCAAACTTACTAACCGTGGATTTTCTTTTCATACTCTGAAACAGTAAATACTGTAAAAGCATTCTAAATTACTTAATTGCAAATAGGTTTATTGCGGGGTTGGGGCTTGTTTTCATATAAAAATGTACTGAGTGAATTTTTAAGAAGCATGCTTCTTTATTTTAAAGGAGATTTTGCTTGTTGCTAGAAGCATGTAACAAGTGTAACACTTCACATTTTTGTGTGTGTGATAAGCTTAACAATCTCTTAAAGATCCAAACATTTTACATTTTTTTTCTTACTAGGGGGTTTTGCTAGTGTTGGAATACTATTTTGCTAGGGGGGTTTTGCTTGCTTTTGGAATACTATTATTTCTTTTAGTAACAAAAGTACTTAGAACTGTGCCCACATCAGTGCATTTTAGTGTTCTTTCATCCCATATGAGATTTTGTCATGATCCATTACTGAAGCCACTCCTTGCTGGCTATGCATTGTACTGAATCTCACGTCAATCAACAGATCATGGTACAGGAAAATTATTGTGATGGTTTTCCTGGGCAGCTCCCTTCAGGCTGAACATTGTTTATATTAAACCTAGCCACCCTTTCTTCCTTGCTGCTGTAAGTTCTAAAAATTCTTGTTACTTGCAGGCAAAACTTTTGTGTTTAATAGCATGGAGAAAAAAGGGAAATTTCTGTTCTTAGGTATATCTTTTGAAATAGTAGTCAGGGTTAGCACATGCAGTAGGTAGGCAGAGAGGCTGAGAGCACTGTGTTTATTTAAGTTGAGCAAAAGGAATGCTGTGTGGTGATCAGCAGTGTGTAGGTGCTTGCTTAGGTGAGAGCCAAAGTCTTTGTAACCTTGCCAAGCAGTGCAACAAGGGCCAGCAACCTCATGCTGCAGTTTAGGAGTTCAGATGAGACACTCCAAGGAGCTCCACAAGGACATTATTGTTGCAGACTGTCAGGTTACAGCAAGGCTGGAGAGCCTCCGTGTTCAGGAGCTGGTGAGACTTAGCTAAATCTAGCCACGGCTGTCCTGGCTGTTGGCTGTGGTTCTGCTTTGAATGGGAGACTGAGAGCTAGAGCACTCTTACAACCACTTTCTGTGACTTTGCATTTAGATAATATTTTTATCCTGTTATAGTGCTGTATAACTTGTAATAATTCATGTTATTTATCATCTGTGCATTCTCAAATCATGAGAGACTAATTATTTCTCCAGCTTAAACTTAAGCTTTTTTTTCCCCCATAATAAAGCTGACTTAATGAAATTAATGTGGAGTCCCAGCCTCCATATTTCTTGGATCTTCTTTCTTTCTAAGAGAAATGTGGAGGCTGAGACTGGTAGTTATGTTACCTTCTCAGTTGCTTGTGTTATCATCATAATTATGTATTATTAGATTCGAAATTTGTATTTTTATTTAGGTTAGTCTAAATGTATCCTTCAGATCAATTGGAGTCTTGACATCATTCTATCATCATACTGGTGACAACTATTTGCAATCTATAATTTCAGTACATCAGTGGAGGTGATGAATTTGTCATGAAGAAGTAATGTTGCTTTCATAGAAACCGCAATAGGAGGAAAAAGAAAGATCTTATAAAGTAGTGTTTGTTTCTTCTGTGATTGCAATAGAC
Source organism: Cnemophilus loriae (assembly GCA_013397755.1). Taxonomy (NCBI): domain Eukaryota; kingdom Metazoa; phylum Chordata; class Aves; order Passeriformes; family Corvidae; genus Cnemophilus; species Cnemophilus loriae. Next base: position 691,808 of record VZTF01004850.1, on the reverse strand, counting down.
TTCCAAAACTCTTTTCCCTGGCATGGAGAAAAACAGGTGTTCTTTGAGAAGCAATATACGCGAGATACCATACTAAATACGTGTCTAATCCTACCTATTTTGATTCATAGAAATGTAGAAAATGTGGACATCTACAATACAAATTTGCAATAGCAGTTTCCCAAGTGAGAAGGGAATGTGGTAGTTCTTTTGCTTAGTCTTCAGGAAATAAAATATGAATTAAAATTATTTTGTAGGTTGCTTTTACTTAGTACAGTTTAGTTATAGGCTTTTACCTAAACCGGTTTTATTGTGATGTAATTGCAGGTTTCACTAAAGAGACTGAAAGTACAGATGTGTTTTCTTTTAACTAGAACATTCACACTGCTGTCACTGACTGCCTTAAGTGTACCTGCATGAAGCTTTGCATCTGTTATGCCACTAAGTGTTGTAGTGATTACTCTGTTGGAATTTAAAATAATAAAACATGTTTTGTTTTTCAGTACTGGTAATGACTTTTTTAAAACTTTAGAGAAAAGTTTCTGGCTTTTTCTTTACAAGCAGTCATTTATTTTGCAATTAAGGTAATAACTACTTTTTTAGGCTGAATATTGTTTTTCCTGTCTTGATCTGTGCTAACATCTGGAATTTTTTTAATTGCTTCATTTTTAATATTTCTCAGTCTCTTTGAACGAAAGATGCTGATTCGCTAGTCCCTTATTACAAAAGGTGATCATGTTCCCTATTCTCTTTCAGCTGGAAGAAAAGAGTGAAAAATCACATTCAGAAATATTGTCAAGGGTAAGAGTTTTTAATTTAAAAATTATTTAAAGTCAATTGTCTTCCACAAATTTGCAAGTGTTGAAATAGATCGAAAAGTATAAATGCTATGTATTTTTCGTCAGGGTTAGCTTGCAAAGATATTTTTAGATATACTTTTGTGTTGCCCAAAATTAGTGCTTTGTGCCTTTTATTTCTTGAGGGAAAAAAAGTGTTCTTAAGTTTCTTTTTGGCCAGTAATAATTTTCTATACAGTTTATTTTTCATGTGAGAAATACTTACCAGGAAAGGCTAAAATTTAAGAGGCTAAGGCTATAAAAATCCATATAGTAGATTCTCATTGTAGGCTTTCTTCTGAATCCTGGAAGGCAGAAATTACAATTTTTAGTAATATTGTCGATGTGTACAGCATTTCAACACTATTAGCCATCTTATGAATGTCTTCTGGACAGATGACTCAAAATTCTAATGTTCTGATACACTAAGTCATCAACGAGAAACCAACATTTTGCCAAGAAGAAACACAAGTGCTGGCAAATAATCAATGGAAAATACTGTCTGTAAGCTAATATTAAGAAAAACAAGAGATAAAACCGTTCTGTGACTGTGAAGAAATCTATAAAGAGTATTGTCAAGTATAACAGAAATAACCATATGATTCCTGATACAATGTTTTTCCCTTTTTTAAGCCCTCATCTCGCAATTCAGTAAGTGCAACTCCTCTGAGTGGCAACTCATCTAGGAGAGGAAGTGGAGATGCAAGTAGTTTGGTGGATCCTGATGCCTCCCTCAGTGAATTACGGGTGAATTGCATTTTCAGATAATTTGGAGCTAGTTTAAATAGGAAGATTGTTTTTTAATACAGAACTTCTGTAATAATAAGACAATGCTATGAGGATGTAATTTTCAATCATGAAGGATTTTTTTTGCTTTCTTGGTAATTTATCTTGGTATTTTTTGTGTTCATAATTATGGTTTAAGAGTTTAGCTTATTAAGATAAGACTTTGTTTATGTCGAATTTCAAACAATTCTGTCTTATTTGAAATGTCTTGGAGTCAGGGTTATAAACAAAACTTTAATTTCCATCAAGTTGTTATGAATTAATTATAATTTCTTGGAATTATTGCAGACTTTGTCATTTGACAGAAGTGCATGTAAACTTTTTAATGCTTTTTCGACTTTAAATTATTTCCCCATACTTCTTATGCAATGGTTCATTCCTATGTCCTGCAGGATATCTATGATCTTAAGGACCAGATACATGATGTAGAAGGGAGATACATGCAGGGACTTAAAGAATTAAAGGTATCAGGGTCCCTCCCAAGCATGCATTCTGAATGGGTGTTTTTGAGTAATGGAGTAATCCCTGGTTTCACTAACATATAGTGGCTTCACTAACAAATTTTGAAATTTCTTTAAAGCATGTATCTAACTTTTAATGCATGAAGAGCATCAGCTTAAAATGTACATGAGATTGCATGTTTATTATTAGATTAATGTTAGAAGAGTATTAAACCTTGATTTTATATATAAAATATATATAAAACCCCATGTTTTTATATATAGGTGTTTTCTAATAAGATAATAAGGTGTTCAGTTTATATTTTTTAGAGGTTTGTTAGCAAATAAATGGATATACAAAATAATTACTAGGTATCAAATGGGGAACAAAGAAATGGGAGATAATTATGGCAAAGAACTTAAGAATTAGTATTCCAAGTTTCAGCAAATACTTCATATTATAAAGCAAAACTAAAATAATAATTTTGAAAGATGTGCTGCAATTAATTTGGGCAGGCATATTGCTTGCAGGAGAAAATTAATTTTGTTTTAATTCTTTGCCATTAAAAATAAAATTATTTATGCTTATGGTTTATATTCCCATTATTTTCTCTAAATCACAGGTTGGTTTTTTCAGCATTAGGCTAATGAGTGCTAAGGAAACTTTCCTGTCTGGCAATCCAGCATCCACTGTGGTAATCACATTCCCACCACGCCAGACTTTCACTGCTGGGGGTGAAACCCCACAGTGAGTCACCAAGTGACTTGGTGGGTGCTGCACTAGACTGGCTACACACACCATTCTCACACAGTCAGTCAAGGTTTCCTTACAGGCTCAGCCACAGGTTTCCCATAACAGAGTCTCAGATGTCCGATTTCTCTAAGTACTTTAATCATGGCACAAGTCACACAAAACTAGCTCGAGGTCAAGCTGGGTGCTGCCAAGGAGGGACCCTGAACCAAGAAATCCATGGGTTTTTGTAACCGCAGTCCAGGCACACAGTAGTCTGGGGTCTTCCTGCTGAGCCATCGGCTCCCGCCGTATCTCTGAGTGACCGGTTACCTGGCTGGTGCCACAGGTCCCCATGCCCCTTGTTGTGCAAAGGGTCAGTGCCAGATCACTGCTCTTGCTGGGAACTCCAGCCATTTCCCCCCACTGAGAGTGCAATCTGCAGTTTGAACTAACTACCTGTACCAGGTGTAGTCTTCCACAGGAGATTTGTCTGTATTTTGACTTGTTTAAACTAGTACGTATGCCTTTCTTTTATACATTTTCACACAACTAACAGTGCAGTAAATTTAAAATCGTCATACTTTTCACTGTTTTGTATTGAAAGGAAATGGAATTCAACAAATTATGGGGCTTACAAATCTTTTTCAGGATATTTGTACTGTTCTCTTTCCTATTGTCTAATTGTGAATGGTTTCATGTAAAAGTAAAGAGAACTTTTCACTTATTCATATTTGTTTTATATCCATATAGAGACTGAAGTAAATGAATGCTTCTTGTATTAGAGCATGTAACAGTGATGTATTTATCAGCTTCCTTCAATTTCGTCAATTTAACAATAGATTAGATGATATAGTAAGGGGAAAATATGTAATATGAGCTGTTTAGTGTAGCAAAAATTATTTCCTCTTTAAAGGATAACTTTACCTTAAAAGGTAACTTTCAGCCTGATAGCAATATGCTCAGATGAAGTATGTTTTGGTTTAGTTATATTGCCATATGAATATTAAAAGAACTTCAAAGAGTAGTAGATTACAAGATTATTAGACAGACATACGAGACATAGATTGAGTGTAATGTGAGACTGCATCATATTTTCAGAATGGATCTAACTCTCACGTGTTTACCAGCATCTCATTATTACTGTTCTGACTTGTGGCTAATGGATTATTACTTATTGTAATCCTTTACAGTTACCAAAGAGCACAGTGTGCAATAGTAAGATCTTCATCTATGCTTGGCTTTCAGAATTGAACTGCATTTTATGTTATTGCTAATACTGAATAATATGTTCCTAAGTTAATTCGCATTCCATAGAGATTCTTTTGGGAACCCTTTTTTCAATTAGGAAGGTACTGCCTTTTCCTCGACTTGTATTTGACCAGTTTTGTCTTGTGTATGTTATAGAAGAGTTACCAGGATACCTGCATTTACACAATGTTTAAATGTTGGGGTCTTTGTTTGGTTGTTTGGGTTTTTTCCAGTGGTTGACTAATGGGGATTTGTAATCACACTACCTTCTGAGCTCTCTGGTTGCCCTTACGCTGCTAAAAATGTGGGGTTTACTGGCTACAAATACGCTGGGTGTCAGCAGGATAAACTCTAATGTGGCTAGTTCTGGTTTAGTTAGGTCTTCAAATCTTTTCGTGTCTCAGTTTGATTCAGTTTTGTTGCTTCTTTAAATATTTCTTTGCATCAATTGGAAAGGAATTCTGTTTCCTTCCTCAAAATTTTTATTTTATGCTGTTAACAGTGCGCTCTCTTGATGTCTGTTGGCTTGAATCATCTTGTTCTAGCTGAGCAAGCTAAGTTTTATAGCACTTTGACTTTACTGATAAAGTTGTGGGTGGTATTTCTTCATAGCTTTAGGTTATGTGCAGAACCTTATGTATTTTCATTCCATCCCATTCCCACTGCTTCATCCTTAAAAATCCTACAGCCTCCTTCAAGTATTTCAGAAATTATTTCAAATCAAACTGGAAGTCTTTGTGAAACTACATGGAATTCTTGAACCATGGGGAACATGTGTAATACTTGAAAAGAAGACAGTCGAAAAGAAGTCTTTGCAATGTTTCCGTTTTTTTAACCCAGTAGAGACTTAGACATAACTTAGCTTCTCTCTCAGAAGCAGTTTTCGCACTTTAGTATCCAAATAAATTTATTCCTGTTTTATAACTGCAGATTCACCCTCCTCTCTCCCTGCCATTACTTTTTTCATTAATGACATTCTAATACAATGTTTTAAGCCCCAGCCTAGTCTTGTCTTTTAAGGCTGGAGTCCTGGAATATGTGGCATACAGTAAGAGGCTGAGACAATGGGCTTTGATAAGTCTTGGAGTAGTTGTTGGCAATATTGTTGCTGTTTTCAGTGTGTCTGATAGGAGGCCGTGGAGAGTAGAGAGCAGACTTCTTTGCAAGGGAAATATGCAACAGAAAAATGTTGAGTTGTAAGAGCAGAAGTTCCAGTTAGAATTCAAGAAATAAGAGTTTTCACAAGGAAAGCAAACACTGGTGCAGGTCATCTAGCAAGGTTGACCATATCCAGTCTAGATTTCTGGGGGTACTTAAAATGGAGATGAGTTGTGAGCAGCGAGATCTTGGTTAACCCTCTTTATTTAGGAGATTGGACCAGATGGCGTTCAGACATCTCTGCCGAACTGAATTACTACATGACCGCAGTCACCACATTCACAAAAATAATCAAATTGGACTTTTCTTCCTAGTTGCATTTTTTTGGTTAAATTTCATATCTCCCTGTGAAATTACTGTAGCATGCATTATAATCCTAATATTTTTCTTTTTTTCACTCTAGACTGGATTATTCTTTGAAAGTCTTTAGGTTTGCTGTCTCTAGCATTTTGTTTTGCCAATCTTTACAAGATTTGTCATATTTACAGCATCACCAAAAAAAAAAGTTTTCTCTGGTTTTAATCTTCAGAATTGCTTGCATGCACTTACATTTATATTTTTTCTTTTTTTTTTTCTTTTTTCTTATCCTGAGTCATCTTTGCTGTTTGCTACTGCTTTCCAGATGATAATGTCTTATATTTTCACAACTTACACTGTTTTGTCTCTTCTGATCTGTAATTATTTTTTTCTGGGGTTTCAAAAAACTGTATTTCTCCAGCAAAAAATTCCAGAATTCAGTGAATGGAATAGAAATGTATAAATACATGTGATTATGATAAAATTACAAAAGGTAAAATACATACTCTAAGGACAACTTTCCCAAACTGGAGATTTACAACATGGAATAGGGTTTGGGGATAGGGATTTTTTTGACTTTCTTATAGCAGAAATGTTGAGCTGTGACTTGGTATTTCTAAAGAGAAGACATGACTATAATTCCAAAACAAAAATGATTGCGTAATTTTACTGTTTAACAGATAGCAGTCTTCAGTGTTTTCTTAGAAAACTTAGATTGTTGCCACCTTCTCTCTTAATATCTTTGTTTTTGTGTTCTGTGTTCTGGAAAAACTAAGCTTCGTGCCCTTCCTGTGCTAGTGCTTCTACTGTCATAATACAAATAATTAAAAATGGAGATAATGCTACTTAGGCCTTCAAGGAACAGATTACGCGAAGTACAAGGAGATTTGTAGTAGGGCATAGATCTACTTTGTCCAGGGATTGGCTTAATAGTTCTTTTTCCATTCTAAAATTAGGACTCTGAAAATAAATTTTTATTATTTTTAAGTCTTAGAATGTTAAGGGGTTGGAACGGACCTTAAAGATCATGTAGTCCCGACCCCTATATAATGCATATTGAAATAATGGCACGCTTAAAAGTGCCTGGAGTCATAGTTGTTCTAAGTGTTTAAATGGTTGACATTTGTTACAGCTCCGACAAGAAAACCCGAGTATAACTAAAAACAGGATAAGATGGTAAATGGGGGAGATTTGTATAAGTGGCTATATAGCAAGACATATACACCTTTAGGTAGAGGACCACGTATGTGAATCTTTACATGCTTTTAAAAAAAAAAATTGTAGTAAAGAAACCAAAGATAAAATATATGTTATATAGCGAATCCTTATTACTGGAAAAATGTGGCTATCTTAAAATTTTGAATCTAAGGTCATAGGGCACTTCTTAGATAATGAGCATTAATTTAAAACTTCTCTGGGAATTATTTTTGTGATCTCTTTTACTTATTTAATTGTCTACGTTCTCTCTGTTAGATTTGTTGCCTCATTCTGAACTGTTTTCTCATGCATGCCTTGAGAATGCATGATATTACTACTAGATACATGGTATTCACTAGAATGTGAAGCTGTGATATCACTGCGTATCTCTGTGAGTTGCTGTGAGTGTGGCAGAGTAGAAAATGCAAGTGGAATATTGTCTTGTATTTTCCATGCTTTTGTAATGGTAACTTTTCATTGTTGTGTATGACCTAAGTTGACTAATAGAACTGAACTGTTCCTTGGTATCTCTAAAGAATATATTTCAGAAACAAAAATGGTTACATAATTTTACTGTCTAACATCTCATACTTTAACATTATGGTGGTATTTTAACATTATAACAATGCATCAAAAAGTTAGACTAATGTAAACTTTTCTGCTGTCTGTAGGATTCACTAGCTGAAGTTGAAGAGAAGTACAAGAAAGCTATGGTTTCCAATGCTCAACTAGACAATGAGAAAAACAACTTGGTTTACCAGGTGGATACTTTAAAGGATGTTATTGAGGAGAAAGAAGAACAGATAGCAGAATTCTGTAGGGAAAATGAAGAGAAGTCAAAGGTATTCTTTCTTCTAATTATAAACAACAGAATTCTGGACTACTTAGTAAGAACAGTTGAAAACATTCAGAGTAGCTTTACTTGTTCGTATTTGGCTTAAGTCTTTATGGCATCTATTCTCTCTGCAGTTTATTAAATGAAATCTTCTGTGTAGTAAGTATCTGGACAACTTATCTAGATCACTTTAGTGATTCAGTGATTTTTTTTTTAACTGCTCGGTAGGTATAATTTCTCAAATCCTTGCAGTAATTTCTTATATAACTCAAAATAAGTATAAATAATTGATTTATTTAATACAGGAATTGGAAAGACAGAAACACACCTGCAGTGTTCTGCAGCATAAACTGGATGAACTTAAAGAGGGCCTTCGACAGAGAGATGAATTGATAGAGGTATGTTCATATGAGTGTATGATAGAACCTGTGCAAATAAATATGGTGTAAGATTTGAATGGGAATAATACACAAAACAGGATTAAATATTATCTTGCATTTTTAAGAAATAATTTATCTTTTTTTAGTAGGTAGAATTTAAGCTACTGATCCTCCTAAATTTATGAAGCTGAAAATGTCTCTGCAAGGTTTTCAAATGTATTATATCTTGCAAAACCTTTAATTCTTGTGAGAATTGTGGTTCTCTCAGAAATGTTCCTAGTATCTTTTCTTTGTTGTGAGGGCAGAACTAATATTTGTGTGGCCAAAATAATTTTCCATAGCTAAAAGTTCTGATGCATAGATAATACCAAATGTTATTCTTTGCCTTTCCCAAAAGTTTCCATTTCAGTTATTTCAGATTTTTGTGGGTATCAACAATTGAAGTATGCCATACTGAATATTTCTTTGCTTACCAGTCAAGCATAATGCACAGCAACACTGGTCAGCATGTTATTGGGTCACAACCGCGTTGCTGGGTGTGCAGTGTATTCTTTTCTCCTCTCACCCTGTTCTTTTTCCGCTTTTCACTTTTGTTTCTGGAAACAAACTCACCTGCCCTGAAATCCCAGAGCTATTATCAGTCTTCCTTTTAAAATGGTCCACAAACATATATATATATATGTATATTGTCAGCAGTATGTGGGTGTCCATTTCCCAATGATTTTAGTTGGAAGTTGTAGTTCACTTACTACATAATTTTCCCACTGTCTCTTCATTTCAGTAAAAATTGATTATCGTTAAGTGTATATGCCAAAGTTTCCACTGTCATTTTCAAAAGCTGTGTAATAGTTCATTGATCCTTTATTTCTTCACTATATTATTGTGCTCTCTAGGTGGTAGTACTGTAACTCCAAAAGGTTTCTGAAAAGTCCCAGTTCTGTTTTGGAAGTATTATGCTTCATGAATTGGAGTTGATATGACTTACTAGCAGAAGAAAAGGATTAAGATTATCCTAGGTATCAGCATTTTGAGTTAGATAGATGCTGACAAGCAAAAAACCCAAAAAAATTCTGTTGTGGCTCTGTTGCTTGCTCTAAGTTATCTTTTACTTCGCTGAGAATTAAGAAATAACTTTGCATTCTCTTGTTTGGGGTTTTGGTGGGGTTTAAGTATATGAACCAAGAGTATACAGTGGATTTGTCTGGAGTGTTTGCTTTGGTAGAATGTAGCATGTGTCAAATAGTCACAAACACATCCAGTCCCTTTGACGATTTGACGTATATTTACCACTTATTTGTGTCTTTTCCCCATCTATTAACACTAGCAGAAAATCTAGCTGAAGCCATGTAGCTTGTTGCAGAAAGACATTGGCTTCCATTCCCAGATGTAAAATCAAGTTCACTCATTAAGAAGGAAAAAAATTGTCTCTAGTCCTTAAAATTCTTACGTCATCTTCATAGCTAAGCATTTAATTATGTTTGCAGGGCAAGCAGCAAAATGCAGTGATAGTCAGCTAGAAAAATAAGACTACACTTGATATGTTTTCATATAGTATCAGAAAACAGTCAGCAGTTGTCTTTCACTTCCTGGATGTTTGATTCAAACTCCCTTCTTTATACTTTCGAGAAGATTATTCTATTTTGTAAAACATTAATAAAACCAGTAGTTAACGTTAATATTCAGTTCCGAAGGGGACTTGAAGGTATCTGGAAATTACAGCAGGGTTATTGTTTCTATCCACAGACTGCAGTGGGAATAGTCACTAAAGAAAAGCAACTCTAGCTGCATTAAGGTTTCCCAACAACATTGATTGAATAGAATTAAATACCATTCTCTTGCATGAATTCATGAGAAATATATTACATTAAACTGCAGCTTCATGCTCATAAACTCTTTGGTTGACTTTTATTATTTAGTTTCCTTTATCTATTTTAATGTTTGGGATTTTTTTTTCCATTTCCTTACTTCTCTTTCCTCTTTTATTCTTCCCTCATCCTATTTACCACAGGAGAATCAACGTATGCAGGAGAATATAGACTCCATAACCAAAGAAGTGTTTGATCTCCAGGAGACAATTAATTGGAAAGATAAAAAAATAGGGGTATGAATCAAATATGGGAGGAAAGGTATTTTTTTAATTTAGAAGTAGATGGATGCCCTCTACACCCCAAGGAATGCTGTGTACTCTGAAGAAATTAAGGCCACTCCCAACTTTAATGAATAAAATGTTTTGCAATCTTTCTCTTCTTCAGAAAATGAGCTACACTTTATATTTACTTGTATAATGATAAGTAGTACTAATTAAATCTGTAACATGAACTGTTACACATACAATTTTTTACAAAATTTTAATGGCATGCTCAGTGGTAAAAAATATGATCTTGAATTGACTTCTGCAACCAACTTGTGCATTCCTGTATTACACTTCTGATCCTTGCAGGATTGGTTAGCTTGGATGCAACACTGAACCAAGCTGGTTTTGTGATATGACACAGGAAATACTTTGGGAATTGAGAGTCGTAATTGAAACAATGGTTGTAGGTGACCTTTTGAGGAGCATCTGTAGGGTTCTTGTATAGGAAGAAAGGTGGTACAGGAAGAACTGTGCTGATACTATGCAGCTAATGTAGGTCTGGCAGGGTTTGTCAGCTTTGCTTCTGGGCAGCGCAGAAGTCATAGAACTGAGTCAGCCTGACCCTTGGTGATCACTACGTGGCTCTGAACTTGCGGCTGTTCTGGGACACAAGTAGATTGCCTGGTGGCAATAGCGAGTTAATTGGAAAGTCTTTAAAAAGGAATTGTCTGCCTCCTAGCAGCTCAGGGGTCATTTCTCTCTACCTGAATTTTACACCATATTTCAATATATGCAGATTTCTTTTAAAATTGTTTTATTTGCTGGAGTTCAAGTCACTTTGAAAAGTTGCCTTTTAACTGATGGTGCCCAATTCAAAAGCTATGCTGTCTTACATTTTTTTCATGCTTCAGTCTTTCTCTTCCATCATAAAAAAAATTCAACAGTCTAAAGTTTTCTGAACATTCTTCTGAAAGCTTTTTATCTTTAATTTACCCTATTCTTTCCATACTTATTTCTCACATCTGTATACTAGGCTGTCTCAATTTGTGTAATATTTTTGTGCTCCTTCAGATCCATTGCCAGAGTTAGTACAAGCATATCCCATATTCAAATATAGCTACGAGCCAGAATGACAAAAAAGGTAGATATATTTTCCTTTAGCCAAAATTGCCCTGCCAGTTTGTGTTCTTATAAACACCATAACTGGTTATTTTTCTAGTAAGTTTTTTTTTTAACTCCCAGAATTGAAGTCTCTTAGATAAGAAATTGTAAAAATGCAGATCTTTTCTTTCTCATATCTATAAATATTTACATACTTTTCTTAGCTCACAGTTTTTGAGCCTTTCTCACTTCTACTGAGCAGCTTTGCTAATTTTTACTGTATTCCAGCTTTAGAAGTCTCTGAGAAGCTTCACAGTGTAGTTTATAACTGGAATTGTAACCTAATATTACAATGTATACAAGACTTTTTAGCTATTTCAGAGAAAGAAAGGGAGGCAAACAGAACAAAAATAGCACAAGTTTGTTTTACATGTGCCTTCTTATGTTGTCCTGTTTCTACAGTGCTTGAAATTTGTGGTTATATTTGATCTTAAGTTAGATCAGTTTGAGGACACTGAGTTACAGCTTTGGGTTATATTCCTGAAATATACAGTTATTTTACTGTTTAGTGGCTCCAAATTTTCAATTAGTAATGGCAACTCTGAGTTTGGTATAAATTTTGTGAAGGCTTTTGGAATATTTAGAAAATGGGACCCCAGACGTCTGCATTCTGGCATATGATCAGATTTTGCTCATACCAGTATGGTAAAATCTGTCTGCAGAGCTTTGTTGTCCTGATTTCTGTTTCCTGGCCCAATAGAAGAATTGCAGAGGTAGGTTTTGTGCAAAATCTATGTCATATTAAATTAAACCCTGAGCATACAAACACTAGGATTTTTACTGGTTTTGAATAATGATTACTTAGATCTACATAGGTAGAAATATATAGTTGTAGCAGTTTCACTTTCTTCCCTATCAGAATTTTCTGATTTCCAACGCTTGTGTATTAGGGGGTGAGGACAGAAAATATGTTTGGGGAAGGTCAGCATCATTACAGGACACTGTCAAGTACACACAATCTGTGTCTATGATTCTGGGCTGCTGTGTCCATTCTCTCAAGTGGTGAGCTTACTTCCCCTTCCATCTCTGCCACTATTCTTAAAAAATTGAAAAGATGTATGTGTCTTTTAAGTAGAGCACAAAATGACGTAATGATTAAGGTTCTTCATGCTATTTATAATGTAGTTAGAGATCTGATGTGAGCTAGGAAATAAAAGGACATCTTGCGAATTTTTTAATTAAGATGTCAGCTAATGTTTTCACGCATGTTGAATTGCCTTTATTTTAAATGTTACATTTACATACTAATCAAGTGCAGCAGCACTTGTCAAAATTTTCTATTGAAACCGAGTAATGCTTTAAAATATTGCTCTAGTATACAGATTCCAGATGATTATTAAAATTCAGCATACTGCAGTTACTTGGGGCAAGTACAGTACAAATGTATATACACCTTCATTTCTTTCTTGGTATCAGTCCATTCCTACACATTCATGCATAACATAAGGATTAGTTGGATCATTTTCTTGGCAAAAATGTATGTATACTTTTGCAGTTGTTGTATGGTGAGGATTATTTTTCATGCATGCAGTATTGAATGGTGCCCAGTCAAGTGAAAGTGTCCAACTAACTGCCAGGTAACCTCTCCAGCATAGGTAGGCAAACCTATCTACATCCATACTGCACTTCTAGCTGCCGTACTTTTTGGTGCTAAAATAGTGCTACTAGTGTTTGCTGCTTTTTTTTTTTCCTCTAAAACTCATTGCTTTGGGTATAGTAAATGGTGTTGTAACCCTTAAGCAACTAGTAAATAAACTAGTATTTGTGAGTAGATACGTTCAAGGTCTTCTATGATGTATGATTTCTACTTCTGTACCTTTTAAAAGGCAGAGAAATTAGTTCAATAGAGGTAATGTTTTAGGATCTTTGCCCTTTGAGTTTCAGCGAATTTTATTTCTTGCTGCAGGCTGCCTGTAAGAAGAAGAATCACTTACTCTTTTGGTACTCACTTTAGTTCATCAAAATTTACCAAAAAATAAAATTCACTAAATAAAAATCTCTGAAAAAATCTAAGACTTGCCTGAAAAAAAAAGTCATGACAAATGCAGCATTAAGTTAGATACGCAATGTGTAGAAGGCAGTTATCAGAGATGTATGTTACTACATATTTAAAAAGCGCTTTTAATTTCTTTACTTTTATTGAGCTCTTTGTATTTACTTGTAGAAAATCTTTCTGCTGTCTGTCATATGCTTTTTCTCTGTGCCGTTCTTTTTCTTGCTATCTGCCTGAGCCCAGGCCCTAGAAAGACAGAAAGATTACTTTGACTGCATTAAGAATGAGCGAGATGAGCTCAGAGAGGAGTTGGCTGACCTGAAGGAAACAATGAAGAGAGGACAGGTATGTTGGTAGTAGTTACTTTACAGTAACAGAAATCCAGGAATGGGGCATGAAATCAAGGTCAGTAAAAAAGAGGAAGAATAGTTACTATTCTTGTGCAGTCTGAAAACCTGACCTTAGGGTAGGATAAATGGTCCATATCATTGTAACTGCTTCAATGAACTTGAACAGCTCTTAAAAAACTTTTCTGTTGATTTACATTTTAGCACTTCTGTTGTATGACTAGTTTATTTTTTCTTTTGCATTTTTAGAAACATGGATTAGTTATAATTCCAGATGGCACACCAAATGGTGATGTAAACCATGAATCAGTGGTTGGTACAATAACAGTTGTATCACAGGAAGCTGCTCAGGTCTTGGAATCTGCAGGAGAAGGACCACTAGGTAAAAATATCCTAGCATACTTTATACAGTTTTGAGTCTTTGTTTCCTCTTGTTCACAGTGGGTGTGACTTACAGTTGCAGATGCAAGCACCTGTGATGCTTCTGGAATATATGCTTACACAACTTTTGGGATTGATTTTAATTTTTTGTTTGTTCTGAGTAAAAAGACAGATGTACTCTTTTGAGTAAGAAAAAATAATATGTACGTAGGTTTTTGATTAGTTCTCTTGGTCCAGTTCCTGTTTTAATACTGTCAGAAAACATCTTGCTTAAAAGTGTCATCTTTTGGATTAGTATGTTCTCCATTGTGTTGCATGAAAATAATTCTTTAGAAGTATACGTAATCCATGAAGGAACAGCAAGTGCAGTCTTCCATCACATTCATTAGAAAAAGAAGTTTTAAAAACATTCAAAAAGAGACAGGTTCAACGAAGACACTAATTGGGGGTTTCGGGGTTAAGTTACTTTAAACTGCTTTTATCCTTAAATTGAGCAAGTTATTGTATGCAAGGTCAATCCACTGTAAAACTCTGTTAACATGTAGAAAAACATCTCTGTATAATTGAATTATACTTGTACATGATATATAATAGTTACATATTTTTGTATTGACAGAAATTAGACTTGATCCGTATTTCTGCTGTGGCTCCCTCACAGGGAAATACAAATGTCATTATGCTTCATTTCTGTCAAGCTTAAAATTTCTAAGGGAGCAGCTCTAGTCTTAGCACAGTGTTGCTTGATAGACTGTTTTGTAGCCATTACTGATCTTCTGACTAAGTAGAGATATTGCTGCATTCCTGTGGGTCCTTTTCCAGGTACTTTTTTTGTCATTTGGGAACACTTTTTGCAAACTTTCTAAACATACAGGGGAGCTTAGTGGCTTCCCTGAAGAGACAACAACCTTCAAATAAGACAGGGAAAAGAATACACAATCAGAAGAAACTTTTGTTGGAAATGGCTGTTCTAGATATTGGGACAAAACTGTTTCAGTATTAAAAAAAATTCTTCAGTTGTTAATTTGCTTTAAAGATTTAGTAAACTCTGAGGACTTGCTTTTAGAATTGTTATAAACAGAGTGAATGAAATATTTTTCCCTTTTTTCTGCTATTAACTGAAGGTTGTTGTGTTATTAGTGAGATATCAAAGTTTTGTGGTCCCAGTGCTATTAGCTTTGATGAGCATTTCATTTGGAATGGAACAAAAAGTTATGAAAAACATATTGTTAGTTACAGATTTTTCTGATTTTTAATTGGGTTCTTTGGTTTTAGATATCAGGCTACGAAAACTGGCTGGAGAAAAGGAGGAATTACTGTCCCAGGTAAAAGAAGTTATTCATTTCAGAAATAGACCTTTGTGTATCATTTTGCAGACTATTTATATATAAGTAATAAACAAATGTTAAGTGCCAAAAGTGCTTAATCAAATACATAAGCACTAAAGCAAAATAAAATACTCAACTTCTTACCTCACTGACTACCAGGAATTAGCAGTTCCTCTTGCCTGGTGTCCTTATCCATGGGACTTTGATCTTGGTTGGTAAAGAAACTTCATTTCACTAGGTGGTTAGCTGAAATCTAACTTATTCCTGACTTTACTATTAGTGCACATCCTTAAAGCTTTTCTTTCATTTTGTCTTATGCAGAAATGTTAAAGTCAGTAAAATTACACTCATAAGCTCAAGTGGCATTTTCTTCAAAATTGCTGAGTGATACTATTTCTTTGATCATTTTGGTTACTCAAAGAGAAAATTAATGTTATTAAAATAGTTGTGTTTGAATACCGCTCTGTTTAGATAAGAAAGGATTCAAGCAAACATATAGCCATTGAACAATTGTTAAGAATACTACAGTTTTTGCCCTTCTAGTTGAAGACATTGCAAATTTAAACCATTGTTGTCAACGTTTGGTTTTGCTGTGAATGCGCCTTAATTATAGTATAGATACTTGTTTGGCATGCCAATAAATTATAGTATTAAATATATATAAATATATATGCACATATTTCTCACTGTATAGTTTAAAAATCACTGATCATATATTTGATTTGTATCATGAATGGGGGTTTTGCAAGGTAACTCATATACTGCTAATCTGTAGAACAATATTTTTATAAGAGTGTCAAAAAGGTAGCTCCTACTTCTTTCATAATGCCCATACACAGGGGACACCCCAAGACAGGGATATAGCTGAGAAATCTCTGTTCCCTGACTACTGGAAAAATTGAGAGACAGCTCCTGTAACATGAAATGGAACTGTTAAAGACTAATGTGCACTACAGACTTGCCTAGGACCATTGTTTCCAGGTGGATTATGAGAGAGGACCCCCTAAAAAAGCCATGGATTATTCTCTCTGTAAACTCATTAGGATATAGTTCAATATCTTCGTGTGTGTTTAGAGTGGAAAAGATATGCAGTAGAAGAAATCCATAAGCGGAGTTTAATGCCATCTCCTCTTCTGAAAAGTGAGCTGTGTCAGTTACTGGGTGCTCCTGCACTGTGCAGATATCCCTGCAGCACTGACCAAACTGGTGGGCTTGGGTTGTGCACTGACATGCAGAGGGTACTTGCCCAGTGATGGGGATGGGAGCCTACAGCCACAGACATCAGGGACTGACTCCTCTGCATGGCTTTGCTATCCTTGTTTACCGAACCTTCTCAGCCAGTGGCGTCTCAGGACTGCTCTGCCTGTTTACCATTGAACGTTTAGATACCCAACTACTGAACTTCTGGGAGACTCTTTTTCATAAAGAAACACTTCCTTTTTCAGGTTAGAAAATTGAAGATGCAGTTGGAAGAAGAACGACAGAAGTACTCTAAAAGTGATGGCATGAATCCAGATTTAATAGGCTTAGAGAATGGCTCTGACTTGCAGCTAATTGAAATGCAAAGTAGGTATATGGTTACTGTTCAAAGTTATTTGTCTTGCAGAGACGACTTCCAGCTCCTTTTGTTGTGCACTGGTAGTATTGTGAGTGACTATGTCGTTGAGCAGATAGGTTTTTGTTGATATATGTCCTTGCATGGAATTCTTCACTGCAGAATATCTTAAAAATCAGCCTCTTTCAGTGTTGAAGAGCAACATTCTAAGAAGTTATTTTTCAGTTGATAACCTTGCCCAGAGTGGGTGCCACTACTTGAATACAATTTTTAGACAATAGAATTTCAACTAAGATTTTTTAAAATATATATTCTATGGAATTATTTTGTTCAATCTTTGATATAGAAACCTAATCTAGAAGACTATTGTCTTGAAGCAAAACATGAAAATTTATTTAACATAATATTTAGTGTTGCTTCATAGAAGCACTAAGCTGCTTTTCATTTCAAGCAAGCTATTCAGCTGAAAACTTATTTGTTTGACAGACTGTCATTTAATATGCTTGTGTCAGTGAACATGAAAAAAGCACTGGCAATGTGAGGGCTCAAATGTAACACCAAAATAATTTGCAAAGCTGCTTAGAGTTTGTCAGTCAGGTTCAAGTTTTGTGCTCCTTATTATTCAGATATTACTACAGATGTCTAGGCTGAATGCTGCAGTAAGGAGTAAGGTATTATGTTTATTGTGGTCTAACATTTTGTGGTGTGTGTTGATTATTGTGTTGATTCTGTTCTCTATGGAATTAGTTTGCTGATCTAAATATGTTTTAAAAGGTATGTATCTCATTGGTGCACCTGAGATTTAATGCATGCTTTTATAGAGACAGTAGTTGTGTTCTCTAAATAAAGGAAAATTATTTCCTTTCCATACTCTCGAAGATTGCTGAAAGAACATTTACCTCTTTGTGATCCTGGGTATGGGCTTCTCAGTAAAATGGTCTTTTTAATGAATTTTAATTAAAAGGGGAACTGCTAGTTTAGAGAGTTGCTTTGACTAACATATTCATGTCAATTTTCGTCTAGGAGATGCCAACAGACAAATTAGTGAATACAAATTTAAGCTTTCAAAAGCTGAACAAGATATAACTACTTTGGAACAAAATGTAAGTGTCTTTCTTCATATTTGTTATTACACTGCACACTTTTACAATACTTTTTTCAACAAAAATTATGAAAGTATATTTCATCATTTGATTTACTCTTTGATATTTAGTTTGCATAGAATGACACCACATTTTTTCATATTTCCTGCAGTTAAATACCTGTGCACAGCCTAAACATAAGAGAAAATCTATTGACTCCTGCAGTGTGATTGTTTTCATAGATGTATAACTCTCAAATTTAGAGAGTAAATATGTACCTTCCACAGTATTTACAACTTTCTTACAAGTAATTAAGTTACATAAATTGATTTTCTTGAACTATTAGCTTCAGCTCCTCTTTATAATCTGCCATACTTTTGTATTTAGGGAACTTAACTACAGCTTATTACCTAAAAATTACATAAAGGATTATAATTTAAATCACGGATGCATATCTTTTCTCTGTTGCACAGATTCAGCCTAGTAGCCTGTCATATGGATTTAGGAGTAGCAGGGGGCTGTACATAGAACAATCCAGCCAATGGGTTTTAACACCTGCAGGTTGCAATAAGGATTTGTCTCAAGCCCTCTCCTTACTGCTGACCTCTGTGCTTGGGCTCAAGACTTCTTTCATCATGTCCTGATAACAGTTCACAGTCTCCTTTCTACTTTGCACCTTTTCATACAGTTTCTGCTTTTCAACTTTCCACTTTTGTTTTTAATCCCATGTGTTTCCCAGTCCTTGATTTTTTGTATTCCAGCTCTTCTCTCTCTGCTCTCTAGTTCTTTAACCTTTTGTATCTTCTCAGCTGTGTCCTGGGAAGAACAGCTGGTGGCAGGTGAACTCCAGGTGGAACACCTGAGTATGTTCCCTTTGTCTTGTTTGGGTTTACAGATTGGACGACTTGAGGGACAGGTTGCAAGGTATAAAAATGCAGCAGAAAATGCAGAAAAAGTAGAAGATGAACTCAAAGCTGAAAAAAGGAAGCTTCAGCGAGAGGTAACTGACTTGGTTTCCTTTCCAGCTGTTTGTTCCTGTCTGTCTTAAGCTGCTCTGTCTTTTGCCTCCAAACTCTGTTTTTTTTGTAATCTTTGATTACAGCTTTAAATTGTTTTTTGAGATGACCTTCAAGTCTCAGTATTACATTCAGAAGACATCTAGCACATTAAAGTAATACTAACTACAATGCAGTGCTGTACTTCCTTGAAAGGAAGCAACTAACTACAATGCAATGCTGTACTTCCTTGAAAGGAAGCATCTAAGTGGTGTTTTTTTCTAAATGTGATAACTTGTAATATTTTAAAGTAGTTCTTCTACAAAAATTGCTAGAGAGATGAATGGTCCCTATGTCAAGTGACAGCCTGGGAATTTTCCAACTTGCACCTCACAGGATTCTGGGAAGAAGCCGTATTTAACTGAGCTGTTGATCATTCTTGCTTGAGAGCGCCTGTATCACTAGCATGATGCCTGCTCCCGTGATGGGAATACATATCTATATGCAAGTAATAATGGTGGAGAGTACTTTACCTTGTTCTAGGTAAATTGCTTTCGTGTAATGGGAGATTGCAGGCACCTAGTCCTTTTGGAATGAATACACTTCATGTTTCAGGTGCTTCACAATTGTTTTTAACAGTTTAATTCTGTTTCATCTGCTGGCAGTAATGAAAGTGTTACATCTTAACTTCCGTGGCACTCATATGAAACATAATACTTTTACTCCTCTTATAAAGCTTGAGAACAGCACAAAGTCCAAATAAACTAAAGTGATCATGTTTTTTTTTTTCATTTTGTAGTTAAGAACAGCACTGGATAAGATAGAAGAGATGGAGATGACCAATAGCCATTTAATGAAAAGGCTGGAGAAGATGAAGGCAAATAGGACTGCGCTTTTATCTCAACAGTGAAATGGAGATTGAAAACACAATGCACTGCTCCTTGAATAACTAGTCCCTAGCTTGTTTATAAATACAGACTTTCAGTGGCACAAACTATTTGAACACTGGTGGTTTAGTTTCATAATTAAATGACATACTTTTTGTAATTTATGAGAGAATGAAATGTAGTTTGAATTCCCATGTGAATGCAATTTTTCAGTAGTGTTTGATTCTAGAGTCAAAGATGGAGCACAATGCTGTATGTTTTTACAACTGTGGAATCAAGTTTACTCACGATCTCTTTTGGCTGCTTTAATGATGCTTGACGCTCAGAGACAGCTGCATGAATTCAAGACACTGTATTAAGAAACTAACATATACTTGCTTAAGACATCACACAGCACAAGTGCCTTTTATCTGGTGCAATTTAGTCTTCATTGCTGAAATAACCTTTGAAATCAGAAAGCATTTTATTTTAAGATACATTTGGGGTATTCCCTAAACTTTATACATTTTGAAAAAACGTTTTTTAAAATATTTAAATTTATAAGAAAAAATAGGGACTGTATATAAAGATCTGCTTCTTTTGCATGGGCTCATCTGACTTGTATGAAATTTTGTCAAATAGTAGCCCCTGATACTCTTAGTATTAAGAGTGCAGATTTAAAAACTGAAGTTGTACGCCATCAAATTGTGTCATCTGCTTAAGTGCGAATTGAAATTTTATGGTGGGAGGAAGGGGGTGAGAAATGTGGCTAAGGAGTTTATTAAATGGACACTTTACTGACCAAAACTGGATGTTTTGTGTTTTCTTTTGAATACTGAGATGCTAACAGGACAGAGCAATATGTTTAGAATAGTGAAACCTGATCTTCATATTCTTAACAAGTACCTTTCTGCCTTTGGAAGAGTGAGTTTGAATTTTTTTTCTTAACCTAGTCTGCTACTGTTTGACAGTACTGACTTGGAGCAGAGGAGCTGCACAAGGAAGAAGGTATTTTCTGGAATGGTGTGATTTTTGTCTGTAGCACACTCCCTGTAGACGGTGAATACTGTTAAGAACTTCCAGTCTTTGAGCTGATACATCACAAGTAGGAAATCAGTAGCACCTGCAGTGGCAAGTCTGAAGTGTTTGAAGTGGCACTGCCCCTGTGTTGAACTTTTCTTGAGGCCAGCAGGAGCCTTGATCTGAGAGGAATCATTATTTTGGACTTACATCAGGTGTTTTCCACTTGGAAATTGCTGCTCTTCTGGGAGTGTTTCTCAAAACAAGGCAGGTTTCAGGACTTTTGCAATCCCGAGAGATAGTACCTCTGCTTGACAGGGCTGTTTTCAAAGAACAGCCATCTTGACAATGCAAAACTAAAGCTTTCTGTCTCTGGATGTCTCCTGGACTTGGAAAATAAAATACCATCCCTGTTGAGATACCTTGTAAGTAGCAGATCTATTTAGGCCTGTTTATTAAATAGGAGACAATTACAGTTTGGTGATCATATAGATCATTGTCTGTGCTGTTAACTCTTTGCTTTTTGTTGTGTACTTACTCAGTAGAAACTCTCAACTCTTGATTAGTTCTTAGTGGTAGGTATTCTGAAGATAAATGGATACTTTGGAGGTTTTCAGTGTGTACAAAACTCTGCTAAAACCTTATTTGGCATGTGATAGGGAACCTATCTTCTCATTCACTTCCTCTAAACCACCCCATTGAAGCTGGACATTTTATAGCGCAGGGAAAAATGCAGCTTCAATATTAAACCATGACAATCAGATAAGGACTTTTTCTGGGGTAGAGGTAAAGTATCGGTACATTCTTTCTTAAAATCAAGATTTCTAGTAGTTTTTGTGAAGAAAAGTTGTTAACAGTTCTATTAGCATGGGCATATTAATTGAAGAGATTCCCAAGTTCTTGCTACCAGAAAATTAAAGCAGTTTCAACAAAATATCCGGAACAAGATTCTCAGCGAGAGGTACCAGAAAAAGCAGTAGCAAGGGGAAAAAAAAAAGACATGATTATTTTGTCTTGATACAGTATAGGCATGAAAAAAAATTGTAAATAATAATGAATTACAATCGGATAGCAATACAGAAAGCTTTTTAAAAATTTATTTTTACCAAAGCACAATTTATTTAATCAGAACCGGAGAACCAGTGTATCTGTGACAGGCAAGTGAATAGAACATGACGGTGCCAGTATTGCTGGAGACCACACATTGCTTGTTGGCCAAATAAGAAATAAGCATTAGGTGTAATTATGGAAAGGTTATAGAAAAAGTCACTATATTTGGTCAGTTTAACTGGGGTTTGGTTGAGAAAAAAAGTGTAAGTTGTGTTTAATGATATTACTCAGATAATTTTATTGATGGTTGCAAGGGGAGAGGGATGATTTTTAGTGGCTCTTGCATGCAGGGTTATACCAAATTACTGCTCACAAAAAGGCACGAGGTTAGTACAAAGTACACATAAAGATAATTAACATTGCATAATACCATTTTTTGTTTTATTGAGGGCATGTTTTTTTAACACCCAGCATGGTTTGTGCTTCCCTCAAGTTTATGGGGTTTTGTTTGGTCTGTGGAGCTGCTGTTAGGGCTGGGTGGAAAGATTTGGTGAGTGTGTTGTTAGGGGACAGACAGCAGCACCAAGAAGGTATGTGTCTGAGTGGCAGTTCAGGGTCACTGAAGTAGCTACTCCAGTTTGAAACAACAGGAGCTGTTGTTTCATTTTTCAGGTTGCTTAACCACCTTCCAACTCCAATAAAGCCAGGGCATAAAGGACATGAAAGCTTATCCTAGAGGAAGGGGATCAAAAGATGGGAAAAGGATAAGAGAAATACTATGATTACAAAAAAGTTTTATTTTTGACAGCACATAACACTCCATCACCACCACCAAACTGACAGGCTCAGTGATGCTGTTTTGCTGATGAGGTGCTGGCACTTTGGGGAGAGAAACCAGAAAACGGTCAGTTGGAGAAGGCTCCTGTTTAGCCTTCTCCATTTGCAGTGCCTGGCCCTGCTCAGAGCTGCACCCAAACCTCCCAATCACTTCTCCATGCTGAAAGAGAGCAGGGGGGCAGGACTTGTGCCACCTCCTCCAGTTAACCGGATCAACCTCCTCATACCTGCAAGGGTGGGGGGAAGCATGTGTGCCCACTGCTCTCTTCCAATACCCATTATGCTACTCATGCTGTGAGGCCAGGTAAGCCACCTTAAGAGAGCTGCTGCTGGAAGAAAAGCTGATCCCAGATGATGTCCTCATCAGTCTTGAAGATGTACCTGCAAACAGTGGCCAGAGTGGCACTGACAGTGAATCTGCTCTGCAGATCGTCACAGCACTTCCCAATGCTTTCCAGACACGAGCTAGAATCTTCCTTTAAAAAACAAATAACAAATGCATGAAAGTAAATTAAAAACAAAAACCTGGAAACACGATAAAAGGTAAAATGTTATCACTGTATCACAGGCCTGAGGAAGACCCAACCATTCTCTGCAAGGAATAAACCTCCCCACAGGTGGGGAAAAAACTTGCCTTTGCCTCTCCCAGCCCTTCCTCAAGGGCCTGCAAAGCAAATCTGCTGGTGCATGGATTCGGAACTGATGCCTCTGCTACCTCTAGGGGTAGATGTTTTTGTCAGGCTTCCCCCACCTCAGACCATGCCAGAATGGGTGGTGGAAGGTGTCAGCACAGCCAGGAACCAGCTCCCCTTCCACAACATTCATGCCCTCCCTCACCAAAAAAAACAAACCTGGCAACTGGCTGAAAAATTAATCCCGCCTCACCAGAGCAAAGAAGGGAACCTCCAGTGCCCAACCAGGCTGGACTATGCAATGCCTGGGACCAGGAGCATTCCCCCTCTCACTAGGTGTAGACTCAACCTTGATTTCAACCGTGTATATGGAGACTGTCCTCAAGGAAGGTCCTGCAACCAGAGTCAATCAGCTTTGTCCCGCTGGTGGCCAGGCCAAGGATGGTTGCACTGCAGGATGCCGCAGTTGTACCCCAGGTTGCAGGGAGCCCACGATGCCAGGGATCTGCAGTGGAGATGCTTCCCCTTTTCTGGTTCATGGAAACTTCACTGGACTGCCACGGCTTCTCAAATACCGTGGAGAGTGCTTAGGCACTTCTTCTACAACTTCCCCGAGGACTGGCAAAATCATCTCATCAGCTGTGATCCCTACTCTGTGCAGGGACAGAGTCTGGTTTTCTTGGCTTCTTTAATGCCATGAGATTTGTAGAGCTGTTACTTGCTGGATCCTACTATGCAAGGGGATGGGTCTTTGCCATCTCCTGGGGCAGGTGAATGTCTTGCAGCCAAGAATGGTTGAAAAGGTCTTCCAATGATGGCCTGTCCAAGGGACACATGGATAAACACCATTTGACAAGATGCTGGCACTCTGGGGAAAGAAACCAAAAAGCTGCTGGTCAATGGTCCCCTATTTTCAAGGGTCTGCAGTGCCCAGGCTGTGCCCAAACCTCCCAATCGATTCTCTGTTTTGGAGGGCAGGATGGTAGGACATGTGCCAGCTCCTCCAGCTAACCATGGGAAATCAGTCTCCTCCATAGCTGCAAGAACAGGATGCTCTTATGCCACCTGTAATCTCCCAAAACTGTTATTCCTCCCATGATGCAAAGCCAGGTACCAGCTCAAGACACCCATGGCAGGAAGAAGATAATGGCCCAGAATAATATCCTCAGCTCTGTTGAAGGGATGGAACCTGCAGACCATGTCATAGAGCAGAATGCCCAGGAACTAGATCATCACTGGATGTCCATGGTAGCAGTGGAAGATTATCCCCTCTGGTGGGCTGTACATCTGCTTTCCTGTGGGATACAGATGGAGCTCATCAGGTGCACACTGCCTTCGCCTGGCATCCCTGAGGATGTGGGGGCTGCACCAGTGGCACACAGTGTGACCTGCTGCCTTCTTGCCAGCAGCTGACTCTTGATGATAAACTTTAGGCTGTAAAAGAAAGCCCCTAATGCTGAAAGAGGGCAGAGTGAGCCCCGGGAAGGCCCAGCCTTATGCAAGGAAAACGCCCATGCAGGAGTAGGGAAAACACTGCCTTTTTTCTGCCCCCACCCCTGCATTGGTCAAGAAAAATATCATAGGCCAAGGCAAAAGAGGAGGGTAGAGTCCCACAAGCCCTTCCATGCCTGCAAATGAAAATGGCCACCACGAAGGTTTTGCAAACCCCGTTCTGCTACCCTCCACAGGTTGTTTTTGTTGGGCTGGTTCCACCTACACCAGTCCTAGCTGGCTCCTGTTCCACAAAATCCATCCCCATCCACCCTCCATGAAAAAAGCAACTCAAAGAATTATTCCCACCCCAGCAAAGGCTGCCCTTTGGTGCCTTATCAGGCCCCGGTGTGTGCTCACCTGAAAACTAGGTGTACAGCATGTCCTTTAGATTTGTGCTGCAACTGAAGTTGATCAGCTTCACCTCACCGGTGGCCCAGCTGAGGATGATGTTCTCAGCCTTGATGTTGCAGTGTAGGCCCCTGTGGCTGGTGAGGAGAGAGCCTGTAGTTTCCAGGACCTTCCTTCCAGCCCTTGTAGATAGGTGTCATATTTGCCAACTTCCTGTCACCTGGGACCTCCCTAGTTATTCAGGACTTCTATAAATGATTGATGTTGGCTTGTTAAAGCAGTTTCAACAAAATATCCAGAATGGATATTGGTGATATGACTGGCTTGGTGAGCTCTTCCACCAGCTCCCTCAGTACCCTTGAGTGGATCTCATCTGGCTCCATGGACTCACTAATGTCTAAGTGGCATAGCAGGTCTCTGACCATTCCCTCCTTAATTATGGCAGCTTCATTCTGCTCCTGCCCTTCTGTTCCTGTCTTCCAGCTCGAGGGGCAGGGTACCTGGAGAACAATGGGTCTTGCTATTAAACACTAAGAGAAGGAAGGTACTAAGTATCTCATCCTTTTTAACTATGTTTCCTCCCACATCCAATAAGGGAGGGAGATTCTCCTTAGTCCTCCTTGGTTGCTGGTGTTCTTGTGAAAACACTTTTTGCAGTCTTTTATGGCAGAAGCCAGGTTAAGTTCTGCTTGGGCTTTGAACCTTGTAATTTTCTCCCTGCATCCTTGTACTCTTCATGAGCTGTTGAGCCATCTTCCTGAGTTCCAGTCAATGCTCTTTTTCAGACAGGCCAGTATTTTATTCCATGGTTCATCTTTCAGTACATGAGGGATAGCCTGGTTTTGTGCCTTTAAGACTTCCTTCTGGATGAATGTCCAGCCTTCCTGGACCTCTTTGCTTCCTCAGGACTGCCTTCCAATGGACTATGTTAACCAGTGTCCCAAACTGGCTGAAGTCTGCCCTCCAAAAGTCCATTGCTGCTGATCCCTTTCCTTACCTCTCCAAGAAATGAAAACTGTATAATTTCATGATCACTGTGCACAAGGTGGTCTCCAACTGTCACATCAACCACTAGTCCTTCGCTATTTACAAACAGCAAGTCCAGCGGAGCCTTATCTAGTTGCCTCATTTACCATCTTCTGGTAGAAATAATGTTTGTTATTTTTCATTTCAGAAATGTCCCATATAATGATGGTTGAACAATAGAGACGGACTTTCCTATCATGTTTGAAGTAGCACTTTCATTGCTTTTAATGGATTTGGAATGTCTAGGACCACTTGATTCTGAATTTTTGTGTCTCTCAGGTCTACTTTATGCCAGGATTGGTGTTGTCTATTGAAGCTGGTAGTAAATGCATTAGGAAGTACAGTGGAGAGCTGATGGTGTCTCTTACATAGCTTCAGGGGTTGCTTTAAGTGTGCTCTGCCAGATTCAATAGTCCAGTCTGGACATAGTGCAGCCAGTGCACTCTTCTCCTCCTCTGTTGTATCTGTGTAAGCACCTGTGTGTAAGGCCCTAATAAAAGGACTTTACAGTGGTTCATGTACTCTGGGTTCAATGCATGGGAGAAACCAGATATTCTTCAAGAGGTCAAAACAAGACAAAAATTTACTGGCAAACTGAAGAAAGTCAGGGAACTTTGGCAAAATATTTAGTACAACATCCAATCAACACAAAACACTGCTCAAAGCATTAATTTGTCCCATTCGATTTAGTAAATTTTAAACCCATTCAATGTTAAGTTACTCAAAATGTTCCAAGAAGAGGGAGTTAGAAGAAAGACAGAAAAGATATAGAAAAGCACACATATAGCTGCCAACTACTGGGTTCCAGCAGCATTCAGATACCAACTCCAAGAGGAAAGTAGGGTCAAAACATGTGCTAGCCTCATTTTAAGCCTTAAATACCCTTTGGCCTTCCTGGGCCCTCCCCACAGGTGGGACTTCCAGTCATTTGGCCACTCAGAAGCTGGGTTAGGCAAGAATGGAGCACTGCCTCCGGTGTGCCAATGACTGGTAGACACTGTGGGGCTAGGATACAGGCTCTAGGGGCGAGTGGTGGGGGCAGTTCACTGTCTTACCAGGGCAAGGTCTGACCTACCCCCCCTTCTGCCCCCATGCATCCCAAAATACTTAGAGACTTCAATCTTTCCACTGTATTAGCCAGCCTGTCAGCTCTGCTTTGGCTGATTTTCTGGAGCAGAAAATCAGTTGTCACAGTGACAAATGTGGTTTGAGAAACAGAATCTGGAGTCTGCCTTGATTTGTTGCTGGTCTGGCTTGCTATGAAGACCGTGAGAGATGCTCTGCTTTGAGGCATAGGCAAGGGGGTATTTTAAGGGTAGAGCCTTGGCAGCATAGATCTTCCCTGCTTTGTTCTAATAGACTTGATGCATTTGTCCCTGATAAAACATAACTTCAAAACACCAAGGAAAAACCCTCTATTTGTGATTTGACACTGTCAATACTGCAGTAGGTGATGTGTTAGAGGACTATCTATTAAACTGTTTTAAGGATGTGTAGCACTGGCTGGTTTTCATTCACCTATTTGCTACTTTTTGAAGTGGCTTCTTCTGTTGTGAGGATATGGAGAGACAAGTGCATTCCAGGGTTATGGTGGCAGAGGAGAGATTCAAAGCCTCACCTGTCCCATGTGAAAAGGCATGAGACGCTTTCCTTTCTGTAGTTTGTAAACAGAAGTCACTCTTATGCTTGGTTTGTCCATGTTAGCCTCTGCGGTTCAGATGAAGGCAGTACCTGCTGAATGTTTTCTAATGTTCCTCCATAATACAATGTTAGGACTATTGACCTAAAACTTACAGGCTTGCCCTGGGAATCAGTAATTCCAGTGCGGTGTGTAAAAATGGTGTTGTAACCTTCTGTAGTATCAGAAGGATGTAAACAGGGTGAGCTCTTTCCTCCAGCTGCCTTTTGTCACTTTAGTATCCCTGCAGCCTGCAGTGACTCTTTCCTGTAACTAGAAAGCAAGCTTTGCGTGAAGCCTACTTGAAGCGTAGGAAGCCCTCTCAACCTGAGTGTGCTGCTGCTTCTCACTTGCGTGTTGGTATGCCTAGGACTGTCAGGAAAGCAAGGCTGATCTCTCTCTGGAAACTGCCAGATGACCTCTAGCAAGTGTTAAGTATCATATAATATACTTTCTCTGCCTTAGGTGATGGAGCCCCAGACTAAGTCTCAATGAATAACCCGTTCTTCAATGTTTTTCGGTCTGCCTCTCTAACACTAGGCAGATGCAGCCCTACCCTTTAGAGAGTTTCCTTCCAGTGTGCCAAAAATAACTTGTATATCAGTAGGTGATGGTAGGTTCAAACTCCAGATGGAGTGGATGTTGTTTCTGTTCGTTGTGTATTGTTAGAAAGGGGCAGTTAGTGGGTAAAGTACACATCTAGCAAAGATCACTGTATCCACATAAAATATTGATTTGACAAATACAGTTGCAGGTTTTTTGGTATGCCGGGAGGTCACCGGTGGTTTAGGAGAGGATGTTGATAAGCTTGCAGAAGATATTTTATTTGAGGAGCTAGTGATCTTGAACAGACTGTATCCGCTCTATTGCACCTTGTACTTGAAGCCTGAGAAGCGCATATATTCTTCACAGAATCTCTAATATCTAAGGGAAGGGTAAGCTCCATGTGGATCAATAGGTGGAATGTAATCATCCTGACCAGAGACCCCTGTGCATTGTGGAGTTAATGGTCCATATCACCCTTAACTTCAGCAGGTGCAGGCCTGTGCTGCATTTACGGAATGTTGTGAAATGGCCTCAGGCCCTGTGTGCTGCACAGGTTCCATGACTGCAGGATCAGTGCAGCCAGCTCATGGTAACTGAGTAGCTTGCAGGCAGCTCCCACTTGCTAGCAGTGGTTATGCCACTTCCATGTCTGTGGTTTCATCTATAAACACAGCAGCAAGTTCTTCTCTGAACAGCCTTTATGAACAGAGCTATTGTCTTGTAAGAAAAGGATAAGATAACTCAAATGACAAAATAAAAAGAAGAATCTCGCCTATTGGCAAGATCTGTCCAGCATGATGCATGTGGATCAGAGGCCTGTTCAAAGCTACAGCACCTAGTGCTCCTGCCATCTCAAACAATGTAAGACTGCCTCATAATACTCTCCTTATAGTGTTAGTTTTAGTAAATAACACTTTAAATGACAGTTTAGAGGGCCTGAGTACCTCTCTCCCTGAATTATGACATACTAGCATCTTCTGGTGCTAAACAGAGTGTGTTTACCCCCTTGATAAATAAGCTATAGCTAGAGTCCTTTTCAATTTGAAATTAGGAGTCTACAGTTAGAATTCTATTGATCTAACTTGTGATCATACTTGTAGTCTATTTTAGGTACACTCTACAATGTATTAAAATAGAGTGGGTTCATGCTATTTTCATATAAAGAGCATTTATTCTGTGGAATCTAGGGTGTCTCAGTTTATCAGGAGGATTAAGGTAATATCTTGGTTTGAAAGATAAATGTCTGCCAAGGAAGGTGGAAACCCTTCTGGAATAGAAAGAAGACTTCTCCCTCCAAACTGCTATAACTTTAAAGTTATGGGGATTTCAGACAAAAGTGTAGAGAAAGGAAACAACACTGTAACAGAAGCGTCCAACCCTCCGAGCACTTTTCCCCTCTGGGTGTAGTTATGAGCGCCGCCGGCAGGGGGCAAAGCTGTAGTGCCTCAGCCCGGCCGGCAGCGGGCGCTGGGGTGCGAGGCCGGCCGGTCCCGGGGGCGCGGGCCGGGAGGAGGGAGCGCTGCGTCTTTCGGAAGGTTGCTGCGGACCCACGCCGGCGGCGGAGGATCTCGATGCTGGCAGTTGCTGAAAAGCCTGAGTCCACCGGAGGAAAGAATGCTCTCGCCAGCAGTGGGCACAGGCAGGGGAGCAGGTAGAACTCGAGCGTAGCGCTGAGCTGCTGCGTAGAAAAAGAGCCGGGGAGACTGCGCGGCTCCCGGCGGCACACCACGCGACAGCTCCCGGTCTCAGAGCGGAAGAAAAAACCCCCGCCAGCTAAAAAAACCTGCCAAACCCCTATTCCCCACGCCAAAAGGATTTCATTAGTATGCCCGGGCTATTAGCCACCTCCCTTTAACACAATCACCGACCATCTTACCCCGAGGAGCCCCCCTCCCTCCTCCCCATAATGACAATGGGAAAAATTTACTAAAAAGCCTAAACCCATAACAGCTAATAATGTAGTAGAAAGTCCATTATATCTGTTGTTTGTGTTGCAGCAGTCCTCTAACACCCATGAAAATTTTTCTTGAAGTGGAGAAGACTCTTTGTCAAAAGTGATTGCAGAGTGACAAATATGAGAACAAAAGGTATTGTGAGATGAAGCCCCAGCCTCTCCTCACCGTGAGCCCCTCACAGCCCCTAACTACCAGAACCCTGACACCTATACCCAATATATTTTAACTGTAGCAGGGTTTGCTCCCTCTGGGTAGATGAGAAATGTGGTGAGGGTTCATCAGAAATGAAAACTCAACCAGACATCAATGCTGAAATGAAGAGTGTCAGGAACAGGAAGACCCATTCTCCAGAGATGCTACTCCATAATGTGGGAGTCATGCTGGACAGAAGTCCTGTGTTAGTCTGAAAGCAAGGGAATGGGATTGGAAGCCCTCTTTTACGTTAGCTTCTTGGTCTGAGCACTGCCTTTGTCACACCTCACTCTCAGACAACAAATTTTCCTTCTGGAGTACATAGGACAGGCACTTGGACTCTATTCCAGGGCTGTGCACCCAAATCCTGAGCACCTAACCACCCAGGTACCTAGGGTCTGTGCTTCCCCTAGTCACCCTCCCAGTAGTAAACATTGTACCAGAGAGCCATCTACAGAGCAGAGATAGGGGATCAACTGTGTTCTGACACCCCTGTGGTGAAAACATTCAGCCGAGTTGCTTTTATAGATGTTCCAAGGCTGTGCTTTGTCTCTACATTTGCAGACTGTTACATTTCTTATTTCTTTGTCTTGAATAATCCACAGATTAACCCGGAGTAATCCCTATGGAACTTACTGGGACTTGGTGTGGTAGGGTAACCAGACAATATTTTCCCCAGAGGTTTATGACAGGAATGGTTATAGAATTTGCTGTGAGTTAATTAAAAGTAAAGCCCAGATTGCAGGAAGGAGCAGCTGGCCTTAGCAGTTCTGTGTTTGATGGATACGTGGCTTGAACAGCTTTTAGTGAAGTATTGTAGAGATGGGACCTCTACGATAGAAACATGGCTCCTTTCAAACATGCAGCAGCTATTAGTCTCTTATTGCATGTCCTCTATGGTCCTGTCCTTAGCTGGAGGTGTTACACGATCAGATTTCCCTTCTTTATGTAGGAGTGACTGGTGAGTTGCAGTCAAGAATGTTGTGCCCTCAGCTTTGGAGGAACCACTGGACACTGAATGTATCCTTTGGCATCTTTTAGAGTTATAAAATTTGATATTTTTCACAGCTTAATTGCTGCATTGCCAGCTTCTGAGTGGGTATTTTTGACAGCACTGTCTCATTCCTTAACAATATTCACTTCGATAGTTCAGCTAGGTTTCTTACCACTCTTAGTGGGGTTGGGTAGAAAGAAAAGCAAAACTATTGGTCTGAGTCCTGTGGAGACCTAATCTGCCAGGAGTCTGAGCTGCCTCTCTTGCTACGGCGTTGGAGATGCTAGCTATCTGACTCCTGAAGCCTGACAGCCCTTCGCTTACCGACCCAGGATTTCACTGGAAGGCCTTTGCTGACGGAAGGATTTTTATTCCTGCCAGATCTTTCATTCAGAATGAATGTGCTGTCTGGCTGTTGCTCTGTCTGTAAACTTGCCTAAAGGAGTATGTCAGAGCTTAGACAATGGCCTTTCCCTAAGTTTTCTGAAGAAAGTGGACTTTTTTCCCTAAGAAGTAGAGGCCTGCAGAAGTAGAATAGTCAGCCCTGGAGCAGAAGTATTCATAACCTTTCATGGCCTTTGGAAGCCCATGTGCACATTCTGTGTGTTTTTCCTTGCGCTGAGGGGTTTACTTCCATTTATTTTGCAAGCTTACATGAAGATGAGCAGGTATGCTCTGTACCTACTAGGAACTGGAATATATTCAAGATAGATGTTAAAAACTTTCTCAAGAGGAGTTAGAACTTGAGAAAACAGCAGGAAACCTTCCAGTGTCTTGGTGTAAGGGTCTTAAAGCGCTGCCTTGGGGTGATGAGGCATCAGGACAATGAAGAGTATAATGCTGTACAGTACCAGCACGCTGCAAA
This sequence comes from Cnemophilus loriae, assembly GCA_013397755.1. Classification (NCBI taxonomy): domain Eukaryota; kingdom Metazoa; phylum Chordata; class Aves; order Passeriformes; family Corvidae; genus Cnemophilus; species Cnemophilus loriae. The sequence goes on along the minus strand of VZTF01004850.1, from coordinate 659,503 downwards.
TTAAAGTCTGTTTTTGGCACAGAAAATAGAAGGGGAAAATCTTGGGTTACCATAGTACAGGTCATTAATTAAATAACCTACTTACTGGTCAGGATGCTGAGGCTCCAGGTGCAGTCAGTCTTTCCTGCGTGGAGATTCTTGAAATCTTATGCAGTGGCACGATCCCTGGGAATACTGTAGACTAAAACACTCTAATGACTCAAAAGGAAAAATATGTATTTCAGTGAAACATAATCTGGTGATTATGTTTAACTAAACATAAGTGATCTGGTTTTGATTGCCGGTTTAATAACACCTCCTGGTGGAAACAATACTTTCACCAAAAAAGCAGATTGAAACTGCAGAACATAAGCTGTTCACATTTTTAAGATGCGGTCCAGCCTTTTGCTGTGGGTGTAGCAGTCAAACTTGAAGATTCAAAAAGTGTTGAAAAACTGTATGTTAACTTTGGAAATGTTCTCCTTTTGTTCCAATGTATGTGATTGAACTTGAAGGTAGGAATGTTTCCGATTCTCCCTCCTTCTACTCCTTCTTTTCTTCCCTGCCCACATGCATGAGTTGAACAAACTGTTGTCCCTCACAGTTTAACCAGGTTAATGTTGTATGTGAATTCAGGTATCGTGCCTCATATTCCATGTGGTAGTAAGGAGCCTGTGACCAGCATTGTTCTGACTTCAGGAAGCTGCTGCTTGGGCCTCAGTAAAAACTTGAGTACTTTCTTTCTGCTGGTCTGCTGCAGCTGTCAAGTAAAAAGTGTTGGTTCATGGACCCTTTATGGGTATGAGAAATGAAATTACGTTAAAGCGTGTGAAAGGCTAGAGACTTAGAGACTTCATATTAAATGTGGAGGGACAAGATATGTAATCTTGGTTGCTGAGTAATCATTCTCCTAGCAGTATGTTCAAAATTGGTCTGGAAAAGGTTTATTCCTACTGTTATTTTACAATTTGAGCCTCAAAATGATTGCTAGTTGTGCTAGTCCAGGAGAGGAAAGGAAAAGTCTCCCTGAAGTTACTAATTCATCAAGCCACCTTGCTGCAAGGCAGCGCCTCCTGCAGGAGCTGTCTCTGGACACATAGTCCTGTGACCATCTAAGCTTTTTTGGGAGAGGCCTCTGAGCACTTTGTTTCAGCTGAGACCTGTATCTTTTTGTAGTGCATTTTGGTTCTGTGTAGAGATAACTTCCTCATTTTGGGAAATGCTTCGTTTATTTTCAAGATTATCTTGCCCCATGCATTCACTTTTCCACAAATGGCAAAGCTCCCACTGGCATAAGAACGACATTTTCTTTAGAAGCTGAAGCTTCTGATTTGAAGTCTTCTGGTGCTCATTTGGAACAGTGGGTCACTTTTCCTTTTGAGCACCCCCCATTTTTCACTATTTGTTGGTTTGAATCTCATTTTTATTCATCTACACTTCTGTAAAAGAAAATCTTTGGGAGAAGTAGTTGGGATTTGCTAGTGCAGCTGCTACGAGAGTTTATTAATTAGAAAACAAACAGAATGATTCCCATATGCTGTCGTATCTCACAAAGAGGCATCTTCTTGACATACATGTTTTAGGTTGCCTCCCTGGTGGTATGAAAATACTTGTCCAAAATGTGTTCAGTAGTTCCTGAGGTTAATCTCAGGAACTAGGAAATTACTCATGTACCTTATGAGGAAACTGGTAATGCAAAGAAGTAGAAGTTATCTATTGTGGAAATATATTTAATGACAGTTTGGACTCATTAGGTAAAACTTGACAAGTACTTGTTAATTGTCATTTATTTCCCTGTAGCTATCTATAGGTGCAGAGATACAATTGCTTTAACTGTTCCTCCGAGCTTTTTTGTTTTCTCATCGCTTTCTAAGTGTATGTTGGTTCTCTAGCAGTTTCAAAATCTCAAACAGAATAGTCTGCAATTTGAATCACTCTTAAAATTTATTAGTGTTGGTATCTAGTATCAAAGATATTAGCTGCTGGCAGACTGCAGTCATCCTTATGTAGATCTTTCTCATTTACAAATACACATGAGAAGAATGCATGAGAGGGTTTCTGTATCACCTTTTCTAGGTTGTTTTGGTTGTTGAGAAGTCATTATTCTCAAGCATGTGTAAGTAATTATACTGTATAGGACACAAAATTATTCTAACATGATAAAGAATATGCAAATGCCTTTACACAAATAAATTCGTTTGTGCTGATGACTTCTTTGTACTTTCACTGTGGAAGTTGATCGTGTTCTATCTTCTTTTCATTAGAAGCACCAGATTTCCTGTAACCACTTTTGTAGTATTTGCATTAATTCTTCAACTCTGTAACAGGAGAGCAGCTGTAGTAGTGCTCATACTTGTAGAAGCTTGAAATCACTGAAAATCAGTTGTGGTAGGATATATACTCGAGAAGTGATACCTTTCAAGTGTTAGCAAAGTCCCAACAACAGAAGTTTACACTTAATAGATAACATCCAACTGTGTCCTGCGCTTAGGACTGCAAGTCCTGGAGGCACTCTGCAGCACCCGAGTTACTGCGGTAGCAATAGTCCCTGTGTATCACAAGCATGCAGTTAGACCAACATGTATCAAACAGTGAGTTCCACCGTGATATTCACGAGTAACTTAGGCATGTGTTTTTTGTAACTTTGTATTTCTATTAGAAGGAAATGGTTTAGAAGCCTACTGTGGTAAAAGGCTGTGGTCTAACTGTCCTCAGCTAATCACCGATTCTCATCACAGCCCACCTCCTCTGAACCAGTTGTGACTGGTTCAGTTTGTAGGGTTTTTCCACTACATAACCAGACCTTCCTGCACGCAAATGCCCCACCACTCAGAAGACTTAAAAATCCACTTTTCCTCTTATTTGAGCTAAATAAATAAGAATTAAAATCTTAGTAGGAACAGTACATGTTTGTATAAATAAACTTCAGGGACATGTGAGCTGTTGCAAGGTGTAAAACCTGCAACCAAGCATTTGAAAAACCCCTGAAACTGAAAGGTGATGGTTTAGGGTTGCATATAGGCAAGGGGTTTGCTGTGTCTTCTCTCTGTTTTTCTGAACTGCACGGACAACATCTTTCAGTTTTGTGTAGGAGACACAAAGAGTGGATTCGGAGATCATATAGTGAGAGATCTTGGTTCCTTAATGCAGTCAAACATTTGTCTAGCAGAGATAAAAGTAGGGGAGATCCATGTAATATCCAGGTAAAATCCATGATGCTACTGAAATCTACAGTTACTGCATTCCAAAAATACCTTTGTAGCTGTTTTGTTTCACCTTGATTGGAACCAAACCTTCACAAATAATAGCATGGGATCCCAGCTATTTCTCAAACAGAGTTTGACTAAAGACTAAAAATCACATCTCTCTTCACATTGAAGAGTAACATGACATTGAAGGCAGTAATTAGTTGCTTTGGCTTCAATATGGAGATTCTAATACAGCTTGTAAGGTATGCCATTAGTAAAGTAGCTGTGGTTGTTAGAACTCAGCCTGGTATGTTTTCCTTCCCTTATGATAGCATGAGCCCTAGGAGGCAGTCCTGCTGTAACAACATTTCCTCTTGCTTAACTCTGTTCAACAAAGCTTAGCTTTCTGTTTTACAACAGAAAAGATGTAACAAACTAGCACTTATTGTTCGATCTAAAAGTGTTCCTATTAACACATTGAAAAGCAGAAAAGTGATGTTTTAAGGACCTTTGATTTCCTGAGAAATTTATATGAACAGAGAAATTAATCAGGTTTTCTAGACATCTTTGTACAGTCTGTGGAAGTGCTGGAGAATGAACACAGGCCTCATGAAGACAGCTGGAGGAAAGCTTTTATTGCCATCATCATTACAGACACAGTGAATGTAAATGCTGCAGGGACATATCTCCAAAACCTAGGGCAGTGTTTTGCCCAAAACCAAGCAAGTGCTTTATCCCAATATGTCTACTTCCTATTTTTTCCACATAAATTTGAAAGGAACTGATTTGTGGAACTGGGAGATTAAGAGTTCAAAGTCTCTGAGAATTTTTCTTCCTTTGTGAAAATACTTTATCAGAGCTTCACGTTTGAGGTTTTGCTCAATTTTAAAAAGTGTCTTTAAACAAGGTGATGTTCATGATCATTGTAATTGTTTTCTCTTTTTAAAATTATGATGTGCAGGTTTTCAGACCCTGTCACAGTGGATTTCTTCAATTTCTGCATGTGTCCACCTTAGAATTTGTCTTATTCTCATCTGACTTCTTCATTCAAAATTATTTTGTTCACTTTTTAAAGTTTCGTTTAATTGTGTCTTAAAGCACAACACTTCAGAACAATTAATTCCTGATTTGTTGGATACATGAGAGCTGCAGCAAATCACTGAAAGTAAAAATGAACCAGTACCTGTGAATTTACTGCACAGGAATGCTCCTAATTAAGCCTTAAATGGGGTGACAAAACACATCCATGCTTTATATGTCAAAAGCCCTGTTATACCCCTAAGCTTCTGCGTGCATAGCTACTTTTGACATGGCTACCTTCTTCATTTTGCAGTACAGACTTGGATTAAAATGCATTATTCCTATTGCCTATCTTTAGTCAATATTCAGAAAAAAAAAATAGGAAAACCAGACTGATATAAAAACATTAGCAGTAAAGCAAAATGAGCCCTTATGCACTAATGCCAGAAAATTATTTTGGAATATATTTCTTTTTGCTGTTACATCTAACACCGAGAGCAGGGAAGTCTATATGGATAAGCATATGGCAAAGTAAATTGAAGATCAATTTGCTGCCCTTTCTTAAACCAGCGTTTATACTTTCTTTCCTTGGTGCTTGGTTGAAGCCCAAATTCTGTAAATGAAGAAGAGTAGGATAAGGTAGTACATGGAGCTCTTCAGAAGAAGGATGATATATACTAAATATGCTGTCCTGTGCCTTAACTGATCTGTAACAAATACAAGACAGAAAAGACTTGTTTAATGTCAACATTGTATAACGTCCTAAAAACTGGATAGAAATGGAACAATGTAGTCAGTTTACTGCTGCAATTACATTGACACACCAGTGCACACCATAAACATGTACAATATCTGACTGTTCTTTAAATGGGTTTGCACTGCTAATGAGTTCTAGACCTAGCGGGTTTCTTAGCGCTAAACTGACTCTCAGTGCCACTGGGTTATTATTCCTTGTGAAGGCAAGAGCATAACTGTAGTGCTTCCAGCACTTACTACGATGTTTGTTTGAATCCTTTTGTGTTGTATTTTTTGAACACAAGTGCTCATGATTCTTCCTAAATCCCACCCAGTCAAGCCAAAAAAATGTCTTTGTCCAAAGTTCTGGGCAATTGCTAGGCTGATGCAGCATCAGCTGAAGTGTTTAACATTTAACTACTCCAAGTGTTTAAAAAAGTGGTGCTTAATGCAGGCTAATAATCTAGTAGCCCAAACAGTATCTTAATAAAGCTACCTGATAAAGGTAGGAGAGCCCCTTATAAGAAGTTAGTTCAGAGTAGTGCTGAAATATTTTTGAGTTGCAGACCCCGGACTTGAAAGATTTCCTGTATACAACTAAGGAAGATAATTTTTGTGATGTTCAGAGCATATGTAGCAATATCTAACTCTTGCATGACTTGCATCACTTTCCCACATTTTAACACATTAAATTACCTCTATTAAAAACTGTTCTGCAGTCCTCCTGAGGAGCAGTCTTCACAGAATCTACTGGAAAGAGAGTTTAAATGTTCTAGTTAGGCTTTTCTTTAATTTTAACAAACATGAAGAGAGAAATAGGGGGAAAAAGAGGCTGTACAGGAACAAGGCTGGGAAAATGGGAAGTTAGTATTAAATAACAAAAAAGGAGCCTTAAGATCAGCCTGCAAAGCGGATATTCACAAGTAGGATTCATTTGCAGAGAGAATTTGAAGAGGAGAAATGCTCGAAGAAGTGGCAGGGTATTTGTTGCCATAAGTGGGAGATGTGTCTTTGCCCTTTCAGGAATCTGTCCATTAGGCTGTTTCTTGGCAAAGTCTCTTTTATTTGGAACGGGAGTCAGTTTGACCACTTGACCGTGTCAGTGAAGAAGCTGAAGTCTATTTGCCTTCACAACCTACTGTTATCAGAAATGCAGAATAATTTATGTTAGAAGAGACTTCAGTTAATATGTTAGTGGTTGTTCAACAGCAAAGAATAATATTGAGGTGTGTATGATCTTAACTTTCCCTGTTGGGAATCTTGGTGCTGTTTTTTCCTCTAAAATACATAATTTTTGTTCTTGAAGTAGAAAATTTGAGTTTATTCTTGTTTATGTTGTTTGTATGCATTGATACAAACATTAAAGACATTTATATTGCACCTCTAAATACATACTCCATCTAAATAAGCCTAAAGTATATTTTTGTCAGAATATATTTTGAAGGTTGAAAAGTAATTGTTGTTTGTGGCCATGCTCTCACTCATTGGAGTTAGATTAATTTATACTAAGTTAAGCAGAGGTAGGTATGGAGAGAAGATTAATCTAAACCAATTTAGACCACTTTTCTTATAGATGATTTAAACAATTTGCATTGCGTATAAGTTACCTTTTCTTTAAAGTTGCATTGTCTTTCAGATTTGGCTTTACATAATCAATCTTTCCAAAATTAAAACCAAAATCTTTTCTTTATACATGGCTATTAGCTTACTATTTCTGGATTATGGGTAAGTAATATTTTTAAACTTCGTTCTACATCCTCAGTAACCTCATTTTTAACTCCTTAATTTTTTATAGCTGTGACTAATGTCAGGGGGTATCAGAGGGACTTACCCCTGTAAGCTATGAGAGGTAATTCTGTTTTCAGAAGCTTCTGTAAGATGGAAAGTGACAGACACGTTTCAGTCCAGATCTGTTGGAGCTGTGCTAGTTTACACCTGATGAAGTTCACTACTTTAAAATAACTATTATTTTTCTGTTACAATGGGATGCTTTCTTGGGGACTGTAACACAGGCTGGGTTACTTTTCCTGGGGAAAACTTTTGGAAGTTTGTCCAGGTGTGTATTTTAGCTATTGTGCCTAGGAGCACAGATGTCTTCAGAAACAGTAATAGAAAGCATTATTGCTCAAATTTTACTGTAAAGAAAAATGATGTTTATAATAGTACATCAAATTACATTTTTAACATGTGGAATATACCTTGTGTTGACAGTGAAGCCTCTCCGTCTTCATGCTCGTATTTGCAGTAGTATTTCTTGTCTTTGTTCTCTGCTGGTACAGTTAACCAACTGGCAATTGAGTATTCATCCTCTTTTGTCAACTGCCAAGTGTCACCTTTTACTACATTGTCTGTTACCTCCTTTTCGTCATCGGTCCATGTCACCCTAATAACTTCTGGGTAGAATTTCTCAATAAGGCACACATACATTATCTGATTTTCATGTTTTTTCTGCAGAATTTCAGAGTTTGCCGGTGCAGAACTTCCTTTTTCTGGATGGGTTATTGGAGGAAGAAAATTAACAAAACAGAGAGTTGGAAGATCAGTAGTTTACAGCAAATAAATACACAGACAAAAATACAAATTCTGAAGATCAACAAAACAAATGCCTTATTATTGAATGTTAATATACTCGTAACAAATGTAAATTCTCTTTTGATAAACATTAAGAAACTGAAATACTGTTGAATATATCAATAGCTGTTAATCTCACTTGAAACTGAATTAGAAGTCTTCAGGTGGCTACACAAGAGCCTATATTCCACAACCTTCCAAGCAGTACTGCTGTCAGAAAGTGTATTTGCCTATTCAAGTCTCTGACAATTATTAAATAATAGTAATATTTCCTGAACAAGCCTCATTTATTTATTCAATAAGAGGATTTTAATATTGCTTTACAATATTTAGGCAAAAACAAGTACATTAAAATTTTGTCCACAGAATATTAAACATAGACCCTCTACCTTTAAAATCTTAGCAGTCTTATGTCCCCAGTATAAGTCCCCACTGCTATATAATGAGCACCTGCTACATCTATAAATTTTTTAAAAGCCAATATTAATTTTGTTATATTTTTTAGGGGATGAGGGGAGGGAAGAAAATAATGATTTAGAATTGCTCTAAGGCATTCCATGTATTTGCCAGGTGAAGATTTTTATCAAGACAGGAAAACAGAATCACAAAATGCTGGACACCAAAGGTTAGCAACGTCATTCTGCCATACTAGATCTGTTTAAATTATTGAAGCAACACATCTGAAAATGAAAAACCAAAACTAATCTAAAGCAGAAGAACATGATATAGCTGGATAACATTTTCACATCTAAACAGTATATCTAGCCAGAGTTGTCTACATAGGTGTTGTGCTTTGGGAAACATGCTCAGTATGAATATACATGAATATATTTTAAATTAAAAGTGAGCTGTTTCCACAAGCTAATTTTATGTAATCTCCATTTAATTTGCCTTTCTGGATCAAGCCTGTATCCTCTCTGGATTAGGAGGAGACAAAATCATCCAGATTTTGTCCATACTGAGATGACATTTTGATATTATTTAAGTGGACAGTAAATTTAAGGACCTGATTTAGGTAAACATGAGTTTCTGCAGTGAGTGCACAGGCAGTGCTCACAGGCAATCATTTTTGTCTATGCTTAACTGCAAGTGAAGGCAGAATACAGTTTTCAAAACTGACTTTTGTTACATAGAAAGTACTTCTTAAGACTACTTTTTTAAGGCAGCAGAGACATTTTAAGTGTTCCCTTATCCCACTTTTTCTCTTGAATTCCTATGTAAATCTCTGCCACTGAATTTGAGCAAGTAGATGCATGGGGTTTAAGTTGTGGTCTGACTGACTGGTGCAGTTTTAATGCATTGGGAGAAAGTACATTACTATAAATATGCGTGTTTGCCAAAAAGCTTCCACTTTTCTTTAAACGATCTGGCTGTTCTAGAGAAATCTTCTACATTGCATTCTGCTTAAAACAATTTAATGATTCTTTGAGGTAAACTTGGTGTTTTAAGAGAAAGATGACCTGTCTACCTTCAAAAGGGTGTCTACCTTCCTTATACTAAGAATTTCCTTCATTTTAGAGATGTCGTTAAAATGACAATGTGGACTGAGTTCTGTTAGAGAACTATAAAGTTGCTGACAAATTTATAGTTCTCTAACATTAATTTAGGAGTTAATTTTATCTTCTTTATGCATCAGTCTTCCGAAGGATGGAAGATTAAAGTGATTTCTAAAATTATTTATTTGTTCCAGAGTCATATATGTTCAGAAGACCATGAAGTAGCTCTTGTCCCAGCAACATTGCACTTTGCAAACCTTCATGACTATTTTAGAGGTTTCTTTTAGATTTTCAAAGCTTAGTAAGTTGTTCTGAGTGATTTCAGTACATGTAATAGCTTAGCTTGACATTATTCTCTTAGGATATCAAGTCTAAGTAGAGAGGCGAGAGAAATTCTTCCAGCTGCTGGTTCATCCTGCTCATTTTAGAGACTTCTAAATGGAATAATTTCCCCCTCTGGAATTGCCAGTGTCATTCCATTTACTGTGAAAACACCCTAGGTGCGTAGCCTACATGAAACACCTAAATGATACCACGATACTGAGGAAACACATTGCTTGAATAATTGCAGCTGTGTGCATGCATTGAAGTGTCTCATGTAGTTGTATGGGCAAATGGATGACAGTGGAGAAGTGAAAGAATTAAGTTTTGCATATATATATATGTGTGTGTGTGTGTGTGTGTGTGTGTGTTTTCATGTGAGAAAAAAATCTTTATATGCATGTTTCTGAAAAAAGAAAGGATGAAAACTTATAGAATTGGCTGTAGGTTTTGAGATATTTTCAGACTGATCTGCAAAGTCGTTGAAGTCAGCAAGACAGTTTACACTGGCTTTTCTGGGCAAATTCTCTGATTCTTTCTGAAGAATTTTAAAGTAATGAACTTGCACTCCTCTGTCAGTTTCAATTTAGCTAAACATTGAAAAATTTTGTAGTTTACCTTGTTAAACAGTTTTCTAAGGCAGGTTTTAAGAGGTACATAGGTCTTAGTTTTTCATATAAAATATAGGTATAAGCAGATATTTCTTAATCTAACATTTGTCTTTTCTCTCCTGTAACAATGCAGAGAGGCTGGAAAACATTGTTCAAACAAAATCCTGGAGTTAGGTTCATAATCAATGAGCCGCTAAAAAAATTAAGTTCAAAACATATGTTTATATAGCTTAGCTGTCAAAAGTTTTCTTAATGAAACTACTATACAGTTTCTTTATAAGTATCTATAAATAAGATTTATAAATTAGGTCACTGTGTTTTTAAACTGAAATTTTAATTCGCACTACTTGGATGATTCCACAAAATGGAGTAATTTTGTACTGACGCTCAAAGCTCCTCTGTTCCACTTCAGGCCAGTGGGAGCTGAGGACCTTCAGCACACTCAGCTCATAAATAGCATTCTTGTCCTGCTTGACAGCAACTTCGGGGATTATAACTGGTAAAAATATAGTGTAGTTCTCACCTATGGTGAGCCTTTTCAGATGCCTTAAAGAGCTGTCAGGCTTCTTTTCAAAGCTTTCCCATTACAAATCTTTTAAAAACATAAGACTGTGAAAACACTTACTGGAGATGATGAGTCTTGTGCCAGAACCAAATACCAAATACCCTCCCACACTGGTATATTCCTTTACAGAAACTGCTATCTGAAGGATGGGATGACATACAAAGGGACCTGGACAAGCTCAAGAAGGGGGTCCATGGGAATTTCATGAGGTTTAGCAAGACCAAGTGCAAGGTGCTGCATCCGGGTTGGGGCAACCCCTGGTATCAGCACAGGCTGGGCGATGAACAGATTGAGAGCAGCCCTGCCAAGAAGGACCTGGGGGTGCTGGTGGATGAGAGGCTGGACATGACCCAGCAATGTGCACCCACACCTCAGAGAGCCAAACGTGTCCTGGGCTGCATCAAAAGCAACATGACCAGTAGGGCAAAGGGAGATGATTCTGCCCCTCTACTTTGCTCTGGTGAGACCTCTCCTGCAGTGCTGAGTCCAGCTCTGTGGTCCCCAGCACAGGAAGGACATGGACCTGTTGGAGCAAGTCCAGAGGAGGCCAGCACATTGATCAGAGGGTTGGAGAACCTGTGAGGAAAGGCTGAGAGAACTGGTATTGTTCAGCCTGGAGAAGAGAAGGCTTTGGGGTTGCCTAATTGGTCCCTTCCAGTACTTGAAGGGAGCCTACAAGAAAGAGGGAGAGGGACTTTTTTACAAGAGCATGTAGTGACAGGACAAGGGGGAATGGCTTCACACTGAAAGAGCGTAGAGTTAGATTAGATCTTAGGAAGAAATTCTTTACTGTGAGGGTGGTGAGGCACTGTAACAGAGAGTCCAGAAAAGTTGTGGATGCCCCATCCCTGGAAGTGTTTAAGGCCAGGTCGGATGGAGTTCTGAGCAACCTCATCTAGTGGAAAGTGTCCCTGGCCACAGCACTGGGGTTTGAACTAGATGATCTTTAAGGTCTCTTGCAACCCAAGCCATTCTATGATTCTATGATTTTGGCTGGAAAAGTACCAGATTTAACAACTATAATATGAACAATACGATTCTCTTGATTTAGCTTCGTGAATGTAGGATATTTGGATTCAATCTCAGTTAATGCTGCTATTCACAAAGACCCTTGTCCTAAGTCCTGGTTTTCTCCATTTCTTAATGATTTTAAGTTCTTAAATGTGAAGTAACTACAGCCCTTTTACTCTTTTGATGAATCAAAAGCCTTGGCCTCATAAAGACAAAATCCTACAGAATTAGAGTGATGCTCGAAAATAATTTATTTTAAACTGTAGATAGGAAAAGCATGGCAACTACCTGATTAGGTAGGTAAGGGTTTTCACTAAAAACAACACACTTATCATGCCACAGATATTTCCATTAAATTGTAGGTATGATTTACCTAGTCCTTCTGGCATAAATCATTAAAACCAATCTTTGCTTGATATGTTAATATAGATTCATGTATTAACTAGGTTGAAAACACTTGGTAGCAATAGTTCCTCTGCCTTGTATTTGTATAGTCGTTCACTTCAGGATTATGGCATTTAAAGCACATGTAGTGGGAAAAATATTTTTGTCTTCTGCTTTCCATTAAAATAAATGTCTTTACAAGAAAAGCAAAAAAAAGGATCACTTCTTCATTAAGCAATTGTTAAGCAGTAATTCACCATAATTAATACTGAAGAATTAATTAATTTGTTATGCAGTTATTAAGTAATGAGAAGAACATTTGGAGGTACAAATTTATTTCTATTGCCAAAGTGTTGTGTATGTGACAAAATGATTATGAAAAAGTTATTTCACTATTTCTAGCCTAATTCAAAAAGATTTTTTGCAATGTCCATTGCATAGTGCTCTTTGTATCTATATTAGAAATAGGTTTTCTATTTTTATGCTTAATTCTCAGCTGCTTGATTCCCTGCTAATTCCTTCAGTACAGCTGGAGGAAAGAATGGGGTTTCTGAAAACTATTACGGACCATTTTCCACCGCATTTCTAGGAGAACTATGATCAAAAGTGGCTTGAAATAGCTCCTTTTTAGACATGTTTGTGATCCTAAACCACTGCATTACAAATACCACAAGGATCAATGTAGGAATGGTGAGCTGAGAAGGAAAATCCTTCACAAGGAATGGTGCTGACTGAGGCTCTAAGTGGGCTGAGTGCCCTCGGAGATAATATAATACTCATTTACATGACCACTCCAAGCTCCTTTAGCTTATTGTATGAACAACATACATACAACTTACAACATGCAACTTACCTGAGACAACGAGTTTTGTACCTGAGCCAAACACCTTGTTGTAATAACCACTCACAGTGAATAAAGCCTTTACAATATCAGTTCGGCTCAGTTGTGTTTGCATGGGTAAATAGTACCCTTTAAAGAAAATCAGATTTGCTGTATAATCAATTTTTAGACCCTAGGAAAATAAATAAGGAGCAGTCACCTAAAATAAACTAAAATTAAAAAAAAACGGAAAAAATGTGGAATTTTTGGAGGCAGTATATGTTGTTAAATGGACAGGATTTGTCTCAACTAATTTGAGTCTTCTGAAAATTTAGATGGACAGTGCAGATGGAGCACCTTGGCTCCATCTCTGCTTTCTGGAAACGGGCAGCATCACCATAAGATCTATTTGATCAGATGTTGGTGAAGTAATTTGCTCCTTATACACCCCCATAAGATCAGACCTAGAACTGGTGAACATTATGCAGAGATCTGAGGAGTATGAGACTATTGACCAATATTTTTGTTACCAGTAGCATGAAGCAAAACTTCATCGATTGGAATTAAAATTATCATTAACAAGATACACCATTTTCAGCTGGTCAAAATTAGGCAAACTATTTTCATCTCAGATGCTTAGCTGAGCCAAATTACAGGCAAATATCACAGCACCAAAGGTTTACTTGAAGCAAAGTATTTTGAATAGTAGTAATAACTGATAATAAGCAGTTTCTGCAAAAGCTGGGAAGAGAGCAGCATTTCAACTATGCCTGTCTTAAAAGGTGCAACTTATTGTTCTGGGCATATCTCAGATAACTCATTTTCTTTCGTAGTCAGATACAGTCCTGAAGAAAAATGTTTTGATTTTCAAAGAATATATGTTGGACATATTATTTTCAGAATGAATAAGGGAAATCACAAAGGTCAAATGTGCTTATTTATAGACGAAAAACATCTTTCTCTTCTCCTAATGCTTTCTTTGCTATATTTAAATTCATTTTTACATAGAAAATCATAATGAGGTAAGTTATAGGTCTGTGCTGCAATAGCTGTTGTGTTTCCCCCATTTCATGCATAAATACAGAACGATTACATTGTGCTCTGCAAATGGAAATGTGGTTTAAAGGGGAAATCCTGAAAAGCATTCAGAACAGTTAGAATTAGAGAGAATTAAAATAGCAGAGTACTTCATGACAGCCAATATCTAGCTGTATTGAAAAGCATTTCAGAAGTAGTCAAGTTTTACATTTTGTACTTACTTGAAACTCGAAGTTCAGTTCCACTTCCAAATATTTTGACGTCAAGGATCCCACAGTCTGATAATGCTTATCAATATCTCCTGCACTGCACTTTTCTTGCATAGGCTACAGAAGAAGTCTCTCTGATTTAGAGGCTGGTGATAAATCTGAGTGCTATAGCTGAATTTTCAATATTGACTAGAGTGCCGTCTCTAGAAATACTTTAATTTTTGTAGTGAGTAAAAAGTTCTGAAAATTTTTGGTCAGAGGCATGGATAGAAAACATTTTAAATTTCTCTGTAACTCTCCTCGGCAGTTTGCAATTTCACTTAATTATAGCCACCTTGATAATGTCATGTAGTTTCTGAGTACCACATTGTAGGCATTGCTATATGCTTTATACTGAAAACAGCATTCATCCTATTGATTGCATAGCTTCACCACAATTAAAAATAATACAAATGCAAAAGTAAACCAGTTACTTTCAGAAGGGCCAGGAACTATAAATTTATTACACTCAGGGAGTTTTTCTTCCCAGTCAATTTAGACCAGACTAGTTCTGTGAATAAGAAACTTTTTCATTTCTCACATGCTGTTCTAGGAGTTAGCTTTCAAGCAGTTCACTTTTGTTTCCTAGAACAGGATGAAACCATCCCAATATTTAAATTTTTTATCCCTCCTCATTTTTCCGTTCCCCCATCCTTTATAAGTATTCAGCATTTGTTCTAAAGGCAATCTCTATTCACGAGGTTAATATATTTAATGATGATCTACCTGTCCAACTGGGGCACCATGCACAGTTCACAAACAAAATATGATTTATCAGGGAGAAATTAATTTTCCTCACAGTCTTTCATTCTTGATTATCTGGGAACCTGAATGAATCTGTAAAAATCAGTTCAATGATAATGGTACTTACCAGAGACAATTAGCTTTGTTCCCGTGCCAAAGTATTTGAGCCAGGTGTTGCACACTATGTTTTGACTTTGCAATAAGCTAGCATGCTCTCTTGATATACCATTGATGAAGAAAATCCCAATTTTTCCCAATCATCCCTGGGAGTCTGCATGAAGACCTGGTCCTTGTCTGCTGGAAGGTTGTTGGGAATTTCAGATGTGCATCTGGATGTTCAGCCGGTAGCTTATGTCCTTCAGAGAAAATCTCTTTCCTGAAGTGCTACAAATTTATTAGATAACCCCTCCACTTACTGTCTTAGAATCAGATGATGGTTTTTCTTTGATTTTAGACAACAAATAAGAACACAGAGTTCTGCATGTAAAAAACCATGTACCTTCAGGTGAAAATCCTGCTCTTTACCAAAGGTGTACACATGCAATTACATAACATCAAGTACTACTAGCATGGAGTTCATTTTTAATTGTCTGAACACAGAAGAGAGAAAGGAGGGAGAGACAGCACCAAAAGTACTGTGAAGGTGTCTGCGTGCTGCATGTTGCATTTTCTTGCCCCAAGTAGGTGGTTATTGTCTGCCCATCTCTTGGACTCACTCCAGGCTTTGCTACAGCAGCTCACTGGCAGCTTTTTATATACTAGTGGTGGGAGAAGGAGGCTTTTCCTTGCGCAGGTTTTTCTTATAAAACAGCCCAAGATAACATCAGAGGAGTCACCACTACTGTCAATCAAACAGCCTACATGCTTAGTTTGGCATTTAAAATAAACTGAGTTAGAGTACTTCTGGGATCTCTTGTAGCATACTGACTGCAAAATTATGTTGAGAAATTACTATTTGTGGCTAGAGGGAGGAACTAGAGGGTGAAGGTCTTTCAGCTGAAATAGGTGTAAAAAACCCCACTGGTCTACTTTGAAGTCTTCTGGACAGAAACATCCTAATCACAACCACAAATCAAGGGCAGTAGTGATGTAGACAGAATGATGCTGACTGGTGCTTTTCCTGCCATGCCCTCGGACATGCAGTGAAGGAAACCACCCATCTGGGTTCCGGCCCAACAGGGTTAATTTTTGCAGTAGACAGGAGAGCACACGCCTAGGACACAGAAGTTATTCTACACCACCTCACCTTATTGCTGGGTGTGGGGGAAGGGAGTCTCTTCCAGGGGAGAAGGGATTCCTTCTGGTCAAGTATGTGTGGCAGAATAAGTAGTTGGGTAATGCTGGTTCTGGGATGGAGGGAGCAGTCAGTTAATGCCAGTTGCCATCAATCACGTGGGAATTGTATTGTATGTTGCTCATTTCATTATTAACATTGTTGCTGTTACTGTTTGCTTTCTTATCTCATTGCTGTTTCCAGTAAACTGTTCTTATCTCAACCCATGATTTTCGCCTTCTGTGCGTTCAGTTCTCCTCTCCAGCCTTCCACAAGGGATGAGGGGGAGCAAGCGAGCATAACATGGTTTGAAGAGTTTCAGTGGGAGCACTACACTGAGGAGTACCATTCCTAAACCATGACAGCCTTATTTGGTGTCCAAATGGAGTATGAAATGTTGAGATAACAACAGGTCTGTCTGGAGCTGGTTGAAAACAAATTTGATCCAGGCATTTATTATATTAAGTATGGAGCCACTGGTTATAATGTTGCTTGATCTGTTCATGTGGTTGTAGTACCTAACCCTGTGTATATTCCTGTATATGCTCCTTGCAGTGCTCTTTTTCAGAGCAGGGAGAAGGATCAGGGTTGCTTTGTTGATGTCCTGGGGGATATCAGCTAATGACGTGGCACCATTAAGGGCAACGAGGGACATTTGGGATTTGTATTCAGTATTGCTCTCCTACCCTTACCATGGGCGCAACCTTTGGGGGTCTATTAATAATCATACCCAGTTTGTGGAAGGCACAGGAGAGGACGATTTTCCCAAGATCTTCACCCCCTTTTCCTTCTTCAGGCCTGTTACAACAGCTTTTGAGAATTTTGAATTTCTCTTGGATGTTAAGGAAAGCATGTCCTTGTTGCTAAGTCTGCCAGGTCTCCTCAGTGTGGCTCACACCATGTTTAGAGTCAGGACAGAGATTTACGGGGAGGTTATTCAGAGATCTAACTTGAGGGTGGATAGTTGTGTGTGCCATGGAATGTAGGAGAAAATGGGCCAGGTTTTGAAGGATTATTCTGCTCCAGTGCTTTGGAAGTTCGCCCCTGAACTTCTACAGGACCCTGGCAGAGGTAACTTACTGCAATATGCCCTGCCTACGCTTTACTGGACACAGTTCAATACTAGACAGCACCCTCAGGGGGAAGAGGAGGAAAACAGACCAGCAGGCACTGTGGCCACTCAAACAGCAGCTGAATGAGAGGAACAACCCATGCTAATACAAGTTGCCCCCATACAGAAGAAGAAATCCAAGACAAAATCAGTTTGTTTAGTGAGGGATGAAGAAGAATAGGGCCCTCACAATGGGAGGAAGAGGCAAAGCCAGAGATAAACACCTAATCCCTACCCCAGTTGAGCTGTGAGATATGCAAAAAGATTTCAGTTGCCAGTCAGGAGAGCCCCTGCTAACCTGCCTGCTCTGATGCTGGGAAATTGTGGCCCACAATACGAAAGAAGATGGTAGTGAAGCCAAGCAACTGAGATCCCTGTCCTGGGATCTGGGCATTGACAGGGGGATTGGGAAGTGGACAGAAACTTTCAGCCTCTGGATGTGACTCCTGTCAAGCATTCGGGAAAGGATTCTTTCATTCTCTCGAGGATGATCCAATAGGGTACCCGAGTGGGTGAAATGCCATGGAAAAAGCTATCCAGTACCTGAGCGAATTAGCTGTGCTGAAGGCAATCTGTATGGATTCAAATAACAAACAGTCCCTTGTCCAGTGTACACAATCCATGTGGCAGAAGTTTGTGTGGAGCTTGCCATCATCGTACACCAACCCCTTGGCATCGTTTTCATTGATGTCAATGAAAGAAGGAGAAGAAACAGTGCTTCAGGTGATTACCTGACTCAGACAATATGTTCATCTTTTTTCCTCCCTATCAACCTATGCCTTGGCTGTAGAAACACTGCCTGAGGCTGCGGACAGACTCAAAAGTTTCAAGCATGTTAGAGAGGAAATGTCTTATGTCTTGCCAGTATGGACCACAGTCTCTGCTATTGGGAGCATACATCCCCCTGTTCGAGAGAGGGGTACATACCATGAGGTAACCTCAGGGTGGTTTTACCTGTGTGTCCACAGAGAGGACATGAGGAAGAACCTCTGCCCTAGCAGCACAAGTACATGAGTGTGCTGGTCTAAAAAAACAGCTGGAAAATTAAACCCCATTTAAGCTTCTCTTTTCCCCTCCAACCCCCTCCTAGTGAGACAGAGACTAAAAGCAGAGATTCTGAGTTAAGAACCATTTACTTGAGAAAAAACATGAATGAAATAAGAAAAAATGAACAGTAACTATATTAAAGTATAAAAAACAAAGGTGATTTACATACAGAAGGTTGTTCACCAACCAAGGCCCTGCACAACCTGAGACAAAGAAGAAAGTGAGACCTGGCCCCTCCTCCCATGCACTGGTCCACATGGCAACTGGGAAGCTAGGCAGTCGGAACAGGAATTATGTGGCTGAAAAATGCTGGCTCCATCAGTTGCAGCAGTGGTCCCAGTGCAGGGGTCTCCCTTTCCCCAGGGCAGTGGTTGTCCCAGTGGTGGCCCTGGTGGGCACTGCAGCTTGCATTGGGGTTCTCTACAGCTGCAGAATTAACAGCAACAGTAGCAGCAGCTATGGCAGTAGCAGTATTTACCCTTTTCGAGTTTCTGATGGCCATGTGTTTAAGGGAACAGTTTATTCTTTCCCACGGCTGAGGTAAGACTGACTGCTTCCAGCTTCCAAAGGCTCAGCATTTTCTGCTGAAACCAAGCTCCTGCCATGATGTGAATGGTATGGAATTAAAGTGTTAGAAACTCCACCCCTCTTTTTTAGCTCTGCACCCAGGACAACCTCTGCAGGAAATTCTTCAAGGATAAATGCCCCTCCAGTTTAGAGTGGGCAAGTCCTCAGGCAAAACAGGAGGGCTGATGTTACTTCTGATCCTCTTGAAGGGACCTCCAGTGCATATTTACAAGAACTGAGCAACAAGTGCTATGACCAGAACTAGAGGGGCCTCTAGCCAGGTGGAGAAAAGGGACAATCAGATCTGGTTGACTGTGTGAATCCAATGGCCCAGCACAGGAGTATAAGGCTATAGTTAACACGGGCACATAATGTACTCCGATGCCATCAAGATCTGTAGGGGCAGAATCTATCTCTATTACTGGGTGACAGGGGGACCCCAACAGATGACAGTACTGGAAGCTGTAGTAAGCCTACTGGGAATGAATGGCAAAACCATCCCATTCTGATTGCCCCAGAGGCCCCATGCATCCTTGGCATAGATTAACTCAGGAGAGAGTATTTCAAGGACTCAAAAGGGCATCGTTGGGCTTTTGGGATAGCTGCTGTGGAGACAAAGGAAATTAGACAGCTGAACACCTTGCCTGGTCTCTCTGAGGACCCTTCTGCTGTGGGACTGCTGAGGGTGGAAGAACAACAGGTACCGATCACTACCACAACGGTGCATCATCAGCAATACAGCATCAACCGGGACTCCGTGACCCCCATCCGTGAGACGATCCATGAACTGGAGAGTCAGGGAGTGGTCAGTAAGACTCACTCACCCTTTAATAGCCCCGCATGGCCACTGTGTAGGTCCAATGGAGAGTTGAGACTATCATGGCCTGGATGAAGCCACACCACCACTGAGTGCTGCTGTGATGGACATGCTGGAACTTCAGTATGAACTGGAGTCCAAGGCAGCAAAGTGGTGACACCATGGACATTGCTAATATGTTTTTCTCCATTCCTTTAGCAGCAGAGTGAAGGCCACTGTTTGCTTTCACCTGGAGGAATGTCCAGTACACTTGGAATGGACTGCTCCAGGGGTGGAAACACAGCCCCACTATTTGCCATGGACTGATCCAGACTGTACTGGAAAAGAGCGAGGCTCCAGAATAGTTGCAATACATTGGTGACATTATTGTGTGGGGCAACACAGCAAAGGAAGTTTAAACAGAAGAGGAGGAAGAGGCCCCATATAATCAGCCACCAGAAAATGAAAAGTGATACCTTCTCTTTACTGATGGCTCCTCCTGTATTGTAGGGATACACTGAAAATGGAAAGCTGCTGTATGGAGTCCTACATGGTGAGTTGTAGAAGCTACTGAGGGGCATAGTGGATCAAGTCTGTTGGCAGTGCTGAAAGCTGTCTAGCTGCATTTAGATATCACTGAAGGAGAGAAATGTCCAGTGCTCTACCTCTACACTGGCTCGTGGATGGTAGAAAATGCTCTGTGGGGGTGGATGGAGAGATGGGAAAAGAACAATTGGCAGTGCAGAGGTCAATGAATCTGGGCTGCTGAAGTGTGACAAGACATCACTGGCTGGGTAGAGAAGCTGGTTGTAGAAGTACATCATGTAGATGCACAAGTGCCCGAGAGCTGGCCACAACAACGGACAGGCGGCATGGGCTACCAAAATTAAAGTGTCTGAGATGGATCTTGACTGGCAAGGATTAATTATTTCTGGCTCAGTGGGCCCATGACACCTCAGGTCATCAGAGGAGAGATGCAACATACAGATGTGTTCTTGATCAAGGGGTAGACCTAATCATGGACATTATCTTTCAGATTATCCACAACTGGGAAACATGCGCTGCAATCAAGCAGGCCAAGAGAGTAAAGCCTCTGTGGTATGGGGAATCATGGTTGAAATATAAATATGGGGAGGTCTGGCAAATTGATTACATCACACTCCTGCAAACCCACCAAGGCAAGCACTATGTTCTTACAATAGGGGAAGCAACCACTGGATGGCTGTAGATGTGCCCTGTGCCTCACACCACTGACAAGACCACCATCTTGGGCCTTGAAAAGCAAGTCCTGCGGCAATGTGGCATCCCACAAAGAATTAAGTCAGACAACGGGACTCATTCTAAAAATGGCCTCATGGACAGCTGGGCCAGAGAGCATGGTTTGGAGTGGGTGTATCATATTCTCTCTCATGCACTAGCCTCTGAAAATATTGAATAGTACAATGGACTATTAAAAACCACCTTCAAAGCGATGGGTAGTGGAACCGTCAAACATTGGGATCTATGTTCAGCAGAGGCCACCTTGTTAGTTAACACTAGAGGCTCTACTAATTGAGTTGCCCCTGCCTCATCAAAGCCTCCCCATACCAGAGAAAGGGATAAAGTCCCCACAGTGCCTATGAGGAATATATGTTAGAAAAGATAGTTTGGATTAGTCCTACCTCAAGCAAAGGCAAAGCCATCCGTGGGACTGTTTTTGGTGAAGAACCTGGGTGTACTTGGCGGGTAATGAAGAGGGATGGGGAAATGCAATTTGTTCCTCAAGGGGATTTGATTTTTGGGTAAGGACAGTCTTTAATGTTGAATTGTATAATATTGGTTGCTGAATGACACTGCCACTGTATGCCATAACCACCATGGACAACGAGCATGGACTGCTCCAGATACACCAGTCATGGTCTCCTGATGCAGCTTGCAACCACCCAACAGCATACCAGCCCTCCTGCCCTGGAAGATATCTAGGACAGATAGAACCCACAGTCATGGACTAAATGAACTCAACAGACATCTTGGAGGGATGGCCATTGACTATAGGAATGATACGCATTCTTTTGTATATATATATAGATATGTGTATATATGTACATAACTGGAAGGTGTAGGATCTGAGTATGATGTCAATGGTATAGAATAAGGAATGGATAATGTCCTGGTTTTGGCCAAGACAGGGTTAATTTTTGCAGTATCAGGAGGGGCACCTGTATTCTACACCACCTTGTGTCACTGCTGAGGGCAGGGGAAAAGGGGGTCTCTTTTGGTTGGGGTAGTATGGCAGTGGTTCGTGTTTTACATGGCTCCGTGTGGTGAGTTCTCACGTATGAATCATTTGCCTATTTCTTGTACACTGTCATTAGTATTGTTGCTGTTACTGTTCCTTTTCTTATAGCATTGCTGTTTCCAGTAAATTGTTCTTATGTCAAATCATGATCTTTTCCTTTTGTGCCTTCAGTTCTCCTCTCTAGCTCACTGCAGATGGGAGGGGGAAGGGGAAGTGGGAGTGAGGGAGCAACACAAGGTTTGGAGTGATCCAGTGGGAACACTAAATTGGGGAATACCATTCCTAAACCATGACAATTCTATTTGTCTTAACATGAAATGGAGGAAGAGGATGGTTATAAGCAGCACATCATCACCTCTGGTAGATAAGAGACTGTAAATCTTTCTAATTTAAATTGGTCTGTGTGGAATTTTGTGGTAACTGAACTAGGGTAGACAGGGCTTACAGCTTTTCCAACAGCTTACAGTTGCTTACATGTACAATGGGGAAGATTACATGGGGAAACTTCTTCTCAAAAGTGCTAAGCAGTGGCAAGCATATCATTCCCACCACCAAGGTACTTTCTTCAGCACACAGTATTTCTTTTCTACTTACTCTTTCCTATGGGAGAAAAGTGTCTGGACTAGAAGATCACCGCTTCTCTGTTTGCTCCTCTAAAGACCACCAGAATTATGCCATGGCTGTGTAAACAGCACCAAAGGAGCAGGTGAGTGTCCAGTATTTATGTACTAAGTTTTAAGGCAGAGAAGACTTCCTTTGCCCCTAAAATTGTAGATGTGTGTTGAAGGCAGGAGTGCTAACGATAAAGCAGACTTTGAGAAGGACATTTACACAGGGTTACCCGCTTTTTTGGAGTAGCTAAAAAAGGTTGGGCCTTTCAGCAGCTCACTCAGGTGGAGTGAGAAAACTGGTGGACTGGCACAGTTGGTGCCGGAACCCTGTGGTTCAGATGTTGTGGGTGGTTTTTTTGCCTTGATGATCTTTGCATTTCTATCACAGTGAGGATCCCAGTAGGCACAGTAGTAAGTAGCAGCATCATCTGGAATTACATCTTTTATTGTAAGAACACACCGCTTCTGGGCAGAACTTTCAACCAAGTATCTGTTTGCTTGGAAGCCACTTTCAACGGTAACTTCGCCTCCTGAAATGAACAGGAGCCTCTCTGGAGCTTCACCCTCCTTCTGCTTATACCAGTGTATGACAATGCCATCAAAATTTGCCTCTGATGTTTGAATTTCACATATCATCCGTGCACTTTTTTGGAACTTGGTGATGGATATAGGACTCTGCATGGGAATTTCCTGTGCAAATCCATCTAGGAAAGAGAAAAGGAGAAATTATGCCATTAGCTGGAATTCAGGGATTTGAAAAGATGCCTGTTAGCAAAGCCATGGGTGACTGTGAGGAACGGTAGGAAAATAAGGAAGTACTTACAAGACCAAGAGGCTGCGGCCACAAGTACTACCAGCAGCAGCATGTTTGCTTGTCACGCTTTGCTCTCATTGAGATTCAGAGGAGGATGAAAGGGACTCCAAATCGGAACTGTGTTGTGTGGAAGGAGGAGGTGGCTCTCTTGAATGGTCTTCAGTGATGAATCTTCTGTGTGCAAGCAGATGGGGTGTCTTTGCAGAAAACCCTCTCCAGGATGCCAAATATTAAAATTGATAAAAAGGCTGTAGTCCTGTCTGCTTTTCAAGTAAATACGGGAAATATTGAAAAAATCCAAGGATTGTGGCCCTATAAAACTCTAGTCAAAGTGACTAAGAAAAGGTTGCAAGCAAGAGCATGTCCAGATATGTATGGTGGAGTGAAGGTTTCAGCCTGGAGGTTACCCTGGTGGGCAGTGAGCGCCTACCTCACCTGAGGGACGCAGAGAGGTGCGCAGTATCAGAGCAGGTGGGGACTGCCTTTTGCTGCTTCAGCTTAGTCACCTAGATGCAGGGTGCAGAAGTGCCCAGGGTGCACAGCCCCTGTGCTGGTACTGCCCTCCATCAAAGCAGCTGAAGGCCATCAACCTGCAGTGACTGCAGAAGCTCGACTGTGGGGACTTGCCTCTGCTTTGGTTTAGGGTGTGGGAGGAAATGCACAGCCGCAGGATTTCAGTTTCGTGGCTTAGCTGAGATGCAAACACTTCTTGAAAAAAAGGCTGGAAAATAAAAGAGAACAGCTGTTGTCAACAGCCGTTGCAGAGAGACATCTTGATGAGTGGGTCTGATGCTGTGGGGTTTCCCCTGTGACTGGTGAGCCTGGGCTGTTGGTCAGTGGGAGCCAAGATGAGTTGCTTCATTCTCCCTCCTGCTGGCAGTTGACCACATGCAGCATGCTGGTGGTAATCACATGTTGCTAAGTGGTTTGGAAAGGTGCAAGTGAATGCAGAGCTCCGAGGAGGGTCTGGCAAGGAGAGACAACTGCCTCTGTGTGGTGGCAATGGAAAGAATCCCCCTCTTCCCGATAAAAAACTGGGAATGCCTGTTTAATTTTCCATCAGGTTACCCTGAGGTGAAGGGAGGGAGAGTCAAGGAAGAGATCATTTATCCCAGCAGTCTCCTGCATAGGCAACTATAGCTAATCAGAGTGAAAACTGCATTGGCTATTGCATGTTGAGGACCTGAAATTAACCCCCTGTTGCCAAAAACTACCATGTATGAAACAGTAGCAGCACATTGCTATTCTTCTGATCACAAAACAGAAATCTGTCAGGCACCCAATTCCAGATGAAGAGTTCTAACACAGTATGTCTCCAAGTAGGAATAATTACTGGCTAAACACGATAGTGTCTATGCCAAGAAGACACGTGCAGTGGCCGGAATAATGTTTTACAAAATACCTTTGAAGGTTCAAATTATCACCAAATAGACTTGTCACTGATGAAATGCCCAAAATCTATTTTGCAAAGAGCTTTGTTATCTAAAGTTATCTAAATAAGTTCCTCCTTGTACATCAATGCTGACTAATCCTGATCACCTTCTTCACCTTCTGTGTCTGTAAATGGTTTCCAGGATTAGTGGCTCCATCACCTTCCCAGACTGAGATACAGCTATCCTGACTATAATTCCCTAGGTCTTCCTTTTTTTCTTTCTTGAAAATAAGAGTGACACTTGATTTCTTCTAGTCTTCAGGAACCTGTGTGGATTGTTGTGACCTTCCAAAGGTAAGTAAGAGTGTCTTTGCAAAGGCATTGGCCAGCTGCCTCACCACTTGTGGGTACATTCCATCAGGCACCATGGACTTAGGTGTGCAGTTTAAGTGCTCAGTAGCCTGATCCTCGTCCACCAAAGGCTGTGTCTTTCTTGCACCAAACTTTCCATCTGGTCTCAGGGGCCTGGGATACATTAAGGCCATTCTTATGGGCGAATGCTGAGGCAAAGGAAACAGAGTATCTCAGCTTTTTCCATGTCATACATCACCAGTTTCCTCACCCCATCCAGCAGCTTTCCCTAGTCTTTCTTTTGCTGCTGCTGTATTTGTAAAATCCTTTCTTGTTCCCCTTTACGTCCTTTGCCAAATTCAATTCTAGCTGGGTTATTGCTTTCCTAAGCCCATTCCTGCACGGTTGAACAGCAGCTCCATACTCCTCCTGGATCACTTGCCCCTGATTCCAACTCTTTTATACTTTATTTTTATGCCTGATTAAAGTCAGCAGCTTTTTGCTCATCCTTGAGGTACTCCTGCTGCCTCTACCTGGTTTTCTATGTGTCAGACTGCACTTTTCTTGAACTTGGAGAAGATCCTTGAATATCAACTAGCATTCCTGGACACTTCTCTCCAGGGTTGTATCCACTGTGATGCTTCCAAGCAGATGTCTAAAGAACTTTAAAGTCTTCTCTCCTGAAGTCCAGGGCTGAGATCCTGCCTTTTGCCCTGATGCCTTTTCTCAGGAGTCTGAATGCCACTGGCTCATGGTCACTGCAGCCAAGGCTGCCCTGATCTTTCCATCCACAACAAGGTCCTTGTTGGCTGCCCGATCACCCATGCCAGGAGGTTGCTGCCAACTCACTCCTGAAACCTCCTAGACTGGTTATGAGAAATTCTCAGGTCTCACAATACAAAGACAAAAGGCAGGCTGACTGAAGTTAACATCTGAGGTCACGTGCACTACAACCTATTTTTCAAATAGTTGAGGAGGACAGAAACATCCATAGCAAGATGTTATATACTCAAATCACATAGAAACTTTAGCAAAAAAATTGTTCAGAGCTTGTGGAACTATAAACCCATCACTGTAGAGGTATTTGTGCTCATTTTTTAAAGGATACTGAACATGCGCACTCTAATCCAGAAAATTTAAGACATAAAAGTATCTCAGTGTTCTGATTTAGCTGTCAGGAAAATGCTAGCTTTCCTGGAACCAGTCTTTGATTTGTAGAATCTGATTTCTAAAACTCAGTACACTTAACCGAAAGGTTCTGAGAGTCTCTGCTTGTCTGTGGCATAGTTCATGGCTGAGGATTTCAATTTAAGCCTTGGACATATCAAATGAGGAATTGTGACAATAAAATTAGGTTTTCTGGGCTGTTGTAGGAATTTTTAGTGACTGAAATGCAAAGAAAGGCAAAAGAAAAATATAAAGGAGGATGTGCAAGATCACCTGGTCTTCCCTTCTTCTTTCCTATTCCTGTCTTTTCTTCAAGAGAAAATACTGAGGGGTGAAGAAATGTTGCTCTGCTTGCTCGGATTCTAACAGAGAAGAGAAATTTATTACTCACACACAGAGACAGACTGTGTTCACTGTCAGGTGAGTGCTTTCAGTAAAATCTAGCCTTCATTTTAAGAGCAATGTTTCATATATTTATCTTAAAGTAACAGAAAGGCTTCACTTTCTGGATGTTGCAGATAAATCTGAGCACTGAAATGATATACTGATTGTCAACATCAGATATTTAGCATTTGTCATAAGACATTATTGTTTTTCCTCTCCTGCTGCAGAAAATCATGAAATGGGTGGAATAAGGAAGTATTTAAATTTTCAGCAGAGTTCAGAGCTTGCGGTTCAGAGCACAAAGAGTCTTTTTGTAAGGCTTATCTTTGCCCAGCTAATGCTGTGGTGCTTTGATAAAACCAGTACGCGCAGTAATAAGTGCCAGAATCCCTCGGGGTTAAAGAATTTATCGTGAGATGATATATGGGCTGAGTAGGATCAGTCTGATCTTGAAACCTATTTCTATCATTGCTGTCGTCAAAAACAGGTGTCCCTGCAGACACGTACAGTATCCTCTTCGGCTGCTCTCCGGGAAGCTGCCTGTACCAGTGCACAACGGATTTGCTCTCCAGTTGGCATGACATGCTGACAGACGTGCCCTTCATCTGCTTCTTCAGCGCTGGGGTTTGCACTGGCACTGACTGCATGTCTACACCTGGAAGTGAAAGCAGAGAAATTGCATCAGGGGACAAACTCCTGGAGTTTGGAACCAGGCCTGTGTTCACTGTAGACGGGAAGGAGAGAGGAGAGGAAAAAGGGCTTACAGAACCAAAATGAAGTTGCAAGAAGGACGGGAAACAGCAACATACTGCTTGTGCAGATTAGACCTGAAAATGAAATAAATAGAGCCAGAAACGTTATAAAGCCCTTCAGGTAGACAAAGCATCAAATGACTGAGAGGAGGAAATTACTCATTCAGCACATCCAATGATTGTTCTTCAACGCACTACCACAGAGGGTGTTAAATTTACTGACAAGCTAAACCACAGCAGGAAGAGCGTAGAAAGGACAAAAAATACTCAATCTGAAAAAACCTTCTTCATCTATCTACCTACTACACTTATATCAGACTTAGCTATTGAGCACACACATTAAAAACTCAAGTTGTTCAGCCTGGCCCTTCCCAAGGATGTTCTCCTCTTCTCAGACACCTCAAAGCTGTCCCAGAAGCATGTTCCACCAGCCTTTCCTTAGAACTTCAGAGAATCACAGAATACTAGAAAGCTTTGGGTTGGGAGGGACCTTAAGGATCATCTAGCTCTCACCTCCACCCCTTGGGCAGGTATGTCACCCTCTAGGTCAGGTTGCTCAGGGCCCCATCCAACCTGGCCTTGAACACATCAAGGGATGGAACACCTAGATCTTCTCTGGGTTGTCTGTTCCAGTGCCTCACAACTCTCAGAGCAAAGAATTTCTTCCTAACATCTACTTGAAAACTCTTTCAGTTTAAAACTCTTCCCCCTGCTTCTATCACCATCTACCCATGTAAAGATTTGTTTTTCATAAGCGCCCTTTAGGTGCTGGAAGGCCTCAATAAGGTCTCCCCTAAGCATTTTCATGTCCAGGCTGAACAGCCCCAGCCAGACCTCAACTAGGCCTGTCACTAGTAGTGTCTACCAAGGTTCCACACTGGGCCCAGTATTGTTTACCTTGTTCATCAATGACTTGGAGGAAGGGGCAGATGCCTCCTCAGTTCACTGACAGCACAAAGCTGGGAGGAGTGGCTGATACCCCAGAGGGCTGTGCAGCCCTTCAGAGGGACCTTGACAGGATGGAGAGACGGTCAGGCTACTTCTCACCTAAGGGCATCTGCCTTCAATAGTGTGGCAAATAGTCAGAGTTGTACAGTATTGCTTTAAGTCGGTGTGGAATTTATGAGGTTGGTTGAGAATAACATGAGCTGGGCTCCGTGCTGCCCTTACACCCGGCTTGAGCAAGGTCTCACGACCAAAGGATATATGGGACAAAGTGGAGGTCTCACAGCCCTGTGTTGTTTCAGTGGGGCACACAGGAGCACCTGCGGCTATGTACCAGCCCTTGTCCTCACTGTCCCTTCACCCTGAAAAGAGCCTTGTTGTAAATCCGGTCTGATGAGGAGAAAAGGCACACAGAAACTGTCTGGAAAAGATCAGACAGCGAAGGCTGCCTCAGACATTGGAGGGGGGACAAAGTGTTTATTTTACCTCTTGTGTTAACTATAAATTCTGACCAAAAGTGAGTGACACTCTAACTGACATATTTAACTTTCATGCCCCTTGGAATGCAAATGAGGAAGAACACAAGACATGTAATACATGTATGACCAAAGGTACCAAACCCCACCTACAGCATGTGACTGTTCCATCTCATTGGAAAGGGCCAAAAATTTATAGTATAAAAGGGGGGCTTTGGGGCAGAAAGAGGTGGAGGGGCAGAAAAAAGTTTTGCCTGCTTCAGATTGGTCGATGGACTGTGTCTCTCCTCCTCTCCTGAGGGGAACAATTTTGGTTAGGTTTTGCACCTCCAACTGCATAGGAACAGGCCCAGGAATACTTACTTTTATTTGTCTGTCTATCTATCTATCCATCTATCTATCTCAGAAAAAACAGGCAGCTGTTAATTTCACTGTGCATCAAGAATTACAGATACATAAAATGCCATGTAAACATTTGATTGCCCTGACTAGCCATGACGCATTTCTTTTGAAGACTTTTGCATTCCTTTCACTCTCTCAGGTTGTTGCACGAAATAAGGAGTTCCTCTGGCAGTAGTGTCTTGCCAGCAGTGAGGTGGTTGGACCTCTGTGCAAGTGCCTGCCTTCCTTGATAATGGAGTTGTAGCACCAAATAGGAAAAATACAGCTGGTGGCTCTACTACAAGACAGCCTCAGTGGCTGTGGCAAAACCAGAGTGAAGCGTGCATTTCTGACAGGTATTTGCTGCCCTTTGCTTTTTCTTGTACTTTCCCTAATTTCAAAGGCTGAAAATGTGCCCCGCAAAGACTTTATAGCAAATGGTCCCTTGGGCAGCAGCCACCATACATCCTGCTCTTCCCTGAGAAAAATTTCACATCTTCTGACTCAAAAGAGAGAATCATCTGGATCTTTTTTAGGCCTTTATCAATAGCACTGTACACAAATAAATCTCATGTTACAATTAGTACAGAAAGTTCATATTCTTCTATTGTCCTTGTGATAAATACATGAGTTTGTGCCAGGTTCTGTAGTGCAGATATATCTACAATGAAAGAAGAAAAAAAGAACTTGCATGGACAGGGGGTTGTGAATACCCTTCCCTCATAAATGAAATTTCACTGCAGCTCTCCTCACAGCTGTCTGGCTGAGCAGTGCTGTATCACCATTTCTATATGTTTCCTGGTTTAATCTGCAGCTTGCCCTTGTAAATGGTCTTCATAACTCTTTTTTGGAACAGTCTTTTCAGGTGTTGCCCAGTGTAACAGATCCTTGCCTACAAAAGTCATTGCCATCATAACCATTAAGATGGGAGTGACTGATAAGTATCACCTGTATCTCCACCATCACCTGTATTTCAAGCCTCCTAGGCTAGATCTTAACTGCAATATCCTTCTCCTATGCTCTCTCCCCAATATTGCGTCATTTTTGCTTTCTCAGAATGTATTTGGGAAAGTATCTATATTGTTCAAAGATGATCTGTGTTACTATATAATTTAGCTGCAATGCCATCACCCCCAGTTGTGCAGTTGTAGCACATCTTCGCTTTTCTCCTTGTCTGATATTCGTGTAAACATACTCAGCATAAACATGTTGGGGTGTTTTAGAGGCAGAAAAGTGCAACTATTATTCTTTGCGTTTGACAGAAAACCTGCTCCTCAGGGCACAGGCAGCTTTCTGTACAGGCTGCCTGTCACCTGCTGGTTCTGTGCAAATGCCAGTAGGCACAGTAGTAGGTATCTTCATCGTTGGAGTTGAAGTCACTGACTGCGAAAGTGCAGACGTTTGTACCTTTCTTCAAAGAAGAATACTTGTTGCTATAGGAATTGTCATCATAAAAAACTGCACCAGGTCCGATATACAGAATCCACCCTGGAGCTTTGGAGGGTATGTGTTGGTACCAATGTATATATGCATACTGGAAGTCAGGAATACCCTCGGCTGTACAGGCCATTGATGTAGTTGTCTTGTGTCCTCTGCTAATGGATACTTCTCTCTGCTTTAGAAGCACTTGTGCTTGTCCATCTAGAAAGAAAGAGCGAAAACAGAACAAATACTCTTAGCTTGCTATTCATTCACACACATAAACATGGGATGCTTCCTTCCACTGCCCTGTTTCATGGTGACAAAGGGAACCTATGAGACCAGGCTGCAGCCAGGGCCAGGAGAGGAAGCAGTGGCATCCTGAGGGCTCTTGCTTGTGTCTGCCCTCAGGAGGAGGTTAACAGCACTCCCAGCAGGGGCAGAGCGCTGCAGCTGAGGAGAGGAAATGACTCACTTGGGCCTTTGGATGGGTTGTCCTGGCAGGTGTTGTTTGAGATAAAGCAGCCTGATTGAACCCTGCTGAACAAACAGTCGGATTATAGCTTTACACAAGCGGCACAAACCTCTCCCTCTCTCCCTCTCTCCCCTCTCCAATTACCTTAACTCATCCACAATGTAATTTTGTAGTCTGCAGCAAATTTTACCACTGCTTTTAGACTAGTTGAAAGCTTCTAAACAATGCCTGGACTTTTCCTTGGTCTTTTGGACCAAAGAAAATGGACTTTTCCTCAGGTTGGCTGCCAATAAAACATAAAAAATAAAACTCAAATCATGAAGCTAAACGAATTGGAGTGGTCTGAAATTACTGCTCGTGACACAGATTGAATACTGAAGACCAGGAATATACACAGTAGACATTTGAGAGCTCAAAAGCAGGATTGTTGTGTTTGTGACTGTTTCTTGTCACAGGTGAGGTGAGATGCTACACCTCAGAGTGGCTTCTCCAAATGCTGGAAAGAATCACAATGCAAAGAAACACAAATGCTTTGCAACCCCCATAGGCCTAGTTTAAAATAAAGACAATTAGGTCAAGCAAATTATAGAAATTATTTTGTGCAATTCAAAGTCATTTTTCAGAGGCAAGGCCACTTCTAGTTCCCTTGGAAAGAAAACTAAACCAATTCCCCTTTTCCTGTTGTTGTCATGTCATTTTACTTATGTTAGCCAGCTTTTTCTTTTTTTTCAAGAATTTTCACACAGATCCAGTAACTGCTGTCCTACAGTTGTGCCAGGAATCTGGTCTTTCAATCTCCTGTGAAGTGCAACTGGTGCCCCAGTGCTCAGTGTGCTCTGGAGACTTCATATTGGAGAGTGGCAATACTGGGTCCTTTGGGATAGGAACACAATGGTCCTGCGACTTTATTTATACATTGTTTGACCATAAACAGAAAGAGCTGAAATAACTCAAAGCAATGTCTTTCTGTTTGCTAAAATAAAGACATCTGTTCTATAGCTGCAGTCTTGCTATATAGGATGAGAAGCCCCACTGAAGTCACTTAGGAGACTTGTGTTTTAACCTAAACGAAAATTTGATCAACTGCAAGCAGAAAACAAAGAGAAAACAAAACCAGATTCTCAAGTGACAGAGAAGTATAAAATGGGTATATTGCATCTGCAGTCTTGACTGGTGCTTCAAGTTTATTTTCCCTTAAAACCTTCTATTCTGCCACACAAATGACAGAACTGGGGTTTTATTCCAAAGATGTGGCTTGAAGCGTAGTGGGAATAGAAAGATTTTTCCTGCTTTTAGCTAAACCTGTCATCTTCTAAACCCACTCAGAGGCAATCCATCCTGACCCAAAAAATGCCCTTTTTGTTGGCAAAGTGAAATAACAGGTCTGCTGGTACTGGCTGTAGCGTGCATCTGCAAAGCTCAGCAGCATCTTTCACATCTGGCTGTCTGTGCAATCTGATTCAAAGCTGTTGGAAAAGGTGGGGTGGCAATTTTCCTGCGTGTTGTCAAATACTTCAGGTTCTTATTTGGAAAGTAGAGCATGTCTTTGTGCAGGTCTCCTGTGGCTTTCTACTACTGTGCATCCCACCTAGCGCAGTAGTATGTGGCAGAGTCTTGCAGAGTTACTTTGGTCACTGTCAGGGTGCAGACAGATTTGCTGGGATCCTTTCCAACAGTAAACTTCCCCTTATCAGACTGGTTTTCAAGGAAGAACCTGGAGGACCTACAGGCAACACGCTTGGGAGCTGCATTGATCCTCTTTTGGTACCAGTGAATAAAAACATTGCTAAAATCAGGACTGGAGACATGGCAGTTGATTAGCACTGTTTTGCCTTCTGGCTTGGTGATGGATATAGGGGTTTGCCGCAAGTCTTGTGCAGATCCACCTGTGGCAACAAAAGAGAAAAAACAGAGAAGCTGAGATAAGAGAGCATCCCCTTTTCCACTGGTGAATGTGCAGGCAGCAGGATGAGCAGGGCACGTACAAGAAAGAACAGTTGCCAGGAAGAGAGTGCTCAGCAACCAAATAGTCACTGCTCTTCTTACAGCTTCTTTACAGGCACAGGGTCAGGGACAGCCTCAAGAGGGGGTGAAGCAGATCTGAGTGGCAGAAAACTATCCAGTGAGGCTGTGTCAGCTACAAGTGTCTTAAATAGCGATGCATGAGCCATTTCCTTTTGGTTAACTCTTAAACAGAAGGGAAAAAACCAAACAAACAGACCACCTCTGCCCCAAACCCAAAATACCACTCATCTCCAAAACCCACCCTCGTAAGAAGACAGCTCACTACTGAGAAAAACTTATTTTTCTCCTTCTTTTTTATTTCCACAGGGAATTTGCCTGGATGATGAGTAGAGTCACTTTTCTTTTCCTTTGCTTGTTGTACTGTGAGCCCTCTTCTCCAAGACGTATTTGCCAGATAAGGTACTAGACAGAGATCAGCTTAATTTTTTACCTTTCTTACTATCCAAGGTTCTGTAGGATGATTTTTCATCTCATGATGATACCTCCAAAATGCTTCTTTCTAAGAATTTGTCCTATTCATTTTGAACATCGAACATCAAATAGGATCCTGTAATATAGCTTCTACCAGAAATCCCTCTTCCTGCAGTCATCGTTTGGAGTTATCCAGTACAGAAAAAAAAGTCCCAGTGTTTTCAAACTTTTACTGATGACTCAAATAATTAAAAAATCATAAATATACATCATAAGTAGGCCTGACCATCAAACATCTTCCATTACCTGGCCCTACAGCTGGTGGTTTTCACATTACTTAATAGGTGGGATTTCTCTCTGCCTATCAAGTCCACTGTCTTCACAGTCAGGCTTTTCCCATGATCTTGGTACCCTTACAAATTTTAGCAGGCTGAAATGTAAGTTTAGCTCTCTAGCTTAAATGGAGATGTTTTGTAGTATAAACTTACATGACATGTCATCAGTAGTAATATACTCATTTTCATGTTCTTATGTTCTGAAACCAGCAAGAGAGCCCTTTTCAGAACACACTTTCTATGTATCTAGTGTAGTTTATTATCTGATTTTTTAATCAAAATAGTGTACCCTTCCAAAGCCAAGTGCAGCACATGGGCCTAAGTATTTTTATATCAGCTGGCATTAATCAAACAAACCAGAATCCCTTTTATAAAAAGGTCTATACTGAGATCTGAAAACCTGCTAATGAACAGCTGTCTTATATGGCTATCTCCCATCGCCACTGCTTCCTCATCCAGACCATTTGATAAAACGCGTACTGACAGTTTACCGATACTGCTGCTAGTGGGGTTCTTTGTTTTTAAAGTAGAAACAAATTGCTTACACAAGATATAATTTTGCCAGTATTGTGAAGTAATTCCCATACTTCCACACTTCCTAATTCAGCCCCCAAATTTATTTGAGTTTCACATTCAAAGTCCAAGGGGTCTTCCTACGTGTCTGCTAAGAGTGTATATTTAAGTCCCGTATTTCTGTAAACAGCTCTTGTTTGTACTCGACTTTTATCTGATAAATAAACCACAGCTTAGCAGCTTCTCCCAGCTGCTTATTAATTGTGTGGCTTACCTCACATCACTCAACAGCCTCAGAGGGAAGAGTCAACAACCTAGGGAGGGACAGACAGCATCGTGCAAAGTAGGATGCTTCACAAGATACCTCTCATTAACTCTTGGAAAGACTGCACTTGCACTGAATTGCTCTGCAGTAGCAGGAGGGGGCTGCAGCAGACAGTGCTATGTGGCTCCTAGAATGGCCCCTTGGAAATCACAGGTACACGCAGTCCCTTCTGTCTCCTGCCCAGGTCTTCAACTGAAGATAGTTTGGGAAAGACTCAGTTAGAGGTGGGTTTCTCTCATAAGGATTCCTCAGCATTTACTTTGCCCTTCCCAGTTAATGCCTGGGCATCATTTTCTTTTTCCATATCTCTGTTTTGCATCTGTAAAGTTGCTTATCCTGGGGTAAAACTTGGAAACTGCCATGGGACATGTAAACTCAGCAATTTCATCCAAAATGCCCTCTTTCCTCTTAGTCATTTAGGATTGCTCTTCTCCCTTCCTCCTTTCCCTCATCTTGGATGTCCCTAGTTCCCTATCAAGCACTTCCTGACCTTTTTGCCTGATGTTTTCCCATGTCTAGACAAAGGAGCTGGTATATCTCTATGCAAAAAGTTCATGGCATTTTGTGATGATTCTTCTGTGAACATGTTACAGTTGCAGTAAATGGCAGAGGCTGAGGAAATGGTTGTGGCTACAGTCCCACAACATGCTGTGAGTGATAACACTTGCTGAGTTGGTTGTCCAGCTCATGCACCAGCAGCATGCAGGCATAGATATTTCTTTTGGAGGAAATCTATGATTCCAATTAATATCAGACCCAGAAAGGGTGATACAGACCAATCTCTGTGTGTGTAGAAGTGGTCCCAGGTGACATTTGGTACCAGTGGATATAGGTGAACTGTGACCACCAGTTACTTCGCAGATAAACTTGACAGTGTCCTCTGAGAGTGACTGGGCTGTGTGATGGAGGCTGGCTCCTAGAATAGGTGAAGGGCTCAGAGCACACCTGGAGGGAGAGCAGGGAGAATGCAGCAGTGATGAGGTTGCATGAAGAAATCCCCATCACTGGCTTCAAGCAGGCATCCTCAAGTAACAGGGATCCCATCCATGAGGAAGAGCATCTGACTCCGTGCTTCTGCTGGTAAAGACACAGACTGCTGCACAATATGAGGAGGGAGAGAAATGCAAAAACTTTTCTCCACCTTTTGGCTTATATTGCACACATTTCTCAACCATCACACAGGGTCATCAAGGTATTTGTGCACAAGTTATCTGCCAAGTGTCATTTGAACTTGGGAGTTGGGTAATAGGACATTGCGGATATTAAAATGTATGAGTAGGCTGGGTGACAACACAAGTGTGATATAAACCCAAGAAGAAATATATTCTGACACCCTTAAGAATAGCTAATAAATACCGTGTACTTACATGGCCAGAGAAAAGATTGGAAGGTTTTAAAGAAGCCTGTAATTTTATCTAGTTCTGCTGCGGCTCCTCAGAAAAGGAAGTTCAGAGATGCTGGGATCAGCATCTCTGGGTTGAACCCTAATGAGACAAAAAAGCCCCAGATCTATACCTTGCCCCCTCAAAAAAAGCAAATGAATTGGTGAAGAGACAAGTGATTTTTTTTATCATGTTAGCTTAATTTCCTGTTAAAAAAGAGGCAGAGAGGCGTGTGTTGATGTGAAAACTTGATGATGTCATTCACAAGTGCTGCCTGTGCCTGGAAGACTCTAAGCAGAGCAGGTCACTATGCTGTTGTTCTGCCTGGCAGGCACCTGCATCTTTCTCTGCTTTGCCTCTCTGTTCCAGGGTATGGCTATTTCTGAGCCCCCTCATGGCTCCTCTGGATAGTAACAGAGAAGTGACTGAGGGACAAGTTTTTGAGAGCTGGGGAGCAGCCACACAGGTCTTACTGGGCAGAGATATGCTTTATTCTCCTGGCATCCAGCCGCCAAACCTTCCCAAACCCAAACCGGCTACACGTCCCTTTGTATGAGCACCTCCTCCTCCCTGTCCTCTGGCCTTTGCTTGTTGTGCTGCCCGAGATTGTGAGTGCTCAGACATCTATGTGTTTAGACAGCTAGCCTAGGCATTTTCTAACATACCCAACATAGTTAACGTGCTTGCAGGTTAGTCTGATATTGTGTGAAAACATAACAGTGGTAAGGCGTTCAGTGTATCAGGACCTGAGCAGGAGATCATAAATAAAAATAGGAACAATGTCCTTGTGCCCTGGGAGAAATATTTTGTGCCCAGGGTCTTCTGTTTTTCCACAATACCATTTCACTTCTTCCTGTGCATACTGCCTCTCATCATGGGCAGGGAGAACACAGCTTCAGGTGGCTAATATTCCTCCCATCTTATCATATAAAGCATAACGCAATAAGCAGACATGCCTTCACCCCACCCCAATAAAACTCCTGCACCACTCAGTGTCTGGGACATCAATCAGTGAAGACATCAGTCATGTTTTAGTGAGCAGTTTTGACAGGTCAGAGTTTTTTTACAATTGTACAGTAAAACCATGGTGGAGGAGGGTCATACACACTGTACAGCTGTGGTCTCATCAGACCATGTGTTGAGTAGGGATGTTTGTCCAGACATCTCCCTCCTCCTGAGGAAAGGCTTCATGATCTGGCTGTTTCCTCCCTGCTGGCACAGGCATGCCCATGAACAGCCTGGTGAAAGAGCGCTGCTGGAGCCTGACCTCAGCCCCCTCGCCCTCCCTGCCTACTCTCAGGTCAGTTGCAAAATCTGGGACTTGCAGCAGTGGAGAAGGCTGCAGTGAGCTCAGCTGGGCTTGATGATGCCCAGCCAGAAACTTCTCTGTGTTGAAGTGCCATACTTGAAAAACAGAGTAATTCTTCACCCTTTCCCTAGTCTTCATCTGTTTTGCTTATTGACTGGGAGCTTAACTCCTCATAGGTAGGGATGGTTTCACAGAGATTACTTCTGAAGCACCAAACACAGCAATGGGTTACTCACAGACAGACATAACCATGACAGCAATCACAATAACTGAATTAATTTCCTGCTAAATGTTCCTTTTATGACATGGGGGATGTTGTTTTAGATAGTAGGTCCTCTATTTTGTTTGGAGAGCAGTGTGGTTCCTGCCTGGAGTACTACTAATGAGATTGTATCTAGTAGGCTAATGAGAAAGTGTCAGATTGAACATAAAGAAAACCCTATTTTCATTGAATGATAAAATCAATAGGAGAGCGAAGTTTGGTCCTCCTCAGGACTAAAGCAAAATATCTGATCAGTGCAGGCACTACTTACTCACTTTGATGTAGGAAAAATATTATTGCACCTTAAAGCATATGAAAGGGTGTACCAAAAGCTTATGCGCATATCTCTAGTCACATTCACAGTTACAGGGAAAGACAGTGGCATCCTGTGTTAACCTGGGCTCATTAACAGCCATGAGCAGTCATGACTGTAACATCATTGCCAGCTTCTCCATCAGCACTGAAAGCAAAGATATTTAACTCTACTCTCTTCAAAGTGAGCACAAACCCCTGCAGTCTTCAAGCATTCAAACTGGATGAAAGAAAATACTCAGTTTGGAAATCTGTCATGTTAATGAGAAACTATCACAGCATTTGCTAAGGTGTCACCCCCTGCATCTACCTCCAGTCACTGAATTTTGTGACCATTTGGTAATGGACTGAAAGCAACTGACCACACAAATAAATCTTTCAGTAGTTTCACAGGGTGTGAGGGTTTGCTCAAACGAAGGTAATTTCTAAAGAGTAAAATCTTTGAACAGATTAAGAAAAATTATGTAAAACAGATGTTTTCATCTGCTCATTCATGATGAGAACATAATTACATTAAACTCATTCCCCTGCCTTTTTACTAGGGAGAGTTATAAATCTGTCAAAAAATGGTATGAAGTTGCAAACCACTAAACCTGCTAAGCTCTGCCCAGAGTGTTTAACTCCGGAAACCAAGTTACTTCATCAGTCCATTCTTTCCTATGCTGATAGAACTTGCTGTCCACTGTCTACCACTGTTTGTTTCCAGGATTGATGCAGAGCAACGAGAACGGCTGCCAGGTCTGACAACCTTAAGGGAAGCCATCTGGAAATATGTTTTTAGAATTCCATCTTCCTACCAGTCTCAGCATCATTGCTATTCTTAGCATGGAGAGGCCAGGAGGGCTGGGATGGCTGTCAGGACAGCAGCACTGAGGCTCCAGCATGGAGGTTGTGAGCTAGGAGGAAATGGGGGTACATGGTCATGGAGCTGCCACAATGAGGCTAAGGATGATGATAGGCTTTGCTGAGCAGAAGACTTGCACAGGTGTCCAGAGAGGCATCCCATTGGAAACCAGCCCCTAAGGATATCTTTGGGGGGTTTCTGCCGGCTCGTGTGTCTCCTCTTGATCTTTCTGTCCTTCATATAAAATGAAGAGTAATGAAGCCCTTGGGCACTTTAACATATTTTAAATATTCCTAGGACCTTTTGCAATGGCAGGGCATGTTACATAATCCTGAAAGATAACTTTTTTTGGTTGTTTTAAAATATTTTCCTGCAATTTATATTTTAGCTATTTACTTTAACACAGGTAGACTGTAAAATTATTTTAAGCAGAAGTAGCATGTAAAATTATTTTTCCTCTTAAACCAACATTGTCACTTTGAATAGAACCAGCTGAATAATGTATTATTTGGTGCAGATTTACCCTGTTTGGTATACAACAGGAGTTTTAATATGTATGAGATATGAAGATATGTTGCTCTAATGACTTGAGCTGCAGCTTGATAAAGTAGTTTTCTGTCTTTGTTTGCCTGCAGATTGAAGTAGCCAGTGACCACATGCATAAAACCGGTTTTGTTTCTGGTATGGCACTGAATTTGCTGTATGTGGCTGCAGACATTAGCCAACTCCAGATAATGAGAGATATTAACGAAACAAACTCATAGTTGAATATTGAGCCAAATGACAGCTAATTTGGCAAATGCAAATTCTAGCATCTACCACCCTCCACTGGGTGTAAAGGAGTAAAACTCTCAGAAGCCCTGTGTGAGCAGCTGTGTGATCCACATGCACGGATGGATGCTGAGAATTCCTACTCTGAGATTTTTAAGCAAAACTGTTTAATATCTGTCTTTAAAATGTTCATGAGTTCTTTTTAGGTGGACAGTAATGTGGTATTCCTTCTTGGGCTACGATATACCTAAAGATCCTCAGCATTTGCACAGCCTCTCATGTGAAACATCTTACAGGGTTAGAATGGAGGGTTCTGAATCTCTGCCGAAGACTATGGTCAACTTCCACTTTTGTGTGTATCTCTATGACACCTTGGGAGTTACAGAACCATGACAGGTCTGTCAGATTTTAGCCACTCAGAATTTTGCATGACCTTGTACAGTGGAGGCTGGCTGGATGCCAGGCACGCACCAAAGCCGATCTCTCACTCCCCTCCAGAAACTGGACATGGGAGAGAAAATTTCACAAAAAAATTAAACAAAATTTATCAAATGACCTGAAATAATGACTGAGAGAAATCACTCACTAAATATGGCCATGAACAAAACAAGCTCAACATAGAGATTTGAATTAAATTTATTACTAAATAAAATCAGAGCAGGATAATGGGAAGTAAAATAAAACCTTAACAACACCTTCCCCCTACCCTCCCTCCTTCCCCACTCTGCCTCCTTCCCCAGTGAGACAGGGAATGGGGGTTATGGTCAGCTCATCACCTGCGGTTTCACCTGCTGCTCAGGGAGAGGAGTCGTTCCCCTGCTCCACCATGGGGTCCCTCCCACAGGAGACAGTTCTCCAAGAACTTCTCCAGCATGAGTCCATCTCATGAGCAGCAGCTCCCTGTGAACTGCTGCAATGTGAGCCCATCCCACAGGCAACAGTCCTCCCCAAACTGCTGTAGCGTGGGTCACTCTGCCACAGGGTGCAGTTCTTCAAGGACAGCCTGCTCTGGGGTGGTCTCCTCTCTCCACGGGCCTCCCACAGGGTCACAGCCTCCTCTCAGGCATCCGTCTGCTCTGGCATGGGCTCCTCCATGGGCTGCAGGTGGATCTCTGCATCCCCTTGGTCCTCCATGGGCTGCAGGGGCACAGCTGTTTCACCATGGTCTGCACGACAGTCTGCAGTGGAATCTCAGCTCCGGTGCCTGGAGCATCTCCTCCCCCTCCTTCTTCACTGACCTTCATGTCTCCAGAGTTTTTCCTCTCCCATATTGTCACCCCACTCTTCTCTGGCCACAATTACAACGGTGCAATAACTTTTTTTCCGTTCTTCTTAAACCTATTATTACAGAAGCATTACCACCATTTCCAACTGGCCCGGTCTTGACCAGCAGCATGTCCCTCTTTGGAGCCACCAGCGATTGGCTCTGGCGAACGCGAAGGAAGCTTCCAGCAGCTTCTCACAGAAGCCTGTAGTCCCCGCTACCCAAAACCAGGCCATGCAAACCCAGTACACCTTGTCATTTGGCAAATGTGTTAACCTGCACAGTTAATCCTTGAAAATTACATGTTTTGTTTCTTTTTCATTCACTGACATACAGCCAGATTCTTCCTTCCATTGCAGCTCAGTATGTTTAATTTTAAAAACTTTAATACAGAGGTGTCGACTTTCTTATGAATGAAGTTTGGAAATCTGGACTACCTTAACGTTCTCCTTTGCAGCATGTACCTTGGAAATGTAATAATTTAAGTATATAACTACTTACCTTTCCAGTGCTTTGATGTTCTTGGTCCGAGTATACCTTGTACTACAAGGAGTCTGTCTAGGCAAATAAAAAGGCACTATTAGTGACTGGGGGTTTATCTGGTTCACACCAAAGCCTGTGCTCTGATAGCACCAAAAGAAACCCCAGCCTCTTTTCTCCTCTGAAATCAGGCTGAGGACACAGAGGACTTCGCATCTATTGACTGTCTTCAGCAGATGTAGGTACCACTAGCTCCTGAAGACTCAAGTTTTGGTGGTTACACAGTACTTTGTTGTTATCTGCATTGCATTTAGTACCTGTGGCTGGATAGAAATCCTGCATATACACGGCGTGGTACTTTTACTACTGTCTGGGTATTTTCTTTCACTAAAGTTTCCTTTCACTGCTATAAAGCATCTGAATATGCAGTACAACCCTCTCGTGGATAATCTCAGCTTTTGCAAATTAATGCTAATTAAGAACTCTTCCTGTTGCTTACAGGAGAAACCATTTGGAAAGTGCTGCAGTTTTCCCTATATGATGCTTCTGTGCTGATTAAACACGCCAGAGTGAAAAGAGTGAAAGATACGGTCAAGATGCTGGCAGAGACATGGTGCACAAAGACAGCATCAGAGCTGAAATCACATGGATGAAGACTGTTGGAAAAGGGTTAAAAGTCAAAGAATGGTGAGGAGGATGGTACATTCGCTCAAGTGACCTTGCAGCTGGGAATACCAAGGTCTGGAGAATAACAGTGTGGGAAACTCCATATATTATGCCTACTGCTGTTTACCATCTGTCTGTCTTGAGAGGTAGAATAAGAGATAACACGTTTGGAGACACCTGGAGGCACTCTCACCGAGATGCTTGAGCTCCCTGTCTTGGGAGAGAGATCCAAGCTCAGAGATCATAAAAAGCACAAGGGAGATCACAGCATGCTGGTAAACTATGCATGTGAAGGCCCTTGATAAATGGGTGCAAACAGCAGGCCCCCTGCTCGCTAGGATTCAACTAAGCCTGACAGTGCCAGCATTCCCACTTGCGTGTCTCTGCCTGGGTGTTGCTTTAGGATCCTCTGGTTATCAAGGTAAAGAAATAAATTTACTCTTTGCATTTCAGCTGTGATTTCATGGTTGTTCTGGCTTCCTGCCTGAGTTGACTCACACAATCACCTAAGGAACGAATCTTGATGACTTAGTGACTTAGGAAAAGTGACTATCTATCACACATCTATATATTTGGCAAGCTGCTGTGTTCAAAACCGTGGCCCATTTAATATTCTCTGTTTCTGAACCTGAACTGAAAAAATGCCATTTCCTAAAACTCCTCTTCCTAATTAAAGGAATTTAATTTACTCCAGAAAGGGCTGGGGTTTAAAGCAGAAGCAAATTGGCTGCCATGTAGCGTCACTGGCTTGCTTGCACCAAGTGCATTGCAGTCCCCTCATCTGCAACAAATGTCTTGCCACCAGAAAACACAGAACTAACAGTAACACTGCTTATTACAGCCGGTTGCAAAAACACCTTCACGCTCTTTTACACTGCTTTCACAAATATGACCTTCTTCTTTAATTGAACTATCTACCTTCTACAGCCAAGGACTGGCTTATCAGGTGGTGTTTCATCAACTGTCACCTTAGTGCCTTAGTGATCTAAATACAAAAAGAGATCTTTCAAATCTGCTTTAAAAACTAACAATAAAATATGATTTTGTACTTCAAGCAGCAAACTGTGGCTGCTACTTGCTCATGCTCTGCCTGCACATAGCAGAAGGGACGTAGCAATGGGGAACAAAGACACACAGACCTCCTTGCTTGTCTTCAAGATCATTTACTCAAAGCAATGAGCGGGTTTTATACCTTTCTCAAGCACCATATTTCCTTACAGGGTATCGACCTATCCCACGTTGCCATGTCAGCAAACACGCCCTCTCAGTGCCCTTCTATGG
This sequence comes from Cnemophilus loriae, assembly GCA_013397755.1. Classification (NCBI taxonomy): domain Eukaryota; kingdom Metazoa; phylum Chordata; class Aves; order Passeriformes; family Corvidae; genus Cnemophilus; species Cnemophilus loriae. Next base: position 616,373 of record VZTF01004850.1, on the reverse strand, counting down.
GGTGGTCATGCCCGCGGCAGGCTCCCTCTTGGAGAGGTCCCACCACGTTCCTGGGCGGGCCCACCACGTGGCTGCCCCGAGGACAAGGCCGGACAAGCCTCTCTGAGCAGCCATGTGGTCCTTTGTTCCTTGTGCTGCCATCTGCTCCTGCAAGGCGCATCCCACACCCCGCAACTCCATCCCATCTCTTCCCACAAGGGGATAACCTCGTAAAGTGTCCTTCAGCCAATGGTTGTTCTCAACGCCATCCATCTAAACTACTCATCACAGTGGCTTTCTTTTGATGCCTTCTTCCCTGCGTCAGCAAGACACTATGAAATTTTCATTAAGAATGAGCTTAATGAGACTTTGATTTATTTAACATCTTTCTGGCATTAGCGCATCAGTAATCAGAGCATCCTGGAACTGAATGCCATGCTATTTGAGCAGGACTGTACCCCTCAGACTCCCCACCCTCTTCTGATACACCTAGTAGAAGAGATGAAGCAAGGCAGTGAGAGAAGGAGGAGAGAAAGGACGGAAGTGTTGTACAGCTTATGCATTTTTCATTATTCATGAAAGGTTGTAAACCAGATAGATGAGCTGCAAATACAGAATTTATTTGTTCACTCACACGACATGTTCCTCTATCTTCAGTTAATTTGTCTTTCTTTCAAGACCACATCATGCATAATCAGTCCATGGGCTCAGGAGATTGGATCCCTAAATCTTTCAAGGGTTTATTTTATGTAGAATTATAAATTACCTCTGCTCAAAAAGGTTAGTAGTGTATGCTCTCTTAGGCATAAATAAGCCTTTAGCGAAACCAAGAAACAACAGGTTTTACAATCACTCCAAAAGCACAAAATTCAGTAATTGCCAAGTGCAACACTGTTTGTAAATCAAAAAAATCCAAGTAAAGGGAGAAATAATTTTGGGCTAATATAATTTCAGGGGGAGTGTAACTCAAGTTAATACCGTGTAACACAAGTGTATCACATACGTAACAGCAGTACATACTGGAAAGTATTTCCCTTGCTTGTCCTCTAATAAAGTTTTATAGATCACAGAGAAATACACTTACTGCACAGGACCCATCATAGGACATAAGAGTGCATCATCCTAGTATACGGAATTTTGCAAAGAATTTTAAAGACAATAATTTTCTTCATCCTTTCTGCAAGACACTTGGGGCTCTGGGCTGTGTGTGCGAGATGTGAAGACATACTCAATGTCAGAATGGTATGCCATATACACAGTAACTGGCAGCATTTAAACGACACATCATGAGCAATAGCCTGGCTTTTGGGACATTACCAGTACATCTTGTTGCCAGCAAATAATGGCAGTACCATGAAAGCTCTTTGCTGTAGACCAGAGACCTTTCCTATCTATGTACAATCTCAAGTGCACTTCAAAACCCTCTGTGAATCTGGCACATTGTGCTGTACCAAGGAGATCAGAAGAATCAAGACCAAGGGTACTTGACCTTGATGTCAATACTTCTAAAACCAAGAGGGCCTAATAACAGTAACTGCAAACAATGGACACCTGGTAAAAGAATACTTTTGGCTGATCACAGTAATGCTTTGGGCTGATCACAGTGTCCTTAGGGTTAGGACTGTCACACATAACGGTCTCACTTGATAGTAGGTCCCTTTCAAAGAGGTGGTGACATGGTGTCCACAGGGAAACTGAAGTTCCATTGTCCAATGCTGGGCTTTTCCAGCGATATGTAGAACAGCCATTACTGAAATACAAGTGTTGAGATGCAGTTAAGCGAGAAACCTACCTGGAGGTTATCATGAGTATCACTGTAAACCAAGTGTAATAGGTTATTATTACCACCTCAAAATGGTGTGCTGGAGTCTGGAATTTATTGTAACAAGAAAACCAAAAGCAAGTTTTGTCCTTGGAGAGATTCTTGGCCCTAGATCAAACTCGTTGAAGAAATTAACAGAAAACCAGAGAGCTTTCCTGTAACCTCCTTGGACTCACTGGATATTTCAAATCCAAAATCCCAGCTACCACAGTTGAGCCATCCAGCTTCTTCACAAAATGCAGCTATCATTGGACTTGCCTTTGAAACCTACTGAGAGAGACCCTGAAAAACAGAGGAAAATCAACTCTCCTCTTCTTCCAGAGGTACAAACCCCCTATTTCTTCAATTGAGATTTAGCAAATTAGAAATGGAGTGGAAACAGATATTGTTTGCATACAAGATGACCAACATATAATGAAAAATAACTGAATTCCTAGGAAAATATAGATGTTCCTAAATATTTGCAGCTTCCATGCCTCAGCAAACACAATGGAGCAGATTCATGGAGAACTTACTTTCCACATGAAATAAGTGGACAAGTGAAAAAATACTAAGAGGTAGAGATCCTCAGCTGAGTGATGGTTAAATACAGACAAGCTCCCTTCCTCAGTGGACAGATATTAGCTGGCGGTCAGAGTCAGGAACAAGAAGAGCAGCAGAGAGACATGCTGAGCTGGGGTTCAGATCTTTTGGAACTCTGGCCGCAACCAGGGTTGAGAGCAAGAATTTAGATATTGCACCTGTTATGCTGTATTCCTTTGGAAAAACAGGTATTAAATTAAGATTAGATTATATAATACAATGTATAAATTATATGGACTTCTTAAAAAACTTCAAAAGCACCACAGAAGAAACATCTTCTTTGGACCGAAGGTTTATTTTTAATGACACAGCACTGGAAAACGTAAGTTACAGATGACTTTTTGATACAGGATACATTATATATCTTACTTCAAAAGGTTCTGTGAAGGTACACTGCATAAATACATATAGTGAAAATATATTGTGTTTATTTATTCTCAGAGATTAGTTCTGTTTCTTTTTGAAAATGTATTCAGCCAATTAAATAAAAAAGTATAGATTAGCATCGTAACAACTCCCCCTCCAGGTTATCTCACTGTAACTACTGCAGCTGGAAGAGGAGAATGAGCCATGCCTTCTCAAAGGTTAGCGGCTTTCAACACAATGTTATTCATCATCTAAGAATGAAAATTTCACATTACAAACACAGATACTGTATCATGTTTTGGCAATGGAGCAGCTAGTTTTGCTTTGAACAAAACCATTTCCTGTAATGCCAGACAGTGAAAGAGCAATGCATGTACTGGATGATACTACACTGCCAAAGAACTACAATGACATTGTGAAAATGCATATATATCCATATGCACTTATATATACACATATAAGTTCTTGTGTATATATATTATGCATGTCCAAAAATAACATTGAAAAACGTTGCAGTAGTTAACTATCTTTTAAACACATGAAACTTATAATAGTTTGACCTCATAACTACAAGATAATTAATTAAATCTTCTGCAGTGCAACGGAATACAATACACTTAGTGCAGAGAAGTTAAGGTTTTGGTATTGAGGAAGCTAATTTCAGATTTCATGGGAAAGGATCAAATACAGGATCACCATAGCTCTGACAAAGCACAAACAAACCTGTTGCCACATACTTGTGAACAAATAAGGACATTTCATTTCTATCTGATTTCTTTTCCCAGGTACTGCTTCAGAAATTACAGCTTAACTGTTTGCATTCATGCTCATTTGATATGTTTCAACTAGCTTTGTCTGGCACCAGTCTGTAAACCATTAACAGCTTAAACTACAAAAAGATGGGCTCCTGTGTTTCAAAGAGGTTAAAAACCTACTGACTGAGCTTCATACTACATTTGTCTACCTGGGAGAACTACTCCAGATGGCGCGTGAAGTTCTCTGGGAAAAGTCCTTTATAACTATTTGCATCTCTGTACTGAAGCCACTCGGATTCCTTAATGCCAGTCAACCAGCCAGCCTCCTGCAAAGAAAAAGATAGAGTCTCTTAAATCTCAGGTCTTCCTCCCTTCCTCCTTATGAGCTTCAGACCTGAAGATGTTTCAGAGTAAAATGGCTAAAAGATTTGGTGCTTTGGTTAAAAAGCAGCCTCTAACTTTGCACAGACCATTTTCACTGTTCTTCCAGACCACAGTTTTGTGAGACCAAGTGTCTACAAGCACACGATACAGCCTTCAGCCCATCTAACTCCTGGCTGAACTTAATATTAAAGATGGGGGAAGAATAGTTCTGAATCTTAATTTTTTCCCCTGAGACATTTTTTCTCTCATTCATGTATGAACAGTCAGAAGAAAGAACAGTTCCTGCAGTCTCAGGAGTTACTATCTCTAGAAAATATGTAATTATTTTTCAAAAATCTCCTGGAAACCTAAACCAGAACTTTACAAGCAAAATATCAACATATCACCAGCAACCCAAGCAACCAAAAGAGAGTCTTCTTATTGGAAAGTACTGGGTTCTCTTAAGTGTGATAAATTCTACCTGGAATAAAATCATTTTGGTATTTCGAAAAATGACCAATCTACTCTCATCTCACTAACTAAGAAATTCCGTATCTTCTTCCTTTAAAGAAAAGGAACTGGAGCAAAGCCGTGGCAAACAGAACTTCTAATGCTGCCACATTATTATTGCACAGACAGTACACATGGAGATAGAATACCTTGAACAGATAATCACATACACCATCAAGTCATGATTGTGGTGCAGCTGCATGTGCTGGTGGGGGCTGTCTGCCCCCAAGTAAGCATCATTAAAGCAGATCCAGCTTATCTATGACATTGGCTGGGTACATTTAAGTGGGGACATGTTTTTGAAGTATGTAGAATATCTAAGAGATAGAAGAACTACAGCTCTCTAGCACAAGCAGCATAGACTGTAGAAAAGAATACACAGTTTTACTGGATACTAACTTCGACACAAGACTAATGGAAAAAGCCACCGGGTGTGACTGGTTTGCTTCAAATGGAGGTTGATGTTACCAGGTGTATTGGAATTACAGCTTTAGACAGGTCAATTTTGAAGGAGAATAAAGAGTAATGAAGGTAAGTCTCTATATAAATCATCAAAGTACCTGGCAAAAGACTAAAGTATTGAGCTTTATGGTGATGTTCAACATGAAGGGGAAATATGTAACGCGCAATAAAAATATTAAAAGAACAGCTTCAGAAACATGCATACATAAACATTTATTTTCTCCATCACTGCACACAATTTACTTCAATTAATGCTAATGGGAATTTCAATGCACACCAGAAGAAGAATTATACTTCACGGACTCACCAAGCATTATCATGTACTTAACACCTAATATCCTAGCAAAAACAGACTAAAGTCAGAGAGCATATTTTGCTATCCTTAGACCAGTGTCCTATTCTGCAAACACTGACAATGAAATCAATTGAACTGCCCATGAGGTAAGACAGCATAATTTGAGTAGGGATAATAGATTTCATTCCAATAAAAAGAGCTATGTACCTGCTGTAGTATAAATAATTTGTTCTGAAATAAGTAAAAAAAACCCCACTCACGAAAGCCAAGTATTCGTATCTTGAATTAGAAGAAAGCTCAGCTGAGAGAACTGATAATTACCTACCTTTGAACAGCATCAATCAGCAAAACAATTTTAAACACAGTTCTCAGGACTCATATGTACTTAGAGCATAAGTATTTAGGTCTATTTTACGAGATATTCTTCATTCAGAGCAGTGCTCTTAGCTACCTGATCAGGTAGGATCCAGTCCCCCACCTCTCAACCCCCAAATCAACTGGGAGACTTCTTACCAACACTACAGGCACTAACAGATGCCCATGGGGTGGCTGGTGCTAATAGTGTACAGTACAGTCTTCTCTTTTAAAGCAATGGCCAAAATCAACAGACTTCCCTGCAATTCAGTTTAACATATGGAATACAATTGTTTAAAAATTCACCTGAAATGCAATGTTAGAACAAAATTAGATATCTTAAATGAAATTAAACTGTTGTTTAATTCAGGTTCAGGCTTCCAAGGGCAAAGTTATCTTTATCAGAGGTACCTACAACAGAGCAGCACCTCTATACCTTTAGGCTATAGGACACCTCAATCTGTGTGCATTCTCAGCGCTCTCTGTGGGTGAATTTGCATTATTTCTGCAAATCACACATAAAAACTCTGAACATTTAGGGAGCATGTAATCAGTTCTACTGGAATGTTAAGACAAGATGATATAGAACAATGTAACACAGAGTTTGTAGGTCACCCTCTGCATGAAGTCTTTGTGTACCTGTGTGTCAGTATAAAATCCCCTACTATGTAGAACAAAAAAAACCCTAAAAAATATGCTGAGGTCAGATCCTGCTAATAACATGTATCTGTGACTTCAGGTGTAGTCAACTGTGCCATTTAGTCTCAAATGAAATTACATACAAAGGCATAAATAAAATCCTTGTGTTTTTTTACAGTCACGTCATTTTGAATACACATTCCCATTAACTATAATCTCTGAAAAAAAAAAATTGAGATAAAGAAAAACATCAACAAAAGCAAAAACCACATGCTTTTACCTGATCAGCTGTGGTCTCAGAAGGAATCACTAGCACAATATCTCCTCGTTTTAAATTAAGCTCATCACTGTTAGCTGCCTCAAAATCATGCAGAACTTCAACCTAAAGAAAATAACACCACGCATATAGATGTGATCCAAATGAAGACATTTTCTCAACAAAATTATTTGTTAAATCTTGACTGAAAATAAAATCGCCCTTATGCAAACATATAGACAGGTACCTTCAAATTATCACAGAATTACAGAATGCTAATGAGTTGTAATGGACCTTAAAGATTATCTAGTCCCAACCTCCCCTGCCATAGGCAGGAACACTTTCCCCTATACCAGGTTGTTCAAGGCCTTATCCAACCTGGCTTTGAACACTGCCAGGGCTGGGGCATCCACAACCACCCTGGGCAACTTGTTCCAGTGTCTCATAACCCTCACAGTACAAATTTCTTCCTAATACCTAACCCAAATTTCCCCTCTTTCAATTTGTACCCATTATTCCTTGTCCTATCACTACAGTTCCTGATGAAGAGTCCCTCTCCAGCTTCCCTGTAGGCCCCCTTCAGATACTGGAAGGTTGCTACAAGGTCTCCATGGAACCTTCTCTTCTCCAGGCTGAACAGCCCCAGCTTTCTCAGCCTGTTTGTAGAGGAGCTGTTCCAGTCCTCTTATCAACCTTGTGGCCCTTCTCTGGATTTGCTCCAACAATTCCATGCCCTTCTTATGCTGGGGACACCATTACCATATGCAGCACTCCAGGTGGGATCTCACAAGAACAGAATCACCTCCTTCGATCGGACATAAATTGATAATAAAGGCATTAGTTCATGCCAGTTTTTTATGCATTTCCTTAGAAACAGGGACAACTTAAGGATAGTTTCCTTTCCTGAGACTATCAGAGGAAACTTAAGACCCTTTCCCAAGATTAAAAGATCTCAAGGACAGATGATACTGCAACATCCCACTAGTCCTGCCTCTTGGACAAGGCCTGCCACCATCATTCCTCCCATGCAAGGAACTCCCTTTCATTCTCCATTATCATTACGAGATCTGAGAGAGGGGTGGGCAGGATTTCACAAATAAAATTGAGAAAGATTCCCAGGAACTTTAGATTCTCTCATTCTTTTGTTGTGGCCACTGTTGTATCACTCTTCTTGCGAACATCCATAAAAATTCGAGTTGGTCATATAGTACCCACTGCAACAGGTGATCAAAGAGGTGAGTAATGGGAACCCTACTTAATGATTGCCATGGAAGGAGCTCCCACTTACCAGCAGATGGGTATGCCAACAATATCTGCCTTTCAAAGAGGTGATCATTAAAACATTGGCAAGATCAGCATGTCATTGTGAACAGACCATTTGAAGTAAATGGTTTTATCTCCTTAAAAGATAGCTAGTCTAATTTTCTCAAAGCACAGACAGTTCCATGATAACTCTGCAATTATGAAAGTGGCATTGAGAACCAGATCACAAGGACATATTCTGCTTCTCCTTCTCTATGTCTGACCCAAGACAAGGTGATGAAAAATAAAAGATGAACTACGTCACCATGTCTGAGTTGCATGATACTGTTTACCTTTACCCTACCGTTATCCACAAAGTTTGCAGAAAATATTGAGCAATGAGAATAGATCAAAAAGAATGGCATACTTAGGGAGTGCTAGCGGACTAATTAGTTAGTCTGAACTATGCAAATTATAATAGGAAGCATGTAAAGTTCATCCATCCTCAAGGAGCTTTTCTGCTGCTCAGTGATTCTAAATGAAAAGTATTTTCAAAGAACATTGTGAACCAGGTAACCCTGGGGGTTTTGCCAGCCAAGGAAAGAACTTCTCTTATGCCTCATTAAACTCTTCCATTTGATTACCTTTGGTTTATATTATTACTAAAGTTACTGCATGACATTTTGGCTTCATTACCATGAATTGTAGCCATGGGTTTCAAGAGAATCAGTACTTCCACTATAGATTTTCAGGCCAGAAAAATGCCATTTTTTTAGTGATCATAGAATCACAGAATGGTTTGGATTTGCAAGGGACCTTAGAAATCAAGCATATTGTTAGCCAATCAGATATACCATTAGCATATATCAACGATATTCCTGATTAACTATGTGGCAGTGCAGTTTTATTAAATATATTAATTTTCAGCAGTCATCTGGTGAGATTTAAGGGTTCTTGTACTTCAGTGAATCTTACAGCTACATAAGGATATGCACAGCAACAAGCATGCAGAAAATGTATCTTCTCAGACTCCATTTACGAAGCAACAACACAGTATTACAGTTGTAGTTGCATGTATTTGTGTGTGCATGTGGCTGATAAACTAAGAATCCTTTGCCTTCATGAAGTCATGACACTACCTGTGCAGACAAGACACAACTGCAGAAGCTAGGGATATCTAAAAGAAGAATGGAGAAGCAGACCTTATAGAGAAAACCAGGTGGCATTGCTGAAGCTGCATCTTCTGCTGGAACAGGCTGATCCTGAGAAAGTACAGCCTGGATTTCTTCAGCAGGCTTCTGATCATTTCCAGCTTGGGAAGTTTCACTGAGAGAAGTGTCAGTGAGCTGAGTGCCCATCTCTGTTGTGGCATCTTTGGACTCATTCATGATGTTTTCGTGTTCTTCTCCCTCCCCCTCGTTGTTTGATGCTGGCTCTATTACTACTGAAGGGATGCTGCTGACCTTTTCCTGGGGGAAAAAAATACAAAAAACAAACCAACAAACCCCCCGCAGAAAAGAAATGCAAAACTATTTAGTACTTTATTTCAAGCAGGAAAACACTATTGTTTGTTTATTACATAGGGCATATATGGGGATGAGAATTTTTTTTTCTCTACCATGAATTCTTAAGACAGAAAACAGTATTTGTGCAAGAATGTCAACGAATAATCCCTTCCCTGTTATCACTGCTCCCTTTAGTCCTCCTAAACCTACTTTACACATTATTGCACTAAATAATAAAAATTCTCTGTAGGTAGCTTGGGCTTCATTTTCAGTGTTCCTGGAAATTAACAGACCTTTTTCCTTCATTCTGCTCTTTAGTTTCAGGAAGCTTGAGTGAAGCCAGTAGTTCCAGTAGTCATTGTACTGTTTTTATTTGGAAATTGAAGTCAGAAGGATAATAGTGATAGAAGGTGACGAAAGAAGGAAATATAACCTATTTCTCTGACTGAAGCGATTTCTCCTGATTTACAACAACGTAACTGGGAGCAGAGAAAGCAAAAAATCTAAGTAGCATCTGTCCAATAATGAAGCCCAGCAAAAAAAGCATTAAACAAACTTGTTGGAGCACCCAACCTGAAAAAAACATGTTCACTGATCCTCTTCCAGACCATTTTATGCTGGAGCACAGATGAAATAGAATATGTAACGACAACAGGTGGTAATAACTGGCTGCCCAGCTACAAGGTCTGCTCTAGTAGGTGTTTGCCAGATCCTCAGAAGTTGCAGAGGAAAAGGCAGCAGGCCAGATATGGATACATGGCTTGACCACATGACTTACAGGAGACAAAGTAATGCTATTGATAGGACATGGTGCCAGGATAAAATAAAAATCCAAACGTTTCTCTGCCTATTTCTCCAGAAGGCCCTGTTATGTTATGTGATAAATGTCGTCTCCACAGAGGGGTATAGAGAGACAACAGTGGGGGAGACCCCAAACAATATGCTGTCCATCCATGCTGCTCACAGGGCCATCATAGGAGCCATCACAGGGCCATCAAGTCCCATCTCCACAAGCCTAGTAGAGTACAGAGACACAAAGACAGGCACAACCCAAAGTAAGGAATTAGAAGAAAGGATACCCTGTGTGAGACCTTCCTAGGGCTATCCCAAGAGAACATCAACCTTGCTACTGGTTGAACCTGTACTGGTTGAACCCAATGGCACAGAGCTGCAGTAGCTTTGCCTCTCTTGGGCTGCTGAATCTGTCCTGATTCCCCTAACACACTCTCCCATGCACTGACATGAGTTACCTGAGACACATCAGCCTCTTTTTCTTCTCCCTGAGGTTTGTCACCTTCAGCAACATCCTCCTGCTCAGTGGTGGCAGCTCCTGCAGCACTGTCTTCTGATGCCGCAGTCCTCTCACCAGCAGGTACCACCTAAAAACAACAGAAGAGAGGGACCTTTCAGGACAGGAGTTACAGATACTTGCTGGAGAGAACATGGACCAGCCTCTGCTCTGTGGCCTCCCTGTGTGATGCTGACCTATGGTCTTGAGTTCACTGGTGTTCCTCCTGATTCACGGAGAAGAGCAGCGCTGGGGACAAGCTTGTTCAGAGAAGCTGATTAACAGGTGGGAGAGAGACTTTTATGAAACCTCACCAGGCAACATTTAGCAGAGTCCTCAGGTGTTATGAGTGGAGTAATTGTTTGTCAAAGCTGTTTTCCTTCCCTTGTCTTCCACCTGTACTGTGGAAGAAATTTACCACTGGTTTCTGCAGAGGAGGAGGAGCTTGCAAACTGTCCAGGGGTCCACAGGACCCTCCTAATGGAATCTGTTCTTGGGAAGAGGCTTCAAGCCTTCTCTAGCTAGTCACCTACCTCTAGACCTTGCCCGGCTTCAAAAATCTTGTAATCTTAATTACATATTCCTTTCTAACAGAGAGACTTACAAATCAGGCCATGTCAGCAGAAGTAAATATATCCTACATCTGGATAAATATCAGAAAAAATATAACCACAAAGATCTATAGTTATGTCAGTATAAAAAGATACATAAAAGCCTATTCAGTCTGGCTGTGACTGAATAATTTCTGATCAGCCTGTGTTGAGAAGTTAATGCATGATTTATTCCAACTCTTGAAAGGTGGATAGAAAAGTACCTGCCTACTACTAGATCAATGTTTAATCCTTTATCCAGCAGAAACTGTTACTCGTTGTTGTGGGTAACTCAAAAGGTTACTGTATTCCCTATCTATCTGCTTCCCAAATTGTCACTGTCTCTTTAAGACCCTGCAGCTAGGAAAAACTAGGGAGGGATGCTACGGTGGGCATTATTAAAGTCTGCTCTAGCAGGCAGCTTGTCCTCTTTCGCTGCGTGGTTTTTGCTTTGCTAGCTGCTTGGTCTTTGCTTAAGCAGAGGCTTCTCCCTTTTTGGGTTCTCTTTTCGTATTTTCGTCTTCTTCTTCCTTGCCTTGGAGAGACTGCAGTTAGAGGCTTTGAGTTGCCTTGGGACGAATTCCGCAGGTGCCCGTCTGCAGAGTTCAGGTATTGCGCCGACAGTAGCGGAGCAGCCCTGGCTCTGGCTCAGGTTGTTGTCAGCCATGACTGGTTCCCGCCCAGCTGCTTTGCCTGGCCCTGCCTGCCCTGCTGTCTCCTCCTGAGGAGGGCACTGACCCCAGATGGGCCATCGGGTCTTCATCTGCCGCTGGAATTGCTCCATGAGCTCCTGCCTTCCTCAAGGCACTGAAGGAAAACTCTTTTCGAGGTACCAATGTCACGCCACAGTTAGCGGAAATCTCTCCGATCTCCAGTGAACAGTCTGATGCTCTTTGTTTCCTCAGTTTGATGTTTCCCCTGTGGATGAGGCTAACTCCACTACCTGAACTCAGCAACTGTTCAAGGGCACTCTTCACACATTGTTTTTTAGCAACATTAAATATTCACCACTACTCCTACTTGCTGCTATTAATTGATGTGATAAAGAAATCCTCCTGGAATCCTTGAAGACAGAAAATATCATACGGACTTACTGAAATCACTGGGGAACTTTAATTTAAATTGAAACTGCTGCTGCTGAAGGATGTAAAAGGAAATAACATTGTAAAAGGAAGTAACATCAACAGATAAGGTCAGATGTTGACATTTTCTCCTATAAGGCATGAAAGTTTGCCACTCATAGCATTACCTATTTTAGCAGCCTTGACTCAAGAAGATATACAAATAAATGATGAATGTTAAAGTCCTGGAAGAGGCTAGTAGAAAAGAGTGGGAATAGAGTGCACATCAGATTGATTTTACACCATGCATTTCTAAGAGCATGCTGCAGAAATTGGTCTTGCTGTCTGTTCTGATTAGGATCAACAACTTCTTTTCTATTTATTGGATTTGTATAGCCCATTTTATTTCACTAAGGAGGAGAATACTAATTTACATGAATTGTCTCACAAACGCCCCACAGTGAAAGGGTGACACTATCACAGCCTGCAGTCATGAGTCACTAAATGTATACCACAGCTCACAATCACACAATCATTTGTTCTTGTGTCTTAAGAGTATAAAACCAATAAAAGCTAGATGATTAAATAAAGCTTTTACAAAAAGGCATGTGAGGTAGCACAGAATGAACCTCACGATCAGCTTCAAATATCTGATTAGTACTGAAGAGAAAAAAAAAAGGCGGGAGGTTGAATTCATATCCAGCTCTGTTGAATCACATCCTTGCAGATACAGCTACTTGTATTACCTTACGTCATATTGAAAACCAATCCTACAAATCTCTTTTATATAGGTAATTAATAACATTAGCCAGTCTAATAGTATTCCAAATTAGCTATCTCTAGCAGTATTATTGAAATTTGGACAGCTGTCCCATTACACCAAGCACACAGGGGAGAAAGAAAGGATCATTAAGTATAATGAAGGGTGTGACAGAACCAGTCGACTGTTTTAATTCACAGACGTGAATTCTTCTTTAGCCAGGATGCAGCTGATCCACACAATTGTACTCTCATTAACATTGCTTTCAGCTCAACACAACGCCACAGATTCAGCAGTAGCGATAATGAGACCAGGAAGAGGAGAAGGAGTACCAAGCCTGCTGCTGGGGTCTGCCAGAGGAGCTCCCTGAGCTACACGGGTCTTCCAGAGCAGAAGTTCTTGCCCCATGGCTCGATTTAGAACAGGAATGGGTAATTTTTATGACAGTTGTTTATAATCACAGCTAAGCTAGCTAATGTCAAGAGAGACCAATCATCATGCTTTAGGGAATGCATCACTTGCAAAGTCTTGGAAGATTCTGAAGTAGTACTGAAGAATTTGTTATGCAACTTACAGAGTATCAAAGGCACCACGCTCCATTAACAGTCAAATATTGGCTTAGCAAATAACTTTATCTCTTATGGCAGCTCTTCTGCATACAGTAATACTGTTTTAAAAAGCTGTTTTAAACAGAACAGGGGCAAATTCACTCTCAGATAAGAGAGTGGACAAGTAGCATTAGAATAAAGGGGGAAGATTTCAAAGACTTAGCCTTGGTGCTAGCACAACAGTGAGGTATTTCTTGCATATTTCTTCTTGAACCAGACTTGTTGGGAGTGACAAGGCAATGCTAGAGGAACAACACAACACTCTCTTGCACTGTGTCCACACCGAGCTGGGCTTGATCTACCACTCCCACTTTGCACTTTCTTTCTATGCAATTCCACTGGCTTCCATGTGGATGTGGCAGCGCTGGTGAGGAATACAGCACCAGTGAGTCTCAAATACTCTTCCAAGTAACACTGGTATGCCCTACAGCCACAGATATATCCTTGGCTCTAGCAGACCTAATGCTGTTTTACAGCAGGATAATGAACCTAAGCTTGGACAGCTCAACTTAGCATGTTCTGAAACCAGTTCGTTACCTTTTTGTACATATCATGGCACCAAAATGAGTAACAACAAAAAAGAAGGTTGCCAGCACATTGAGATACAAATCCTGAGTGATTAATAACTAGGAGTTATTTCCCAGTCCCTACTTCTATCCTGGAGTTTAATATGCAGTCATTCCTCTTGTGCTGCCCTCTGTGCACGTTTGAACACACTGTAATTTCACTTTAGCATACAAGGATTCAGAGTAAGTACATTTATCACCCCTAAAGAAATATAAGCAATATGCAATCATTCAAGTCCACATATGCACAGCCTAAAGTATGTCACTGAGCTTTTCTTTTGCTTTGTAATTTGATTTTAACTGTAACTAACTTGATTCCAGACTGTGCTTTAGCAAACCAACTCATAACATGATTATTTCCAAGTATCTGTTTTAGCTCAGGGCATACTGTGCTAGGAAAAAGAAATGATTAATCACAGGATTTCTTTACAAAGAAATTTACAGAAAGGCTAGGTAAACAAATATACAGAAATTGTAAAAGCTACTGGGAATCTATGCAGTGTATTTACAAACGTCAATAGAAACCCTCATACCTCCTTTAGCCATGGAGCTGCTTTGTTTGCTGCCCTGAAATATTTATTACTATAGTGCTGCAACAGGCAGTTTCTAAGATAAATCCTGCATTGAATGAGAGGTGATCTGCTAGAATATATGCCATGGGTGCAGATATATCTGTGCATTGTTAGACTTAGATACCACAGCTAGGTCACAGTTGCATTGTATTGGCCTGCTTATTGATGACATGCAAATGACAAATTTTTTGCAGTGGTTCTCTTGAAGATATTAAAGCACAACCATACGCGAGTCTATTCATATGTACCTCGCTTTCCTTCTCAGCAACTCCAGTTGTCTCCTTATCTCTTGCCTCGACACCCTCCTGTATAAAAAGGAAATATGGTCATCACCTTACTCATGCTGAGGTAATGGCTGCAGAGAAATTGGTATTAATCAAGCTAATGGACGCATGCCATGTGTGGGATGCAATGAAATGAATGGCTAAATGAGCTAGTATATACTATCAAGCAGAAAGATACTGCCACATATAATCTGAAACAGAAGTCTTTATATGCTAAAAAAACCCCTTTACATATGTCATCATCATCACACTGGAAGTGTTAAGGACAATTTTACTTACTTTTACTACCAGTATTCTCATAACTGCACCAGCTTTGAAGAATTGTTTAGTAAGCAATCTTGCAGTTTCCACCAAGCTCAAATTTCTCCCACCTGTGACCCAAATTGTTTCCATTATCACCTGCTGCTGCTCCTGTAATTCACCAGGGCCTCAGTGTAAAATTCATAAAATACTTCTTCCACTCATGTTGGACTGCAGCTCATTTAAAGGGGCTGTTCAAAAGATGTGGGTCACAAAGTTCTTTTTTTTCTTTTTTTTTTCTGCAGAATCACCTTACTTTAGGTCCATATCCAGTGGTACATGCAGCAGGTGCCCGACATTAAAAAAATCAGACATCAGTGGTTTTCCAAATCTGACACCCATTTAGGTGTTCAAACGATTGAATGCACTGACCAGTAACAAGCTCCTCCCAAATAGTACTTTTTACTTGTTACCAGAACCAGGTCCTTTTCTACAAAAGGTCAACAGTCAAAATCACTAAAATTCAGGCTTGGTTTGGAACAGCTGGAAGAACTTTTTTAGCTGTTCAGGTTTGACTCTCCGCAGACATGGTTATTTCTGAAGACATCCTGCTAAGCAAAAACAAGTCAAAGCCCCATTATGGAAATCAATTTCGCTAATAAATTTTGACACAGCTAGGTCAGATTTTTCCAGAGAGTTGTAAGGGTGAAGAGAAGTTATGTAAACATACTTGGGGACATGGTATACTGGAGTGTCTGCTTTGGCAGTCAGAAGCCAGGAAACCTCACATACTCAGGCTCCAGCTACTTGCCTTCACACACACAGCTGTCAGGCCAAAATTCCTTAAAGTTTCAGCTGAAATGGTTGCATGTTTCTTTTTTAACAGAAGAATGCTGAGTTACATGTAAACTTCATATCACTCTTTTTTTTTTTTTTTCTACTCTAACCTAGTATTGCTTGCAGTCAGTCATAAGCCCCAAACATGCCCAGATGCCAAGACAGGGCAGTTGCTGACAGAAGTGTTGCCATAGAAACCTCTTACAGCCTTATCCCTATTAAAATTGCAGTGTTATATAACCTTTTAAAAAATTATTAATTCCCTTTTTTTTTTCTTAAAAGTTGCCAAGCCTCTGCTACGTGGTCTTCAAATTTATAGTAAGTTTGAGGAGACTGTAGAGGGTCTTAAATAGAAAAAAACAAATATCAACAGCAAAATATAAATACTTCATGCTCTAGTGATGCATGCACGCACAGAGCCACCCAGAGAAATTTCTTTTTATTTTTTTTGTAAAGCAGAGATATACTGCTGCCCATAAAAGCTTTATGTCCAGCTGCAAGTCAGTACACAGATGACTTACCTGCTTTTACTATTAAAAAGTGCTGAATTTCAGCTAGCAGCTGTATTTACAATTTGTCTTCAGAAATTAGTATAATCTTGCACTTCAAAGTCAGGAACATGTCCGCCTTTTCCATTTTCTTAATAGTTCCCTGGCAATATTCTCTGGTAAGAATCCCATCAGCCCAGCTTCAGATATCTTTGCAGAATGATTTAATATATACATATGCATATTTTTAAATAAGAACTGTTTTCCAGATTAACTGAAAGCACAGTTTTGGTTGGAAAGGTGAAAGTAAGGAGAGCTTCTCTTGCTTCCCAAAGCTTGAGCTTTCCTGAAGCTAATTTGACTATTGTGTACTAGTCAATTTAGTAGCATTTTGCTTTTCTGATTAGCTGGAAGCTGGGATTTTGTGGATAATGGAGTTTGAGAAGAGAGGCATGATAGCAAAAACTGTATCATTTTTAGAGCATGAAACCCTAGTAAAAAGGATGACTGGAATAATATTAGGAAACTAACACCCTGGTTCCAGAAAGAAAAATCTGCTTCTGCAGACTTCAGCAGAAAGACACTATTCTACATCAGTTTTCTCCTGTAAAAGAGAGCCATATATTTTTAATGGCCTTATGCTCCAATTTTTCACCCGCACTTAGCTTCACACTCAGAATCTGGACACAGCTGACCGCTCTTCTGTATCTAACCATTGTATTGCTCTCCCAAACGACATGCTCCACCATTTGGGCACTGTGAATTGTACCTACAGTGGGACTGAACCCTAATTAGACACTCTTGGTTGCAGGCTGTTCCCTGGCCTCTGCTGTACTCGCTCAGTGTCTGCAAAGAGCTTCTCAGGAGGTAGCTTCACGTATGCTTATATACTCCTCTGAAAACCACAGTATTTAGCTGAGTGTCTGACTGCTTTAATGGGAGAACATCAGAGTCCAGGCAGGCATCAGATCCAAAGCACTGAGCAGCTCTTTCCAAACCAGTAAGTGCAGTGGAAGTAGAAAGGCTGATCTCCAAGCGCTGTATCTCACATGCAGGTGAAGAAGAAAGGGAAATAACATTTCATAAGCATTCACTTTATTATGATGTCCTCACGTCATCTTTGCTTGAATGTGAAAAATTGATGTGGTGAGAGCGGCAGTATTATTTGAAAAAGAAATAAACCAGGGTTAATGCATTATATCCTTTAGACTATCCTTTGGATTTACAGCTGCCTTGGGGATGCTATAGAAACAGGAAAACAACTCTTTCTGTGTGGAGAATTCCATGCACAAACTGTTTACCATGGTTAACTTTTCTTCTGTTGGCACACATAGTCATCCTGTCCCTTTAACTACCAGACATTTTATCTCTTCCCCAAAAAGGCTCAACTGTTGAGAGCTACTAATAAAACTTTATTTGTTCTATGGCATTGGAGATCTGAAAGACCAAGACAAAAAATATATAAAGAGATCCTAGGCAGCAATTCTGATGAGCTCTTCTAATGAAATTTTGGCAATCTTGATCAGGCAGACTATGAAACAGCAAGTAACTGAATCCAAAATGCCCCGACAGGCAAGTGGTATCCCATCCCTCGGACCATTCTCTCTGTAATTTAAAAGAACACCCTACCAGAAAATTTACTGTGAAGTTTCTATATTGAGGAATCCATGCCATAAATTTTCTGGATTAACGGGATGTGACAGGAAACTTACCACAGAAAAACTGAACTGAGGACTGGCTGTCACTCAAAACTGGAAGCAACTAAACTTGATAAAAGATTCCCAATGAAGCAGTATCTATTAATATTTTACAACTCTACTTTTAAAGGAAACTGTCACTCATAAAGCAAATGAATGTAGAACTGAACTGCTGCTGGGAAATGACATGAAAACTCTTCTTTGCAAGTCTTGGAAAACTCTCCCTGAAATAAAAACCTCTCAGAACCAAATGCAGTCACTCCATTTCAGGCATTTTTAAAATCAACACTTTGGTTTTTTTCCCAAATTAGAAAGGACAATATCACTTTGAATTAGCAACAAAACACCAAGAACAAACCTAATTAAAACTGTTTAACTTCTACTTAATGCCTACATTCTTCCTCTTGGATTGCTCTTAAATTGTCTGTCTCTTGCACTGTTTCTCTCTGCCTCTCTCCCAATAGCTCTGCACTCCTGACTCAGCCAGAGCAGCTGACAACAGACCATGGACCCTGAACTTCTCAGCAGCAAAACGGATCAACTGAAAAGGTCATGCCAGCCAGCAAGCAAATGCATGGTGTTGCAGACAGAGACTGTTTAATTAGTGCTTTAGATGTGCAACAGGCTTCAGAGCATAGCTTTGTCTTAGTGCAAGACAAAAATGCTCCCTTTTGGAAAAATGGGGAACTTCTTTTAAATTTTTTTTTCTTCAAAATAAAACCACCTTTCTGGCTTCATTAATATCTGTTCTTCCAGATTATTCCCTGCCATGCACTCATGGGAAGAGAAGAGCTCTAGATCAAAGACTGATTTCCCATCCCTTCTCTCTCCACCTTCCCTCCCACCTTCTTTATTCCAAACCATCACATCTGCATGAGGCATTTTTCTCAACAGTTTGACAAAACAATGTGCCTCAGATAGGTTATTTCATTTTTTGCCTTCCTATAGAGTTGACAATATGAACTGAAAACACATAGAAGGGAAGAGCCTTGTCTACACAGATCATGAAGCTTTCTTCATCGAGTTATGTTAGTAGAAGGGGATGATACTGAAATAATTTGCTCCAGTGTGCACCACAGAACCAAGCAAAAGTGAATTAAAGTATGAAACAAATACTCAAAGTTCATGCAAGTGTAATCAGAACTAAGCCTAAACACAGTTCTCGGGAACACACTGTGACTGCTTCCCTCCATAGGTCCAATGCTGCTAGGCATCCCCAGAGAACGGGTGAGGTTGGACAGAGACAGGTACTGTCTGCCCTTTCCCCCAAAGTCCTGCAGAACAGCCCATCTAGCACTGCCCATCTTTCCTTACACAATAAATTATTTTTCCTCTGTTAGGAACAGCTCAGCAGCTTGATATCTGATAACTGGATATCTATCCATGTTCTCTGCTGTCACATTTATAGGTGCATCTACAAATACTTCCACTTTCTTCAGCTAATTCGCATCTACATTAGCTTAATATTGATATCCATATGGCAGTGTATCAAGTGCTTACTGAAAACCACCTAATTTTATGGTCACCTGGGTATCATCGTCCCTGCTTAGCAGCAGAAGACACACAAGGTCTCCCCCCAGGCCAAGTGCAGCTCAGCAAGCTTAAACCTCCTCTTCTAAGAACACTTAAGGCACCAAACTATGCTCGATAGACAAGAGCACAGCTATGTATCTTCCACCTGCTTCTGTGGCAGAGGAACTGATCCAAAAAACAACCCCTTTTTTCCATCCAGTTCTTCAGTAGTAATCTTCATGTTCTACCAGCAACCCATGAGAGCCTTTGAACATGTTAGTGTCTTGAGGAAAGCATGAAAGATGTCAGACTACAAAAACAGATGCAGTTTTCCTCCAGGGTTTCTTAGCCTGTCGGTATCATCCACCACCACCATCTTCTGACAGCAGTGTGTAGGAGAGGAACCTCAGTTGGATAAAAAGAATATGCACTGAGATACCTGTATAAAAAGGGATGCTAGTCAGCAGGAAAACCTCATGCCTACTGTCTCAGAGCACCTCTTAATCTGTAGTGATGTTGGATGCCCTGCCTTCTTCTTTACGCAGAGCTGTAATTTCTTATTCATTTCCTAAATGCTGACATGTAAAAAGTCTTCAAACTGGTGTTTGGTGTCCTCTCTTTGGCTCACAACTGGCTTCTAAAATGGTGAGCCTTGTAGACATATTACAGTAACTTTTTTCTGGAATTTTCATGCTCTAGTAAGGACCTGTATCTCCATACAAGATGTACATTGGCTTAGTGCTTGAAGTGAAATGAGAAAACTGCTAATAATGTCATTTAAAAATGGCATCAATTCTTTCCCCTTCTGAAGTTCATCTGGCATCAAACAACCTGTGAAACCACAACCACTCAGCCAAACTTCAGTCTAAGATGCCAAACGTAAGAGGAATGACATTTTAGGGCTGAAAGGAGGACATGCGCTGGAGAGGCATGCTGTGACACAGCTGGGCACCGGGGAAACTAACCAGAGAGGATGACAGTGGAAAGGATGGCTGAAATGCAGCAAGCACATTCACCATAACAAAAGGTGGCTCTGATGAGGCCCAGGAGGCGGCATGGAGGACAGATCACTCACCACAGCCTGCTCTGCTGGCTCGGCAGGCTCAGCAGGGACGGCCTCCTTTTCCACAACAGCAGCAGCAGCAGCAGCAGCAGCAGGGGTCTCCTCAACCTTAGGTTCCCCAGGTGGAGCTTCTTCAGCCTCAGTCTTTTGTTATAGATTTTTAAGTAGATAGTGGAAAAATTGTTGAGGAGCATATGATGTCGGGGAGGAAGAGGGAGAAAGGGAACTGTGCCTGGCACAGTGTTGCTTCAGGCTCAGTCTTGCCAGGCTTTGTCCCCAATAAAAGACAGCATGTAAAGGGCATTCTCATCATCAATGTTCTATATGTAAAATGAGCCAGTCCTACATGCCTTCCTCACAAGGAAAGAAATAGCTTCCTGAGTTACAGGAGAGGTAATGGAAGTGGGGGGAAAGCACTCGCTTTCCTCAAAAATGCTCCAGAAACTGCTGGCAAGGCCAGAAACTGAAACTTGCACCCATGTGTACCAACCCTGGTCTTCAAATATGAGTTTTAAAAATTACCTCCTCCTCCCTAGTTCTGTCTGTTCTCAGACAGTATAGTTCCTCCTCCAATGAGGGTAAGAAGCAATGAACAGAGAGTGAGACTCTAACAGTTTTTATATGCACAAAGACTAACAACGACTGATTGAATTCTAGCAATGAATTCTAGCAATCATCCCTGGTTTCTTATTAAAATGCATTCTCTCTTGAGCTGTCAGTCACCTACAAGGCACTCATTCACCAACCCACTATTGGGATTTCCACCCTTTTAAGTTCTGGCCTCAGCTTGTTTTCCAACAAGAGGATCTATGAAATATCATCAGCCCTGCAATATATTCAGTCTTGTAGCAAAATAGCTCACAGCAGAAGTGTGATCTCCAATGCAGACATTACTCTGCAAAACATGCAAAAAACAAGGTGGGAGCTCCAAACTGTGCTCAGCACATTTGATTTATAAAGATGGCTGACTCAACCAGATAGAATAACCCCAGTAGATTAATTTGCCATGAACAAATTGCTCAGCACAATATGAAGCTCAAAAGCAATTGCTTCGCAGTTGATAACAGGCTGCTGGCTAGAATGTGGTATCTCCTGTGATGAAGAAACAGCTTCCAGGAAATTGTTTAAGATGCTCAGATCTTCTCCTCCTGACATTTTTCACGAAAAAAACCCCTATAGCCTCTCAATTCTTTGCTCATATATTCCTTAAGCAGGCTGATTTTTAATGAGGTACAGAGAAGTTTGCCTATGCAAGATCTTCAGGATTTGGGACAGCATTAAGGAGCATTCACTCATTGTATATTATACCATACTGTGCAAAAATCTTTCTGTGCAGTGTATTAATGACAGCTCTAGAGAATTTCGTAAGAAGAAATAGAACTGAAATGAGAAACACAAAGTAGATTTATCCCACGAAAGATGACTAATGAGTTTCCTGATGTTTAATGCTGGAAGATTCTTTCAGACTTAAAATCACAAGTAACATAAAGCAGATTGCAATGATGTGCTTCAAGTCACTTGCTGAAAAGCGTACTTCAGACAAGTTACCACACTGCAGCTACAAGTAAAAATACTCTGACAATATTCAGTAACCATCATGAACACAAACACCACATTAAATAACATTAAATATCACCCTGCTGCTATTATGTAACTATAGCACTCACCCAGCAATGCTGTTATTCTCATCCTTGCTCCAGGCTAAGCAAAGACTGTAAGAGAAGCTAAGAAACTGCCTGGATATGATCACTTCCAAAAACATTGTCCCCTCCTTAGAAGTAGACTGTGCCTACTATTAATATGGTGGTGAGTAGATAAAATTACAGCAATTTTGGAGATATGTAACAGCCATCACATACTATCACGTACTTGCTGTACACTGGACCATAGTAATTTCTTAAATGCAATACATGAACAAACTGTTTGACTACACCTTTATAAAATAAACATACCTTACAATATTATGGTTTTCTTTTCTTTTGCTCTGTGCTATCCTTGTGAAAGATTGTTTCAGTGAGTAAGGATTTACAGCTACAATGATATCACCCACCAGCTCTTCCAGGTGGAAGAATTGCATAACGTGGTGTGATTTAAAGGACGGAAAACCAAAAAAAGTGAAAATATCTTTGTACAAAGGAAAAATCGTACCCTTTTTGACACGACATTTTAAAAGGAACCAAAAGCCACCACTTACCAAAGGCTCTCCCACATTCTCATTTGATTGCACTGTAAATGCAGAGATATCCTAGATATAGAAATGAAAAACAACAATGTAAAAATATTTGAGAAAGGATATTTGCAGGTGTCCATCAAAGACCTGATTTTTTAATGGTTTATTCAGGTGAAGCCACTAAGTACATTCACATAGGATAAGACGGCAAATACAACTTAACTAAAAATTATTTTTAATTTTTATTTATTTATCTGAGTACTATTAATATTAAAACCATTATTTTTTCAATTTTATATTCAATGTTTCAAAACCAAGATTTTTTACCACACTAAAGGTAGTGAATACAAGTGATTCACACCCTTCATTAAATACATGTGATTCACAAGGACTTCGTTTAAGGTGCAATGCACTTCTAAGTTGTGGAACTCCTTTTTGCAGTCCACGCATGGCTGTGCCTGGAGAGTATGCCAGCTCTAAGCTACTTTCTTCTTGATCATGGGCTTTTATTTGAATAATAACTACAGTAATTACAAATACCAAATTGTACCTGCTTTAAGAAAAGTAGAAAAATAGAGGTGTTTTCCAACATCTCCCTCATTCAGAACCAGTTAATTTGCAAAATATTGCTGGGCCAAATTATATTCCTACCACAGAGGAGACAGAAAATACTTATTTTCTCCAGACAAACATTTTGCCTTAATTATTAGAGCCTTGTGCTTTGCCCCTTCCATTCAGATCCTTTACTGAACTAAATGTCCTGGAGCAGAATGGTTAATCACTGGAAGAGTCATTTCCATCCTTGTATAAGCTAAGCCTTTTGGGTACTTTTAAAATTTGGTGTACAGGGAGTGCTGTGGTTGAGCCAGTCTCTAAGAAAATGCTGGAAAATAATGAGGCTCCAGATTATCCACCTGAAATTTGGGATCTTGACACAGCCCTGGAATCTGAAAGCATAAACATGGTGTCTTTACGTGCTGTATCTCTGTGATACACACCACAGACTCACCATCAGCACTGCAGCAAATAAATAATTTAGGTTAAACTTTGAGAGTAAAATACATCTTAACTGAAAATAAAGATGAAGAAAAAAATAAAACTCACTACATATTTACACAGAGAGTCACTGAAAATAGGTGAAATGGAAAATCTGCTTTACAGGATTTTGGGATTGTGAGAAAAATAATCCACAAAAGAGCACAATAAAAAAGCTAGACCAGCCATTTTAGGAGGAAATAGCTGTCTCACTAAGGTAGTCAGATTTTTTGCTATTAGACTCAGTCAGGCCAAGAGTATTAGAATCTTTCTAGCAACATCTAAGACTTTTCGACAACAGACAAGGTCTGGATTTGAGACAGTACGATGTTGCTATGCAGCTTGTCTGTAGAACAGACCTCTTGAATTTGTAAAGCCAGTTCTAATGCCTTCCTAATAGCACAGAAAAAAATTATATCAAAACCTGTTTATTTCTTACCTGTGCAAATCCATTAAATGCTGTGGTGGATGCCTAAGTAGAAGTGAAGATCAGAACAAATTATCATTTGTTTACTAAATCTGAACATGAGTCAAAACATTTTTATTTGCAAAATAAAAATGTAGGCCAGACATAAAAAAAAAAAGGAAAAAAAAGAAAAAAAAGAGAGAGAAAAAATAATAAAATGAAGGGTAAGGCAGCAAGAAATTTGGCAACAGTGCTATTTGATAACAGACATTATAGGCTTAAAGAAAATGACAAAAAGAAAAAGCAGAGTACCTTAAACATTTTTAAAAAACAATAATTAAAAATGACCAGGTGCATTTAAAGATCTACAGATAAAACACAAAAGCTGCCAGACACAATGTGTCATTCACATTGAAGTTCAATGCTTCATTCACCATTTTGAAATGCATTTTTGTCAGCCTGCTTGAAGGGCTGAAGGGCATCACACTATGAAGAGTTGCATGGCAATTTTTCAAAAAGAGAATAGCATGGGCTTAGGAAGGGCAGTAGGAAACACACAAATGGAATGTTTTTAAACAACAAGGTTATGCATGGCCTAAGGAACTCTTTGTCTAGACTAGGCTACACACTGGGGTAGGTACCTCTTCTTTATCAGCCTCAATTTCCTGGTACAACAATCCATATCTCCGGTTAGCAATTTCATCTTCAGATAAATCTGAGTTGTTGGTCTCATTGTCTTTAGGACTAGTTGAACTCTCGGTGCTAGCATTTCTGGAATTTCCCATTTGAAACAGAGACAAGGGTCTAGCTATCTCCTTGCTCAGTCCAGGATTGCTAATGCCTGCCTGCTCCCCAGGCAAACCTTGTTTTACTGGTGTCTCCTGAATTACATGGCTTGTGCTTGCACCTACTTCCCCCCAGCTGTTATTAGTAGCTCCTAGGTCTTCTGTAGACCATTTATTACTAATGCCTAACCAAACATTTTCCATGTTACCTTCCTCTGAGTTTTGCTGCTTGGGGAAAAAGGGCCAATTATCCAGTCCATTGGCTTGGCTATCTGACAGACTAGAAAAACCCCAGGAATCATTAGTAACTGTTGGATCCCAGTTTGCCAGCCAGGGCTCCGTTTCCAAGGCTTCAGGAACACCACTGCTAATCACTTCAGTGACTGCTGTTGCTGTCCTACCTGTCATTTGGTCATCTGCATTATCTAGGCAAGGATTATCACAGCTTGCGCTAGCAGCATCGGCTGCCTTGGGCAGCAATGCCCACTGTTTTTCAGCAGCAGCTTGACCTTTAGTACCAGTACTACCATTTGGGAGGTGGCTGATGCTATTATCTTCAGTTCCTTTACCAGGCTCTTCTGCACTGAATAATTCAGCATCACACAAATCACTTCCAGTATCTGAAGGGTTCTTTCCTGTGTGATCAGTTATCTCTAGGTCATCATGTGCCCTCATGTTTATACACTCCACGGATGTACTCTGTCCAGTACCACTGTCAGTTTGGTCTAAGGCCTCCTCAGATGTATTTTCATGGTCCTCATCCCAGATACCAAGGACTCTCTCAGGTTCAGCATCAGTGCTTTCTATAGTCTTACAGTTGTACACCACTGTTTTGTCCCCACTTTCCAGCCCTGTGCTCAACGATGGTATTTGTCTATCTGTCTCCTCAATGACATCGACCTGTTTGAATTCTTCTTCTGTAGAGTGTTCTAGGTTAGCATCACTAGCTCTCCCAGTATCCCCATAATTATCTTCAAAGTCATGTAAATTTTCTACCTCTGTGCTGACTAAAATTTCAAGATCTGATTTTGCCAAACCCTCATGAAATTCTGCCTCACTGTTTCGTTTGAGTTCACAACCTTGCTCTTCCAGTTCCTCTGTACCTTCTACCTCCTTGTAGAGGAGTACTGTACTGTACTGTACAGTACTGTACCTCCAGTCTCTACCTTTTCACTTGGCTTGACACCTGCCCACTCGTCTTCCTCATGCTCTTCCTCTGCCTTTTGCACATCACATGGGAGGGGTTCATCCAACAAGCTATCAGTTCCCAGCATGGGTGTCTCAAAACTGGTTACGTTCTCTAAAGGCTGATTGGTCACCACATCTTCCCACACGACATTTTTGGCATCCAACTGGTCCTCCAGTGAAGTCCTCTGGTTTTCGCTTACAGAAGCTGACCCTGGTGCGGCATCCTCCTGCTCACCTACTGCAGGCCAAACACTAGCAGGCAGAGTACCCGTGGATTCGCTTGAGGTTTGCTCTGCCCTGGGGAAAAGCAAAGAACTGCCTGCAGTAATTTCCTGGCTGATACTGGGTGTGCTAACATCTAGGCCCCAGTTGAGTGAACCTAGATCAGTTTGAGATCTGTTAGTATCTTCTGATGACCCACTGTTTGGGGTTTCCTCCATGATCAGGTTACACAGGGAAAGACTTTTTGAAGAATCAGGCTTTAAGCAGACAGAAAAGCAAAGAAAAAACACAAGATGAAAAAGATAAAGGCGGACTTGATGAGAAAACACAAAATTTATATTTTACAAGAGCAATTTTAATCTAAAGAATGAAGTGACTAAATTAAGCAATTTAAGGAAAAGCTATGTGGTTTGCAACATCTCAAGGCAATAAATTGTAATGCAAAAGAGCAGCACTGATACACAAAACCAGAAAACTGTATATTACACCACAGTGATTACAGAAGTCTCTAGAGTGGTTGCGATTTTGGGGGGAGGTTTGCTTACCGGCTGCACCAATTCGCTGCTTGTCTGTACAGAAGGAATTCATATACATAAAACACAGAAAAGAAGAACATGATGTACTTTGATACAGCAGCAGTTCATTAATTAGCAGTTCTCTAACCAGCTGTAGTTACCAAATCAGGGTGGGGAAGGAGCAGCACGTCCTTTCCTGCCACTCCACCCAAGACTAATTCCAGGCCTGTGAATTTTAAGCCTCTGTATCACATTATAAAAAAAGTTCTTCAAGTATGTTGAATATTGATCACTTCTTGCTTCCCCCTGTAAGTCACTGACATTTTTATTTCAAACATTTAGCTATGAAGTACACTAGCATTTTTAAAAAATACAGTGAAGATGAAAATAATTATAATACAGAATACATACATAACATTAACAAGCTATAAATAAAACTGTGCCAAAAGAAGACATTGATAAAGCTATCTAATCTAAGTTTAGAGCAATACATTCTCAACATTTCTGGGTTATTTCACATGGTCTAGATATTTGCAGCCTTGAAATTTTGGCTAGCCTACATACTTGACTGTTTTTATCAAGCTTTATTTAACCTCACTCAATATAAGGAGATGAGCATTTAATATACATCACGTGTGTAATGTGTTCACAAAACAGTGCTGCGAATCTGAATATATGACAAACATTCACAGATTTCTGCGCTGGCTGAAGCTACAAAAGGTCAAACATGAACATACCAGACTCCATGTCAAGTCAACCCAGCTAATTCCACTACATACAGTCAAAAGAAAGCTCACAAAAATGGGTTGTTTTCTTCCTGCAGATCATTTTATCTGATTTGACACCAGGAGGAAGAAGAAATGATTCATGCAGTTTCCTAGAGTAGCAGTTTCTTTTGTAACTCCGGTTTACTGTACTGCCCACAAAGACAAGCTAAATTCTGTCTTTACTCCTAATTTTGAGAAAATGGTTGTCCACTGGGTTAATGGATACATTCAGGTATTTATATCCATTATTACCTTCTAATAGCTATACTTCAGGCATATTAAAAGCAACACACTTAGCTGTAGTGATTGTGAATCTTATTAGCCTAGATGTCTGAAATCATTTAGGTTTTGTAGGCTAAGCAACAGAGATTATTTTTTGTTGTTGTTAGTTTTAAAAGATAATCAGTGGCTTCATATACTTGAAAGAGTTTTTCATAGTCTGTAAAGTCTTTATCTTGGTAAAAGAATAAAGTCTTTTTTGGTAAAAGAATTGTAAATCTGAGTTTAAGTTGTTACAAAATCAGAGGCACAGAAATACAATTATGTAAGTCAGGCTTACCGTCCATAGATCCCACGGCAATGTCTGAAAAAAGTAGTGGAAAAAAGAGCTTGTCAGAAAAATACCATTCCTGTACTGTATGTCCAACATGCTACATAACAAAGTCCATTAAATAAGAAGAGAGAACTTATTTATATGCATGCTTATAGTACATACATATTTTATATATTAGCACGTGCACGTGTGTGTGTCTGTGTATGTATCAGCATAGTACTTTTGGTTATAAAGGATGGGAAGCATGCAATGCATTGTGGTATTTCCCACTTCAAAGTAGTTGTTGTTTTCCAGCAAACTCACGTTGCTGTGTGCATGAGTAATGGCCAGATTCTGAGCTGGTGACTGAGTGACTTTCAATAGGTATAGGAGCCTCTGCAAGGTGTCAGCTTTAAAGAGCTTACAAAGGCGGGGTTTTCTAGCCAGTTAAAAATGATGCAGCTATCCACTGAGAGTAAGTGGGCTTCCTCACAACACTGACACTAGAAAGGAAAATAGCATACTGTTCGGGAAAGGAAATAAGAAAGTTGACCAATATTTTCTTTTTCTTGTCCAGTCTGTTAATAAATGCTAGTGACCTCTAAACAGATGAGCTAAACAAACAGATGAAAAAAAAGCAGCAGACTTCATGCCAAATATTTATAGCCCACCACGAGACAGAACTCTGCTGGTTCGTATCAAAAGGTAAGAGAACCAGACAGGTTTAGAAAGGCCCCTTCTAACGCAGCCATAGAAACAGAAAAGCAATTGAGGAAGGACAGACCAGGGCACACATACTGTGGTTGGATCACCCTGGCAGAGCAATGGAGGGAGGTAATTAGTTAAATTAACAACAGACAAGTCATGCCAGGCCTCCCAAGGCATCCTGCACAGATGACTACTCCTGTCTTCACATCACTACTTCAGCTGTTTGCTCAATGGAAAATATCCATCACTGAGGCAAAAACTATACACATACAGAAACACCACTTAAGGCTCTCTTCTTAATCTCCCTGCAAGCACAGGGCTCTGCAGCCACAGGTTTCATTCTCTCTATACTGCCATAGTAATGACCCTGTCAACTCCAGTGAGACCAAGACCTAGACTGCAGGGCTGTCTTCCCTTCTAAAAAACATGGTGTTCTGATGCATCCACGTGCTCTTGTAGATGCGGACCATCCTTTCTCATATGCCTTTGTTCTGTGGAAAGGTGAAAGGAGTGAGTAAAGGTGTTCAGTGAAAGCTTCCTATGCCCCTAGATAAAAAGTTACGATGTACTTTTCTACATAGAATTATATTATGTATTCCATGGTATAGTTGAATATAAAATAACTGTTTTTCACTAAAGTAATAAACTTTTCTACAATCTGTACAATATGATGTCAGAACATATGTGTTCTGTCATAAAAGTTAAGTTTAATGATCCCACTGCTCTAATCAGCATTATTACAAAACAAGCTGAAAGAATAGTTAGCGAAGCGACACTTAGTGTTTTCTGTCACTGCTGAATGCTACAGAATTTCATCTGCCTTCCCTTCCTTTTCTCTGTTTAGAGGGAGGAAAAACGTAAGCAAAATGCACAAAGCTTCTGCTAGAATGGAATGCTTCTAATAGCAAATCTCAATGAGAAATATCAGTTAACGTTCAGAGTGCTGACAATGCATCGTTTTTCTGACAGCACATATCCTGTCAGAGATCACTCCAGATCTCATTACGTAACTAGGGCTTCACACCAAATAAGAAATTAATTAACTGAGGAAGAGATCAGCAGAGGATCAGGACCATCTCAGCCTTAAAGCTTTTTGTCTTCTCACCCGTTTCCCAGTGCTGCATTTCTGAACAGCTGATTAGTCTTCTCATGTCTCACAGAACAAACCAGATTAATGATAACACAGGGATAGTAAGTCTTCCTAACTGTGTATTAATATTGCTTCTTTGTGTGTAAGACAGGGATACAGACATACTGGCCAGGAGATCTTCCCTACTTTGCTACCTGCCCTCTGGGTAGTGAGGGTGAATTCTGGATTTTAAAATAGCATGTCCTGTAGGATAAGCCAATAAATACCAGCAACTTCGTATATCAACGTTTTCTTTTTTTTTAGATTTCCATCTTTTTATTTATATTGCTGCAAAAAACTACCATTACAAATATGGCTACTGAGTGTAGAATTTCAATAACACAAGATTCTACAAGAAAACACCCTATTCCATAATCTAATTTTCCTTGAGTTTAGGTCTAAAGTAGATTAATAGCAAAACCACTCAGATTATACCACTGCTTGGTACAGAAACTCCATCACAGTAAAGCAACTGCATGCTGACTCCATGAAACCTAGGTCCTGTAAGGCATCTTTCCAGACATGAAGAATCAAAGTCAGGTCAGAAAAGTTGTCAGAAAAACAAGCACTGGAGAATAATAATGTTTACACTAAGAGTTATCCTAAGATGGAAAATAACAGCATGCTAAAGTCAAGGCCAAGGTACCAGCAACCATTCCCATCACCAGACATCTCATTTTACCACCTGACAATTTCCTCTCCTTCCAGTACATCATCAAGTACAGGGTTACTGAGGGGGAAGACAGAAGGCTGACTAGTGCTCCTCAGGAAGATAAAGTTTTTCAGACACTTCTTATTAATACATGAGGCAAACCTTTTCTACCAAACACAGTACATTGCATTTATATGCTTTGCCTATGTCAAGGCAAAGAGATACCTGAGACATGGGTGAATGACTAACTCCTGTTGATACAGCCTCTGGCTTGAAAGGGTCGAAGTCCAAATCCAGTAACGATTCCTCTTTCTTAGCTTCAGGTATTTCATTCTGTTAGAGAAATATAACTCTTGAAAAACTTATCTTTTAAAAGCTGCCCTGGGCAGTAAAATATTAAAATGATCAAGAAAAAAAACCAGACCCCACAGATTTACTAGCTGTGGTGCACACCACAAGGAGAGGAAGCTCTGAAGATTTTCCTGAGCTTTAGCATAAGTTTTACTTTTATGAGATTTACTCTTATGTCTTTGGTTTCTCTGTAGTATAGCTTTGCCTCTTCAGGCTAAACAGTCACAGCCCTTTCAAAAAAGTGTTGAGTGTACAACACTTGATGGTGAAGGCCCTTTTAAAGTGCTTTGAGACAGACATCAAAGTTAAAAACTACATAAACGGCACCCAATGTCCATACATTCTAGTAAATTAATCTCTCCCCAAACACAAACATCAGTAAAAAGCCAATACAGAAGGATATAAATGCATTTGAATTAGGTTTTAATTCCAAACATGTACACCAATTTACAATTAATGTTGCCTTTAGCTCTAAACTTTAGGAAACATCTGATAGTAAGGCACTGGAACAGGCTGCCCAGAGAAGCCATGGATGTTCCATCCCTAAAAGTGTTTAAGGCCAGACTGGATGTGGCTTTGAGCAACCTGGTCTAGTGAGAGCTGTCCCTGCTCATGGCAGGGGGGGTGAAACTAGACGATCTTTAAGGTCTCTTTCAATCAAAACCATTTTATGATTCTATGATATGCTCTTATTAAACTGGATTACATGGTAGAGCCTTTTTAGTTTGCAATTAATAAATTAGCCAAGGCCTCAGAGGTCACTATAAAAATATATACACATATATATGTTCAATGGGCTACAGGTCTTTTCTGCTGTAAAATAACCTGAAAAAACAATTAGTGTACTTCAACATAAAATACTAATTAGTGTAAAACTGTAGCTGAGATTTAATTATCACTAATTGTAAATATACTAGGCAAGCATCTTGGTCTTGGTAACAAGGCTAGTACTGCCTACTGCTAGTTGTTCAGTGTTTGTTAAATAGTGAGAGAAGCTTACAGGACAGGGCAAGTCTACCACAATATGGCAGGTATAAACCCAGGAAAACTAGGAGATAATAATAATAATGATGATGACGATGACAGTAAAATAAATGAGCAAAGACTTTCTATTATTAAAACATTTAAGAGTATAAACCTTCCAAATCAGTGATACTATTGGTAAACAGATGTTCTAAGTTAGGTAATTAGTGGCTTCCATTATGCCACAAAACACCTTAACTCTCTGTGTCACCTGCAAACATGGTCAAAAGAGCTCCTCAGCTCCCATGTTAGGAATGACAGAGTGACCCAGAACTCTTCAGTCTGTAAGAGGTGCGCTAGGGGTGATGTGAGAAGGGTCTATACCAGCGTGAGAGGCACAGGGGTTTGGCTGCTCCCTGATTCTTCCAAAGCAGGAAGGCAGTTGGTAGTGAAGTTGATGGGGGCAAATGTAAAATAAAGAAGTGGTGCTGCTCCATGTGGCACGGAGTCCAGCTGGGCACCTCCTTGGCTTCTGGTAGTGTGAATGTGAAAAATGTACACATGCTGAAAGACTGAACAAATTTGTGGCAAAGTAGTCTGTTGAGGCTTACTAAATAGGTAGAAATCATGTTGAGGAAGCCACAGAGCAGCAAATGACTGGAGGCTGAGAGACTGTAGTAGAAGGGAGTGTCAGGAGTACCAACTTTGCTTGCCTTGATTTACCTTCTTTCTTTGGCCTTCTGCATCACTGGTGATGACAGATAACTGGTCTGACACACTGAAGCCAGTGTTATAGTCTCACACTTTAAAAAGCCAAACCCACCATTCCCAGTAGTAACCAACAT
Organism: Cnemophilus loriae; assembly: GCA_013397755.1. Taxonomy (NCBI): domain Eukaryota; kingdom Metazoa; phylum Chordata; class Aves; order Passeriformes; family Corvidae; genus Cnemophilus; species Cnemophilus loriae. Next base: position 583,409 of record VZTF01004850.1, on the reverse strand, counting down.
TACATTCATTCTCTCATGCCTTCCATTGAGTGTATTTAGATTTCACCACATACGCTCTTGAGGCACTAATACTCATATGGTCATACAACTTGATGAAACAACAGCACTTTCTGGCATATAATCAGAACTGGATGTAGACATAAAAGATAATTATCTTCACTGAGGTTTGAGAATGAAGTTTCTACCTATGAGGACTCAATCAAATGAACAGGAGTCTTAGGCCATGAGTGATGACAGCTAAGGTATTGGAAGTGACAGGATACTTATCGCTGATAGCAAAAATTATCATTACCCATGACCCTCGGACCAAAATGAAGAGAACACCCCTCTTAACTTTAGCAACAAAGTCCCAAATAAACATACAGAGTACCTAAGATACCACATTACAGGGAGATGCAGGAGAAACAGGAAACTCAGGAAATCCCTCAATAAGGGACAAAGCTGTGACAGAAAGGCCTGTCAGATATCCTGTATTTATTCCACCATAGCACAATGAAGCATGACTAAATTGAACATTTGAATTAGGCGGCTGTCGCATAAGCAAGCCTGTATCTCTCAGAGGTATGTGCAAGGAATGAAGAAGGCATAAGAAACCTGCAAAGACTACCAGAACTGTTATCCTCTCTCCGCACACAGTCTGTACAGGCCTTAAAATAGCCTTAGCAGTTATGGACCCTTCACTTCAGAGCTATCAGGCACACTCAGACACATGTATCTGTAGGGGGCATATAAAGGCCTTCAACGTCCAAGCTAGTAACTGGACAACAGGGAGAAATGTGATGTGAAGAAAAGGAGAAAAAAAGCGAGGAACATACATTTCTGAATGATCCTTTCATCTGGTCACCCAGATATTTAATCTTCTCACCTCTTTCTTTTACTAGGCAGCAATTAAATCCATGACAATTAATAACCTGGATGTGTGAGATACTTTTTTGAATTGGTGTACAAATATTCAACAGCATCAAGCAGAACTGTGTTTCAGCGTCTTGCACTAACGCAGCAAATGCATTAGCACTGCTCAGTAAAGAAGGAGGAACAACAACAGTTACAGGATATTGGTGTTTCAGGAAAAAAAAGTGTCTGGCCTGTTTGTAATCCTCTCCAAAACATTGTACTAAAGCAGCAAAGCTCTACTCATCAGTCTGTTGGTTTTGTGCCTCTGCGTGAGCAGTGCCTGGGACACTAGCGGTGGTCCCTTGGGAAGTCCTGTACCATTGGCAGGCTCTGCAGGCTTAATAGCTTTCTCCATACTGCTCAACAAGGGCTTTGGGAGTATAGGAGAAGCCATAAACACCAACAGGAATAAGTCCGTATTTCCTGTGGATTTCTTGCTATATATTTTCCTTAACTGGTTCACATACGCAAGGATAGAAAACCTATACATCACATTATTTGGATATGTATGTCTGTACATACTCAGAGATCTCAGATACAGTAAGGATGCTTTAGTGATTGGGGTGGATTTAGTGGAGGGAGAAGTGCAGATGATGAGAAGGTGGCCAGAGAATAGCTTAGGATATTCCCTGGTCATTGACTGTGGAGGAGGGAAGGACATAAATCACTCACTGAAGGGAAAGCCATTTTCCTTGAGAGATGAGGAAAGGATTTCAGTCCTCAGAAGCATGCCCACTTTTATTATGCCATTCCATTTCTATGCCAATCTCTCCTAGAAAGGTTATAAGGATTCTGGAAATGTGACTTACACTAATTTAAAGACTTGTTCCAGTGTCATCTCTTAATGGAAAAGCAAACCAGTTCCATTTCTGCTTCCCCGGATGGCCTGACATATGCAGGTTAGTTGGATACAGTTCTTAATGCAGGGGCCATATCTAGCACAGGTTACACCAACTCTTAACAGTGATTTCAAGGCCCATGACACTAGAGTAATTAATTCCTATGACATCAGGGTACAGTGATGTAACAGACCTGCCATGTCCCTTCAGAAAGGGGGCCTACCAGCAGCTGCATCCTGGGAGTAGTCTTTAATTCTTTAATCGCATGGAGACTTAACTGTAAATAAGTCTTTCCCAAATAGATCCCTATACACAGCAACGCCTGTTTCTCCCTACCACAAGAAAACAAAGCATCACATGTTCAAATTGTATAAAATACATTTTTCATTGCTGTGCCTTCGCTCTCCTGTGCTGTCAAATGAATTAGAACAAAACCAATGATTCAAATGAAAACAGAAATTCCTACACATTCTGCATAAGCTTCAGATCTACATATTTCTCTCTAATCTACCAGATGCAGGCTCAGATTTCAGAGTTGTAATTACCATGAAAGAAAGGGTCCATTATCGAAAAAACCAGCGATCACTACAACTATGTAAAAGCTGAACAGCTGAATACAAATTTTACAGACTTATTTTGCACAATTCTGGCTTTTCTGATTATTACATGCAACTTAAAAAAATATCATAATAATGAGATAAAATTAATTTTGATCCCTTTTCTGCTGTGCAACTAATGTTTCTATGAGCAAAGCCAAGTGAACAAATAATTTAGCTGAAGCAGCTTTTTATACCTGTAAAAACCAGCCAAGTTCCATTTTTTAAAAATCACTCAACAGAAAGAAGGAATAATTAATGATTTTGATGAAGGAAATAGAAGTAATGAAGAACCTCTGTAAAGTTCCACTTGAGATGCTTAGCATTGAAAAAAAGCATCTTAGATCAACTCTCAGCTAGTAATGCAATCTGGATGCACTTAAATCTCAAACATGACTATCACAGTATTTTTAGTTGCACCTCTCAGGAAATCGCTCTTTTTTTCAATATGTTAGCAGTGTTAGCCCTCTTGAGTGATTATGTGTGACCTACTCAAAGGCGAAACACTGTATGCGTAACTCTTTCAAGATAACAGAAAGCGATAATTGTGCCTTTGCCTTCTACCTGCACCCTCCTCCTCCCTCCCCATGAAGATCAGCCCCAGGTGCACTATCTTGGAGAACTTAGGGCGATTACATGGTTGGACCTCTACACAATCCACTGAAGCTTACCTGTGATGGGGTTGTCACATTGATTTCTGGGACAAAGTTGTCGTCAAATAAGTTAATGATGTTCTCCTGTTGCAACTCCTTCGTGGGTGTGAGTTTAGGCAGTGGTGGGACTGGCGGACCTTTCCTCAGCTAGGCAGACAGCAAAAATGTCACAGACTAGTTCAGGGATAAAAGAAAATCTTTAAGCTAGGCCTAAACAAATTGTCTAAGGTTTTTACTTCGGCTGCTTCACCCCAAATAAGCCATGGGAATAAGCCATGTATTGAAAGGAACTGTTTAGCTGTTCACCACCAAATGCCTTGAAACAAACATTATGGGAAGAGCAAAACAACCCTATGTTTCAAAGTCATTAAAACTCAAGGTTTAAGATTTCATACAAAAGCAACTCTTGGTTGTTTTTTTCTGCTGCGACAGGCACACAGTGCAAGACACTAGCTCTTCTATGCAACCCACTGCTGCAAGAGCGATACTGCACAGAAACAATGCCTCTGCAGCTTTTTGGCTTCGTGAGTTCATTTGTGTTTAGATTTGGGATTTTGTCCCTGCCCACCTGTTACCAGCCTTACAGTGTACTTAATGCTAAGACCGTATCATCTCTGGGAACTATAGCACTTCAAAGGTGCTTAGTTTGCTCTATTCCTCCTGCTCTCCAGAGATTCACATAACTATGACAAACTAATTGCTTGAAATAATATCAAATATTATTAGATAATTTTTAAATCTATCAAAAATCCAAGAAAATAAATCAATGAAAAAATCCTCAGGTGGTACAGTGACATAACACCATCGGCACCAATGAGGCTGAGTCCTACCACGTGAATACTCAGGCAGCGAGTTGTCACATTTTGGGAGACCAGAGAAAATAAGCATGCTCATTAGATACAAAATTAATTCTCTTCTGATATGCAGACAGCATAGAAACAGCAATCAACACAGAAGCTATCCAATTGCAAAAACATCCATAACATCAAGACAAATCTTTGATATGCACATGAAGTATCATATACAACTCATGCTACAGATGAAACTGATGAATGAAACCAATTCTTATTTTACCAATACTAGTGAGAATAGAAATTACTCCATTGATTACAACAGTGTCAAACTTCCCAATTGGTGTTAAAAACAACCAATAAGACTTTAATTATCAGTAATTAGCATAGCAGTATTTCAGCTAGCTTTATTATTTATTGTTTTAGAGATTGGCCAGACCAGTGATACTCACTGGCTAATTTTTCCCAGGGTAAGCATAAATTTGAAGATGAATTAAGAGCAGAAATATAAAATGTACAAGAATTCACAAGGATGTTTTAGAAATAGGCTTTTCAAACTACCACTGCTTGTATATGGGTCCTTAGAGACAACGCAACTTTTTAAGAAGTGTTTTGCTTCGTCACTGCAAGTCCCACCAATTCACCAGGCACCTAACATTTTCTTCATTCCCCCCAATATAAAAACCATTTTCTATTCATGTTGTGACACAGGAATGAACAGCTGATGAACAGAACAGACTACAACAGAACCAGTGGCCTCCCTGCCATTACTCAGTCACAGCCTAGATGAACAATCCACCACGTACATCATCTCAGCAATCTTTTACTGCACAACAGGTCAGGTCCCTCTGCTAGGTATCTCCTTACCTGTGTGGGTGACTTAGGTCGGGCTGGTGCCGGAGACGCTGGTGCCAGCATATGATTGGGACTAGCAGTAGGGCTAGGCAGAGGAGAGACCTCCTCAGGTGGTGACGGTGTTTTTGCAAAGCGGAGTGGACCTGAATCACTAGACAGAAGCAAAGCAATGGCAAGGACATATATATCTTGCTGACTTATTACCTTGAAAATCTAATGCAACAGTTGAACTGCATCCTTGATGTAATGCCAGTGACCACAAAAGAGAGTACACGCTGGAGATTAACTAAGCCATTATATAACGACTAAAACTAAAACTGCAATTAAATGCAATTAAAATTCAGTGTAAAAGAAAGTTTTAATTTTGAATGATCTTGATTTTTGGAACATTTGTTTACCTGATCATCGTAACTTGAAGAAAACAGAGTACCTGCATTTTTTCAGATTCTATACTTGAAATACTATTTCACTTATAAATTTATAACTATTATAAAATGTGAAATGGATTTACTTGTCTTCATTTCACACACTTCTTGGAATAAAAGACTCTGAAGATAAAAAACCCCATAGGAAGGCATAACAATGAATAATGCAAGTAATTTTAAAAGCTCAGCAACTTCAGAATGGTTTCAATAAAATAAAACACAGCCAAGATTATAATAAAGATATCACTATTTACAAGTATGAATCACCACAATTATAAACAAGCAGCAGTCAAGTGACTTCAACAGAGCTCTGCTGATACTAAGAAAAGATCTGATGAAGTCCTAGAAAGCATCTGCCCTTCATCCCCCCAGTGCAAACACTGAGAAAATATTCAGCTACCTAGATATGCTGAAAGCTTACAGTGAGGGAGGCTATGAACTACAGTACTCAACAACCACAGTACTCAGTAAGAGGGACTCCTACGCATCCTCAGAGAGAGCAGAAGCACTACCTGATGGAGACCACAGCATAAACATGATCCTAATGCTAACGCAAGAAAAATTGTTCTTTAGAAGGACAAACTTAGCTCACACTCACCACCTCTTTCTGTGGAAATATTAAAAGAGAAAAAATAAGCAGTCATTAAGAAATTTATGTTCCACGTACAATATCTGCCTTCAGGATAGAGCATTCAGTAGCCTACAAGTTTTTAAGATGTTTCTTTAAAAGAAAGATTAGATACTGTACTTGTCTAGTATCAACTTCTCATGCATCTAAAACGGAAAGTTGCTTTATCTCATGAAGACCCACTTGTGAATAGTCTTTTAGAGTATCATCACAAATAATGGAACTCAAAATCTATCCAGATTTTCACACAAGGCTCTGCAAATAGTACAAGTGACAGTGTAGTACTGTAGTACAATAGTACAAAAGACAGTGACAAAGTAACTGCAAAAACGGATTTTTAGAAAGCTTTTTTAAAGTAAGTTAAGATCACGCTACATTAAACAATGTCTAGTAATTTGCAGCAAAAATAATTTTTCTTTTTTCTCTCAATGATGGAATGAATAATTCAATGGGAACAAGCGTGTGCATGCTGGACACAGTCTAGAAGACACAGGTGGATAAAATACCTCTTGTTTACAAAAAGTGCTTGAAATCTTCCAACACTACATTATTTTACATTGCATAAAAGTATTTTACAAATCCTTTATGGAAACATAGTCCAGTTTGTGAGTCCATCCTAAATGGGCCAGAAGGCATGAGCTAACAGCTCTGAAGGCAGTATGTAATATAAGAGCATGGATTACCACTGAAATAATCTAAAATACAGATTCTAGTGATGTGCTTACAAAGTAGTTCTGAATTTTGCATTACATCATAAGTTTCAATATTTCATTCTTTGTTCTTTGTTCTTCCAAAGTGAGATTAAAACAAATGTGGAATATCTGCCATATTTTTGAGGCAGATGTTATGTTGTTTGGTCAGCCTTAATTGTTGCTAATCTAACTCCATCTTGAGGGCAAATTAGCAGTAGCTACGTGAGGGACCACATATTTTTTTAAATTAAAATTTAATTTTTATTTATGCCTCAACATTGTCCGGGTTTTGTGTTATAAACTCATTTTCTGACATTCGGTGGAAAATTACCACATGGGCTGAGCCCTAACAGGTGGCACATGCAGAAGGTGGCCAGCACACATGAGGGGGTGGAGACCGCTGACATTACAGTCCCTAAGCAGGCAACCCCTTTAGAAAACGGAAACTTCGCCTGACAGACAATCAGAGCAGACAAAACTTCCACAATGGGGCTGCAAGAGACTCCCCCTGCAGGCCGGGAAACCCCTGATGCCCAGGAGAAATTCCCCTGACTAGCCAATGGTCCTCCTCGCAGGAGCGGACCATGGGAGGCGCCCGACCCCATAAAAGCATTTAACTGCGGCTCAACCGATTCCCGCCGTCTCAGTTTCTTGCAGGGGGCGCTCGTCTGGCGAGTTGGCTCGGTCGGCCCCCTGCTCGCTTGCTCGCTGCAGTCCTGCTTCTTCCCTGACCGTCTCCCCTGCCCGCACCTGTNCGCCCGAGCGCCGCCTCCCCGCACGTCCCGCCGCGCCCGGACGCGGGGCCGTGCTGCGCGCGGCCATCGAAGCCGCGCTCTCGCGAGAGCTGCGCAGGCTCCCCCCGGCAGGGAGCGCAGGCGCCGCCTGCCGATGGGTGCCGACGGTGCACCCCGGGATTCGGCTGGTGACATTCTGACGCTGGCCGCCCTTGTCTCTCCCCGTCTTTCTTTTCCCTTCTCCGCTTAACTTTCTGTCCCTCTCCAGTGGGGACACATATCGTTCTTTACCAATAAATAGTTCTCAGATACAATATTTGCCTCGTTTGTGCTTGATCCTGTCCGAGAAATCCATTACAAATGGACACCACCACCACAAATCGCCTGTGGTTTCCCTTAGAGTGGGATGCAAAAAGCTGTAACATTGTTCAGATCCCCTCTGACTACCTGGGATTAAACGGAAATTCAGGCTTTATATATTAACACTAAATATCAGTGTGTCTTGATAAGTCTCACTGTTTTACATTTCAACCTTTTCTGCATATCAGTATTAGAAATCAAATTATGGCAGAAACGCTACATTTGTTGAAAGCAAAAAATCAGAAATACCATACTGGCATCCACTGACCTTAAGAAAGCACCATCTGATTTTAAACTCTTTTTGGTTTTGTGCTTTAAAACAAGATTTCGCTTGAAAGTCTTGACAAATATGGTATTTTGCGACATTCTCTTTATTTCAGCTTTTCTGCTTTTCTCTGCACCCTCAGATCTTTACTTTCCCCCATAAGTAGAAGAGATAAAAGCTAACGTTCTAAGGCTGGGATTCTCACCTAATAATAGGAGCTAAAAACATACCTCAATATTTCAAGGCTTTAAACAAATTATGAGAGTTAGCAACATTTCTGTAAGCTAAGCACCTAAGAATAAATGAGCTATACACTTGGTTGGTGCAAATTGATGTAACAGTCTACAATGAACTTGGCTAAATTGAAACAGCCTTCATTCTTTTTTCTTTTTGAAAGGACTTTCTAGAAAAATAGTCAGTGAAGAAGGAAGCTTTGCATCTTTGCTCCTGTTGAGAAGAACTTCATCCCAGATACCTTCATCTACCATCCTGAACGAATAACGCCTGTTACCATGTTGTGCAGCAATTGCTACACATGCTGTAGGTGATTACTACATATGCTGAAAACCACAAAGCTTACAGCAATGCAATTCATTAAAAAAGAAGTAAATTCACCTTGGTGCCCCTTGAATGGTGAAGGCCTTGTCTGCATGCTGATCCCCCAGCTTTGTCATCACTTCATATAGTTTGTGACATAACTGTGAAAACAAAACAGTTGCCTGAGTTTATGTGAACAACTATGGTCATGATTAAAAACACAGGTGATAAATCTGGTCTGATAAATGGTAACATGATAACTTTACGCTACAGTATAAAACCTTCCAAAAATTCTCAGTGCCATGTATAGCAAAAGCCTAAACAGAAACCCATCAAAATCCATAGAATCAAAGATAATAGCAGTTCTTCAAAAACATGAGCTGTTTTTCAGAGAACAAGTTCGTAAGTGTGACTGACTGCTATGTGAGCTCTGACGGAGATCATCTGAAGTTTAAAGCAACACGGGCAGCCAAGAAGATTCACGTTTCCCCCAGAAAAATCCCAATTTTCACAGAACTTCAGTAAAGTGAGTGTTCAAAAAAAATTTGGTTCCAATTTGAAGGTTGCTATAGATAATACAATACTATTTAGCCATGTACATTCAAAAGATCCTCAATGAAACTGCTTGATTTGCTTAAGTCACAGATAAAATATTGCATTGAAGACAATGCATATAGCAGACTTGAAGGGGATGTTTGACATGTTTTTCTTGTACTGATTAAAGCAAAGAGATGCTTAGCAGTTGGACACAGCAAAAATACTGACGGCAACAGTAAATTATCAAAATAGAAAGTGAATTTAGTGCTACAACTGATCATGCACTGCAATCCAAAATTGTAGGGGCTGCTCCTTCCTTAAGGAGACAATAAATATGGCAAGTAGAAATGAATATGATGGTTATACCACAAATCTGGATCTATGGCAAATTCTCATGTGTGCCTCTGCTAGATTTTTACTATAAGACATTTGTTAGCTGTCATGCATATCATAATCCATTATACATGAGATAGTCAATTTTACTCACTAAAGCTATTTCCTTGTGAAACTTGGCTTCAAGGCTGGACACATTTTTGAAGGTGTTCACATAGAAGCCAATTCGTCTATGAAGGATGGCACAAAGAAAGGAAAAAGAGAATAAAAGGTATGTGTGGGAGGGCCACAAAGGCAGATTAATTAACTGTTTTCTGGACTACAAGCAACATTCTTGACTATTACTCTCAGCAAAGCAAATGATGAAATGTCAGAATTTCAGACTAGTTTGTTCATGATTATTTCTGTTTGTGTTAAGATACGTATTCTACACTGTCCAGTGAACCAAGTTGAGACTACGTCACATCAGATGTCTTCAGCTTGTTTTAAAGAAGAATGGAAAAGGATGGTCACAAGTGCAGCATAAGCACAGGGAAGGCAAGATGCTCTGGGCATCCATCTTCCACCAGACAGCACTCAACCATCTCCTGAAAGGAGAAAGGCACCACTTTGGCACTCTGAGCCCCTGTGCCCAAATCTTATCCCACCACCAAGGTGATGCAGTTGCGTCTGGGGTCAGCTTTAATGTATACAGCTCAGTATAGCCCGGGGGTGGGTGTCCCAAGCTCAGCCCTGAAACACATTCACGTGCATATAAGAGAAAAGAATTTAATATAGACTAGACATTTCTGTGCATGTAGTCAAGAATCTGCTTATTTGGGGTGAATGATTACATATGTCTACATTTCAAAAGTAGAAGGTGTTTTCTTAGGTTTTATTCTTTTCTCTATTTAAAACTTTCATGTATAATTTCTCTGAACTTTTATTAACAGAAATCATCTTTGGAATAAGAATAAGCCTGCAAAATGTCAACTCAATAGATAATTCTCTTCTTGAAGAATTGTAATAACTAAAATAAAGGACTCTGAAAGCAATTGCTTATGCGTATTGCTCAAATTAAATTCTACCTTTCCCTGAGACTAGCTACTGCTTTTTTATACAAAATTTACTGAAGTAAAAGGGCCCTTACTCTAAATCATTCACATGCAGTTTTACTTTCAGTAGGTACATAAAACAAATATCTTGAAGTGCTAAGAAGGTTTACACTGAAAGAGCCAGAAACACATCAGGAAAATCCTCTATTGGTCTGAAATTTAACAGGATTTAATTTAGAAGGCAGAGAAGACAAAGGATACTTCTTATTTCCACTCCAGACTGTCAACTGTTAAAGAACATAGCACACTAATGCAATGCTTATTTTTCTACTGCTTTTGTTCTCCCGTTCATATTGTCTGCATTTTCTGTATAAACACAATTCATGATTAAATATCTTGACTGAATGACTTAGGACATCAAATCATTTAACATCACAACATAATTAGTGCAAAACTATAAAACGTGTCTTCTGACATAGTTATAATAAAAAATGACCTATAAGTAGACTCAAATCACCACAGACTACTCTGTGCTCTAGCATAATTATTTACTGATAAAATGGAAACCTTTTTTGCACTTCAGAATGAAGATATGGTAATGAATCTTAACTGCCAACATACATTGAAAGAAATAAGCATAAATACACTTGAATTATGTATATTTTGGAGCACTTGCATACATTTTTCCTTGTATTATTTCAAAAAGATAGTGGATGGAATCTTCAAGAACCCAGCAATCCATTTTCTATTAGCTCATTAAATCCCCTCATTCCCTTTCCTAACTCCCCATTTAGGCCTTGCATACAGTATCTCTCTAGGCTTACCGTGACCACAGAGATGGCAACTCTTCTTGCAAGTCAGTGTTAAACTCTTCAAACACTTTCTGTGCTTTTTGAAATTCTTCTTCTGCCTAAACCAAAATGAAACAGGTGACTTCTGAAATCACTATGACATAACAAAACCAAAATTATTTTTGTATGGTTTCCTTAGTGGGTCTTTTACAGTTTTTATCAACAAAGGATTTTACTCAGTCCCACACCATGGAAGCCAATGCAGGATTTGCTGTCCCCTCAGTCTCATCAAGAGAGCAAGTTAGGTCTCAAACAGGACTCCTTTGTGAAAGAGGCTGAGCATGCCTACCACATGAACCAAAGTACTCAATACACATTTATGCTTAGAGATATCATTATTTCTAGGAGACCAAAAGGAAGAGAAACTTTGTGCTCTGTCCCTGTACAGAAACAAATGCCACCCAATCTCCCCAAGTCTTCTGCCAGCGTGTTTCTGATTGTGCTACCTTGGTAATTCTGCCCTCATCTTTTCTTTTTGAGCTCTGCAGGGCTTCTAGATGATGCCTTGCACTGTCGTAGTCCACTAGCTTTCTGCTTCGTTTTGCAATGCGAGTCTGTATAGGGGTAGAAATGAAAGTAAATATGAAGAGCACTTTTAAAAAAGTCATTTTACTTATGTTGTCTATTTAGTTTTTGACATATTTTTATTCTCCCTTATCTGCTGGTCATATCTGAATTATTATGTCATGTAGGAGGAACATGGAAATGGTAAAAAAGACAGACTAATCAAATTATTTTAAATAAGGAACCAATTTACAGATAGTTTGGAAAAGGTTTTCATGGGTGTAGGGCTTACAGGCCTTAGAGTTGAGGTATCAGTGTTATGTAAGACTTGTCACATTCTCTAGGATCAGTGAACCTGTTAAACTTATGGTAACACAATCTTTTCCCCTTATATATAGTGTGAAAAGTCAGCAATTAATGCATTTTTTCTGGAGTTGGAAAAATGCTAAAATATACTTCTCTGCATAGTTGTTCTGACACACACCTAAAATACTGGAGTTCAAGATATGTATATATATATATATACTTTGATATAGACTTTACAAAGCTATATATTATATGTAAAATCCACATGCTGAGAAGACATAAGCACAGCTTGATTTAAAAGTGAGTTTAGGACTGTACATCAGTCATGTTGGTATTTTAAAATTATTTTTTCTTTAGTCCTTGATGTAAATTACAAAGGGGATGACTATGTGTTACGTACTCAGTTACAAACCATCACAAAAAATTTCCAGCTATGCCCATACAGTCACATTAAAATATAGAAGTATCTACCTCTCACCTATAGTGCTTCTTTATCCTCACACATTTAATTTAGCAGTCATCTCTCTGGACTGTACACCAGATGGCCAGCTGGCAGAGGCTAGAATCTGTATAACATTCTCTTGTGCTATGTACTACAAAATCTTTTCTATAACTAATTAAAAGACAGGAACCATGGCTTAGATAAAAGAAAGATACTCAAGGGTGCATCTAGCCAATAACAGAAAGCCTGCTTTCCATGTAATTTGTCTAGCATTTTAACAGCTGAAGAGCTTAATGTGTCCTTATTGAAGCTGGTTAAAATTATCTCATGCCAAAGAAACAGGAGCAGAGAAAAGCATAAAAGTTTCCTCTACAAAGGCTAATTTACTTCCAAGTACTACTGCACGAAAAATATTTTTATTCACTTGGAAAATCAGCCCTGCCTAATGTCAGGAATTTACTTACAGAACAACATCTTGTACATTACAGGAGAGCATGACTTCTACCTCCCACCCTTTTTCATTTTTTTTGCTTGTAATCTCATTTTCTGTTTATTTTGCTACTCAACAGAACTTCAAAACTTGTCCTTTATAGAAAATCATTACTCTACTTTGATATCAGGAAATTGTCCTAGATATGTATCCAGCGTTAACAATGACCCATCCACCAGTTTTTGATGGAAGTCTTCCCAAAGTTCATCACATTTCTGAAAAGGTAGAAAGGAGAAAAATTTACTTAGTAGTTTAATGCCACTCTAAACCTAGGAGAAATATGAATACAATTGGCAAAGATTAATCTTTCTGAAGTTTTAAAATGTTCTTTATGGAAATAAATCAGAGCATAAACATAAGGTGAATGACAAGGAATACCATGATATTGCAAGTTCAATTCACAACAAACGAAGATTAAACTTAGTAACTAGTTTGCGTTTTCATTATTTCAAATAGTAACTGCTATGTGAAAATAAGGATATCATGAATTCAAGGTGTTCCTCAGGGTTTCAGGTCCCTCAGGGTCAGTAATGCAGAATCTGAACCTGGCCTAGCTCTTGTGTCTAAGTATGTTCACTGATGATGAACCTCGCTTACAGAGAAAGAAGTGCAACAAAAAATGGAAGAGTAAATAAAATAAAGGGAAAGATCTTTCCATCTCATTCTTTTTGCGCCATTAAGGTACATTTGATGAAATGGCTGATGCAGACAAGAACTCTACCCTGCATTGCTGGAGAACTGGAATGACAGATAGGAAACATCCCAACATCAGCTGGCAAAAAACCCAAAAATCCGCACCTCCACCACCCTCCTCTGCCCTGAAGGTACAGTGCTTCTCTCCAGCCCCTTTGGAGCTCTGGGGTAGTCACTAGGAGAAACCCCCTGTAGTTTTCTGATTTTTATGAACATATTAATGCAGCTCATGTGACAAGGACCCAATGGGTGAGATTCCTTATTAGAAGGAAATCCTGTTACATGGAGAGGTCCTTGGTCCTGGGTGCTTGAGGTCCTGGGTACTTGAGGTCCTGGGTTCTCCACTGAACAAATCATTAGCACATGTTAAACATCCTGATTCCCCCTTTCTTTTCACATTTCGAAAATCACTTAACATCCTCCCCTTTGATGGGAGGGAGGTTAATGGGTGTAAGCACTGCTCTGTAGGGCTGTTATCCTCACTGACATCTCTGGAAAGCTATTCCCAAGTGTTTGTTTTATCATAAGGTACTATAGGGCATATTATAAGTGCTGTGTGATGCCACCCTTCAGTTCATTCATTTCCTATTCTAACAGAGTCCCTAATGAATTATTAGAATCTATTCAACATGCTTAAAGGAAATACCTCATTCATTAACACAGCATTTAATCATAGTGGTCTACAAAGCACCACAGCATTAGATCATAGCAAGCAACTGCCAGTCTTGTGTGTTTGCCTTTGTCTCTTGCTGATATATATTTTGAACAAATTAAAATAATGGAGGTTTTCTGAAAGCTAATGGACTCAAACAACATTGCTGAAGGATCCTTTAAGCCATCATCTTTCTTCCATACAGAGTAAGGTCTTTCAAGTGGATCCCTTTTGGAATGATCATTTATATCCTGAACTGAACAGATACGTAATTCTTTTTTACTCTAGGTTGAGGGATCACAGAATCATGGAATCACAGAATCAACTAGGTTAGAAAAGACCTTTGAGATCATCAAGTCCAACCTATGACCTAACACCACCTTATCAACTAGACCATGGCACTCAGTGCTACATCCAGTCTTTTCTTAAACCCCTCCAGGGATGGTGACTCCACCACCTCCCTGGGCAGCCCATTCCAAAACCCAATCACTCCTTCTGTGAAGAACTTCTTCCTAAT